>OY294046.1:50567383-50720050 GCA_958510825.1 Brachypterus glaber
ATTTCAACTTTTTTGATGCTGAATACAATTCCGCCAAGAAAAAAGAATCGTCCAGTTTTCGAGACAAACCACCTAAAAGTTTTTATAAAGAAAAATTAAAGAAATCATATATTTTCGCTTTGATATTTAAGAAATATATCTTCAACCTTAAGGGGTGGAACCTGATTAGTAAATTAGTACCTAGAGGTTTTGGGCCGAAAGAACTTTAATATTTAAAAAATTATGTCCAACCCCTTAACTTCTTCAGGGACGATTTTTTTGTTTAAATTAATTTCGTGATTAATTTAGTACCAGAGTTAAAAAATCTTTTTATTGTAAAAAAAAGTAAACAACTGAAGATAAAGAACAAAGCAAATGGTAACAGCTATAGCCACTGAGCGTTAATGAGTTCGGGGCATTTCATTTTGCGGAATTTATTTTTAACTGTACACATATGTGCCTATGTTCCTGGAGAGGTTAATGAAGTAGAGCCGACCTTATTTAATTTTTTTAAAGTAACGTGATAAAAATTGATACATGAACTTTTTGGGACTCGCTGAAAATGAATTTAATATTTAAAAATAATCTGTCTTCACCATAGAACCACCCATATTTATATTTTTTGTGCGAATTTTTGCCAGGTTAATAAAAAATACAAATAGGGATGGTTTTACTTAAAAAGAATTTTATCTGAAAATATTATTGGCCACCCTGTATAAAACTGATATTATCCTTGTAAGCAGTAAGGATATTTCGTGATCTTTGCGAAAATTTGCCAAATAACTAGCTCAATAGGGCAAACTCTCACCCTCTTCTCGACCACCCCATAAAAGTCGGGGGAGGACAAAGTGTAGACTTGTTTCTGGGGTTTAAAGCGAGAGTGGGGGTAATTCAACGTACTCCGTCGCGACGGCAAACAGTGCCGTTTCCGCCTACACCACAGTGTGTTGTCCTGGGGATTTACGTAGAGGTTGAGCGCGGTTTGTTTTGGTTAGTGTGCGTTTTGAAAATTTGTTGGATTTCCGATTGAAAATGTTCGATTTTTTGAGAAATAAATAGATCTATTGTGATAAAAATAGGTAAGATAATATTAAGTATTTTAAGAAGTTTACATTTTGTTTAATAAATAACAGTAAAAATTACTTTCCCCAAGGAAAGTATTGCGTTAGTAAAAAAAAATCGATTTTTTTTTATTGCTTTCTTTTTACGTTTCTGGACGTTTCATATCCAAAAATTTGGACCATAGGATGATTATCCAAAGTTCTAGGCTGAGATTGTTTTCAGTAAAAATCGGATTGGGGTAAAAAAAAATTTTTTCAAAAACATTTTTTTTTCATCTTAATTTTCGTTTTACGAAAAAAGAAACTTTTTTTGAAAAAAAAACATTTTTTTTTTGAAAAAACTGAAAAAAAATTTGATTTTTTTTTATTTCGTTTTTGATTTTAATGAACCTAGGCCTATAGGGGAAAGTATTATTTTTTTGGCAGTAGTTTTTAAATCAATTTTAACATTAACAAATAAATTCTAATAATTTAAATTGGAACCTCAGGTCGAATATTGCTTACTGAATTTGTACTATATATAGTCCCTGCTAAGCTACAAGTCCTTTGAAAATACATTACGATATTTTAAGAGCGCTTTGGCATAGGGACTAGAAATTTGGAACAAATAGTATTTTCTGTTAAAAAAACTTTTAAATCAAACCTTAGGTCTTTCAAAGCGTTCTTGAAATATCGTAAGGTTGCTTTGCAAAGAACTTGTAACTTTAATATGAGGTATTATTTGTTTTAAACTCATGTGTCTTTCTTAAAAAAGTTCGCAACTTTATTTTTCACCCAAGGTGCCAAATTTCCAAAAAAAAATCTGCAACTTTATGGTTTATCCAAGGTGCCAAATTTATCAAAACAATCGCACCTTTTTTTAAGAATGCCTAAAACAAAATAGGTTTATCGTTTAGAACACCAAAAATAAACTTGACGTTCTTGTATTTTTCAAAAAAAGTTGTAAAGCTGAAAATAAAAATCGACCTGTCCGAGTAATCGTTTGAAAAAATACTAATTTCTAAATTATTGACTTTATTCATTTTGAAAATTCCACAGTGTACACTAAAAGAAATTACATTAAAAAGGTGTACAAAAATACACTATATAAATGTGTAAATTTTACACCTTTATATAAATGTACATCAACATTGATGTGACACTAAACACGTGAGGTGATTTTGACCTAGAGTGTGTATTTTTACATCCAACCCTTCTGCAACAATACACTCGCAGTTCAAGAAAGTGTATTTTATACCTTTAGCAACAATACACCCAAAGTGTAAAAATCACACTTTTGATGTACAAGCCAGCCAATCGCGGGCGTTAAGCTAGTCACGTGACTCGAGAAGCCATAATCCCTGCTTTATCGAGTCTGGTGGCTGTCGACCATTATAATTGTTTACGTTTGTAAGAGCGTACGTATAATTTTGTGTGTGCTAGATTTTTCAAAGATATAATTGGTAAGTGTTGATTAAAAGTAAATATTTAAAAAGTGTGATTAATACAATATCCTTAAAACATACATTTTATAATATTTTACTTATTTAGGCGGTAACACTGGCCTGCAAATTTTGAGTTGTTAAGACTTGTGTATGTTTTCTGTTTCTATTTTATATTGGTACTTTTTGTAGCGCTGATTACGAATATACGTTTTATTTTTCTGTTGCGTAGTTTTTCCATAAAACATATTTCATAAATATAAAAATAACAAAATGGTTATTCTTTTTTTACGCTTTGGTCTAAACTTTACACACTGGATGTAAAATATAATACACACCGCATTTATATTAACGCTTCGAGTGTAAATTCACATCAGCAGCAGCTGCAAGTAAATTACCCATGCACGTGGATGTAAAAATTTATCTCATTATATAATATTCAATATGACTCACTTGAGAATCCCATTCCAGATATAATTTAATTTGAAAAAAAACTATTTGGATGCTGCACTATATACCCAGTCCTCCAGGGAGTCGTAATCTTGTTCACCGGAGTATATGAAATGAAAATAAACTGAAAACAGTGTCATTTCGAAAGAAATACATCAATATCTAAATATTGAATTTTCGGGGACTGAAATACCTATTTATTTAATTTAAATAAATTAAACTCTCAGTTACTCCGTTTTACTTTACCACCCCCCTTCCCCCATGGAGGATAACTATATATTATGACCTCGCGAAGAGACAAAATCTAGAAAACCACGGTAAAATCCATTTTGAGGTCCCATAGTACGATTAAAACTATTTCTAGGATGTTGTCTATCTGTCTGTTGTCCCTTACGATAACTGCTCAACGGTTTATCCGCCTGACTTAAAATTTGGTATACACCCAGCAACAAAAAAAATCATATGGGGGGGCACGTAACTCACCGTAGTTGTGCCTATGTAGCTATGCAATTATTTCAACCTCCAATCCCCACACTTAGGCCCCAATTTTTTTTGTTACTAGCTGAAGTAATTTAAAACAAACAAAAATAAACATATAATACTCGAAATACAACACCACCCCGCCCGCTAGCCAGGGGTGGGGTGGTGTTTTAGGGGGGACCCTACCTAAATTTTTCAAGTAGATAATAAAATAACATTTTATAAAATTGATGACTAAAAAAAAACGGCTCTCGCGTCTGAAAAAGCTTTACCTCTGGCAGACATTTTGATGACTAAAAAAAAGTTCCTCACTCCTGAAAAAAGCTATAATCCGGATTTCCCAGCCTTTTAAGAGAAGATGGGGGAGTCTCCCCCACCCCCTTCAGTAAGTAATAAGTATAAAAATTTGTATGAAAATAAAAATCCATGATGTTAGGGGACGGGGGGCGCCGTAAATTCTGTTAATTTTTTTTCAAAGACATACTTTAATATAAATATTACAGTAAATTATAAAATGCAATTATATCGCATTTCAGGAAACTGAATGTATTACAAAAGTTGGCGTAAACATCATAGAGTGTTGAAAACAAAAATGAAGTGCCGAATAAACAAAAGAGAATTGTATTTTTCAGATGTTTTCCGCGCTAAATGAGTGCAGTGATGCGGTGGAAAACGAGTGAAAAACTGAAGCTTTTCCTCAGGACATGGTTTTTATCATATGGATGATTATATTTGGACAGTTTCAGGCCATCAACTCAGGATATATTGGTAAATATAAAAATATAACTATAAAAATCAGGGCCATGTCAATTGCAAATTTCCAAAGAACTTTTACCTCAAGAAGTTATTTCAGACCAATGTTTATGAAGGTGTCATCTTTTTGTTTGTTTGTTTACATAAACGTACGCGATACTGCTTCTGGTGTAAACATAAGTATCGCTAGTTTTGACCTTCTGGTGACCAAAGTGATGTTGCGTAATTTTCACTTTGTCAATATGATAAATCTTTATACCTACATTAATGTTTAAACAAACCAATTTCCATTAGTATTTATTTATTTATTAGCACTTTAATAAAAACATATTCTGTACATATTATTTATGAATAAAATTGAGGTTATGTATTGCTTGACAAAGTTTACGACATTAGACTGTGAGTTTACACATTCTTTCTCTCTCTTTACGCGTACTAAGTGTAAACAATAGTCACTCCCCACCAGCCCCTCACCGTAGTTGGTTCACGCCTCAAACGGTAGATTTCATTATGTTCATTCTTAAGGTAAAAGTTCTTTGCAAATTTCTAACTCGGACAATGACTCCATTTTCTTAAAAAAATACAATATGCAAAGGAGTAAAGATCGCTGAGCTTAGTTTAACTCATTCATGTTTTGCTACGTAGGTATGTATTCAAACTTCTCAGTGCCAGAGGCACAGAAAAAATGGATTTCTTGAACCAGGGCACGTGTCTTTCGATATGTTCAAATCCATATTCTCTTGATTCAAAGCTAGAATTTCTTTAAAAAAAAAGTCAATGTCCTTGATTGCAGAACTGGAATCCGCGCGGATCTTCATAATTTAAACCCTCGTGCTCTGCATTCCAGGACAATGACTTTGATTCAAAGAAATACTAGCCTTAAAACAAGAGAATATGGCTTTAAACATATCGAACGACACGTGTCCTTGGTTCAAGAAATCCGTTTTTTTATTCACTTCAGGGTATACTCCACTAGTAGTCATATGAATTATATGACTCCTACACTGAAAAAAATATTTTGTAAAATTACTATAACTATCGCTGGTTATTTTTTGCCAAACACTATCAGAGTAAATTTATTAGCGTAATATATTTTTACTACTAGTTATGTAAAAATACGTATTAAATTATTTTCTAAAATTACAAAATATTTGTTAAAATTATCACAATAGTATTGATAATATTACAAAAGAATACTTAAAATTCATAAGAGACGAGTAAAATTACCATACTATATTTCCAATCGTTGCACTATGGAACGAAAATATGGACATCGGGTAAAAAACAAAAATTCAAAAATAGGGGTTTAAATTTGGTTTTATTATATTTAATCATATTATACATCGAGTGCAGGCAAAATTTTCATGTATAATTAAGGTTAGCCAGAAAAATTAGCGCTTATATAGATGTCTAAATTATGCCTACGAAAATTTGTAGTCTTTTTTTTTTCTTATCATACTTACAATATAATCTTTTCCTATTAATTGCGTAATAATAACAACATTAAAGTGTATTACATAAAAAAATAAAATATTATGTACATCTCCTATTTTTTGTTTTATCGAATTTTTTTTAATTTTTCGACATTTAAATGTTTTTCGTTAAAGTCCCGCAAAGTCCCGCACATTTGTTATTACTACAATATAGTGGACTAAGTAAGGAAAAAAATGATGTAGAGATCAGACCCCAGAACCCCTTTAATTTAAATTTTTGTGTTAAAAAACAACTAAAAAAAAATTACTTTTTACATAGACTTTTACAGATATTCTTTGTGGTGGATAAATTTATTGGGAAATTACGTTATTATACTATTCACAGCCCGTAAGCGTCTGTTCATCCGCCCGTCTGTCCGTGCCATGTCACTTTTTTGTGGACAAGATAACTCAAGAACGAATAATCCGATCGACTCAAAATTTTCAGGAAAAATCAAGTTCTATCAGGGGATCATCCCTATTGTTTTTTTAAATAATCCCCCCGATTTTTTTTGATTTTTTTTTTCAAAAAAAATGCTTTTTTTGAAAAAATAATTTTTTTTTAATTTTTTTTTTCGAAATTTTTCGACAATTTTTTCATACTCAATACTTGGCCTCGAAAAAGCCAAATTTATTAGCTAAAATTATAATTTTACAAGTTACACACATTTTGCAGATTTTTTCCAAACCGTATTAAATACATAGCTAAATATCTTTTTTGTACACTAAATGGTAATTAACCATATAAAAGAAAAATAAATTTAATTTTTTTTAAGTTTTCCAGATTTCCAGATTTTTTTCCCAAAAACGAAACCTAGTTAAAATGCTTTGTCGTACCTAAAAATGGCTGCATATCAAATTTTATCAAAATCCCAGTTATCGTTTTCAAGAAAAGTATGATGTCCGGCTTACGGCCCGGTTCGTCCCATAGTGCGTTGGTTATATTTGTTGCATTTATAATAGCAGTTTTAATTTCTTTTATAGTATATTTACAAAAATATTGTAAATTTATTGCTTAAATAAACAAATTATTTGTAATTCTACACATTATTATTACAAATATTTCACATATTTACGATAACTATTACAGTGTTTTTACAAGTTGCAAACAAGAAGTTTACTTTTTTTTTTAAACCCAGTGTAATTTCACACAATTTTTGCGAAATGTTAGCGAAACTTAAAATTATTTTGCAAAATTAATAATGAAATTCAATTTTTTTTTTGTGAAATTAAAACTGAATTTTACAATTTTACTGCTATGTATAGAAAAGAAAATGGAAAAGAAATGGTGTGGTTATAAAGTTGAAACTACAAATAAAAAACATTATAAACTGAAAGGTGGTTTTATTAAATAAATATTTTAACAAACTATACTACTATAATACTACTAAACTAGAATAATTGTCTCTGTGTACAGGGTATTTCAAATGTCCCGCCCATGCACGTTGTAAATCTCAATCTATACTATAACTAAGACTATCTCTATTTGGTACTAACACAAATAAAAACCTATTCTTCTTAAAAAATTTACCTGCCGACAGCTCTGCACAACTATGGATATATTAGCCAAAATGTAACCTACACCTACAAAAACTACAAAATAACATCTAAATAACAAGGATAACTTACTTACCGATTAGGAATATAACAACAATAAACAAAACACAGCTAAATTAAAAAAAAAAAAAACATTTGCCGGCGTCTCACAACAACGTGCTACGGCATCAACTGGTGCAAAGAGGAGAACGCATCAGGCTTTCGCTTCGTTGCTAGTCTTATTAAGGTAAATTTACAATAACTGTAGTAATAACGCAATTTTGTTTGTAAAATTAATAAGGTTTTGTTAATTTACATTAAAAGATAAAAAGTTCTTTAAAATTCATTTGTACTTGTACAATGTAAAAATACTGATTATTGTGTAAAACTAACAACAGTTTGCTAAATTACATTATTAACATCACAACATTTTGTAAAAATATATATATATATTTTATTTTCACTAAGATAATTGTATTATAATTGCTATTTAAATTTACTAATTATTGTGTAATTTTACCCCTATTTTTTTCAGTGTATGATTGTAGAATGACATGTTTCATTAATATTACATCAAATAAAAAGCCAGCACCACAGGTAAACATTTATAAATAATATCATGCATTTAACACAATTTCATCGAATAAAATAGATAAGAACATAGCGCTTCAAGAGAAAAATACATTTTATAGTCACTTGAGTCACGCACTGACCTAAAAAATTAACTATCTATAGTTCTCCGTATGAAACAGTCTCCGACGAAAGGGGGTAGGAATCATTTGCGCTCTCTTCTTTCCGTTAAACGCGTTATAAGGCGTGCGTGTCTACAACGGGCCTCTCACTTGCACACACATTCCTAACATATTTGCCGTAGTCCCAGATCCGTGCGTCAAAGTATAGCGTCGCAGTATTTATTTGACTTAATTCGTGAAAGAGTTATTAGGGTCACTCGATCAGTTGTTACTTTGTCCACTGTTTTGGTGGTTAGCCGTTTGGGTTTCTGGTAGTTTTTGCCTGAAAATAAAAACCCCAAACCAACCAACCAACCAACCAACCAACCAACCACCAAAACACACTAACACACAAACTAGACAAAGCAACAACCGATCGAGTGGTCCTAAGAGTTATAGGCATACTCGGGGTAATAATGAATTTAAAAAAAATACAATTTTCGCGCTCAGTTGTAGATAGCACCAGGAGCATGTACCCCTTTGCCCCACCCCCTTTGAACGGTTCTGGCTTTAATAATAATTTTCAATACTCTTAATATTAATCTAGCCTTGTAATTATTTAATTTTATAAATAGATAATTTAACCCCTTGACGCACCACTTTTTTTGAAAAAAGTGGTCAATTTTTCACATTTTTATTTTATTTTTAGTCTACACTGGCCAATAACAAATAATGTTGAGAAAATTAAAAAAAAAACTTTATCCAATACGTACAGATTAGAATGGGTCAAAAAAACAGACTATTTTTTTTTACTTTATACTCTGAAAATTCTCACCAAATATGAGCTCTTAATTTTGATAAAAAGGTTCTCCGCTTTACAATTTTCCATATTTTCCTCAGTATTAGAAACAAAAGTTCATATCTCTTTGACAACTATTCGTTAAAAAGTATCTCTCCTCACATTCTTGTAGGAAATCGAACGCTCTACAAAAAAGGTCTCTTACAATTTTTTCGTAAACCTCACTGTTTAAAAGATATCAAAGGTTAAAGTTTGATTATTTTAAGATACATTTCTGTTTTGCTTATGAATTTTATAACTCGCTTACAAAAAATTGTTATGAATTGCGCAATTCATAGTTTTGTAGGAAATTAACTGCTCCACAAAAATGGTCTCTTATGATTAGTCGATTAAATTAAGCGTTTAAAAGATATTCATCGTCGAACTTCAATGCATACTAATTTTAATAGTTTTTGATGAATATTTCGAAAAATTTCAATTTAATTTATTTCACGAAAATTTATACAAAAGTCCAAACCTGCTTGGCTGACGCCTCGCTAGGATAATTTTCTCATGGGCAATATCTTTACCCACTAGTACCATAAATAACTATTATTTTCTATATTCTAGGTCCGCCCGAGTTAACTCGGGTGCGCGGAAAAATGCCAACTTACTGTGAACGAGTTAACTCGGCTTAGTGCATCAAGGGGTTAAAATAATGTTTCTATTAAAAAGAGATAGAGATAGGATGAGGCACGACTTTTTTGCTAGTTACAGAACTACCCATTAAAACAGAAAAACATTTAATTATGGTTCAAAAACCCATAATTATATTTTTTAATCATACGTAAATATAAAATATGTGGTTTAAGTCGGGGTCTTTTATGTATGTATTATACTATACTTTGTTTGGACTGTAGTATAGAATTATCAGGGGGTGGTGAATAAAAAATGAATGGGAATTAACCACGTGTGCGATTTAATCCACAAATTAATATTTTTTTCGTCGATTGATTGATTTGTACATGGATTACACTTTTTCATTGCTCTACACACAGAAAAATATTGTTTTAAATCAAGAATATGGTGATTGGTATATAACAAATAGAATATATTCTTCTTTTATGCATATCATATTCTTATCCTTTCATATTTGAGAATATATTCTCCTTTCAAGCATACCATATTCTTATCCTTTCACATTTAAAGCAAAATTTAGCTTTAAAGGGGAATATATTCTCCTCGTTATGGGATAAAATTTTATAATGTTATAAATTGGTTTAATAATTATAAATTAAAAAAAAAAATATATTAAAAAAAGAAAAAATTGTCATAGTTATTCTTCATATTGTAATAAAAGATGAAATCCAAGAGGGTTGTACATACAGTTGATTAGCAACAATTTTATTATTCTTAGAGGGACCGTCGTTATTATTTATAGGGACCGTCGTTATTTTTTTATAGGGACCGTTGTTCTTAGCAAAGGGACCAAATTTTCTCAATTTAAAAATAAAATTAATGTTTTTAATATAATATTTTTTATATTTCTCACTCCCCTTTTCATCCAATTGGCTTTCTCTAAGCCTAATTTTAGGCATTATATTGTTTTTTTTTTTGAGTTTGGAATATATTTATTTCTATTTAACAATGTTAACAAAGTAAAAATTTGCATAATTTTTCAAATATGTAACGACGTTCCCTATGTTAGCAACAACGGTTCCTTTTCGTGGGGACCGTCGTTACAAGGGACCTTGATCCAAATCCCACTGATCTTCTACTAATAATTTTAACGTACCACGATCGGCATTCTAGCAGTGTCGGATTTTACTAATATAAGAAGCGCTAGATTTAAATTGGGAGACATAAGTTATTATTTTTTTATTCAAACCAGTATAAGATTTTCCAAGTAAATAAGTCTTATGACGTAAGTTAACAGTTCTTAGATTAACTAAAAAATATTTTGCAAAGTTCAATTAATATGGATTGTATGTCAAAAAAGGTTGCGGGAGATAAGGGACCGTTAATACGTTTTTTAGGTTAATATATCAGATTTTTAAAACAGACGATATTTATAGAAGCTATTAGTAACTGAGTATCAAAACCAGTTAATATTGAAGACATTTCATTAACTAAATTGCACAAAAAGTCCATATTTAAGTTTTTTTGGAGCTAGAAACATATTTTCTCCCATTACTGAATTTTGTCCCTTATATCCAAGTCACACATTTTTGATTTAAGACACTATTTTTTTTCTGTGTAGATATACATAGACTATGTATAACAGAACTACGGTGGATAGTACGCGAAAACATACAGTATCTAGTATTTCTGATTTAGCTTTTGCTAATTTAATCTACCGAGAAAAATCTACCGAGAAAAATCTGGACTTCGCTAGGAAGATGTAACTCTAGCTTTCATATAGGGCGTTTAAGACCTGATCAGTCATGCAGCTGTGATGCAGCTGAGCAAACTATTCGCCACATAACCACCGAATGTCCACTTAGATTATTCCCTGGTGACATTATGGATTTTGCAGCAGCTACACCTGATGCAATCCAATGGATAACCAATCTGGACATAGCCTTAAAATTGTCACAAAGCCTTGCTAGTATACTTATTATATAGTACCTGGAGCTTTCTTTTTCAAATCAACGCAGGTCACGAATTTCATCTCTCCGATTTGGCTCAAATTTTGCATACGGCCATAAAATAAGGTTCGATTGGCTACATTACCAGGATTTTTCTAAAAATTGTCTGGTTGTAGAAATATTAGGGTGGGTCATTTTTTGAAATTTTTCAAAACCAGAAAACACGATTCACTAAAACTGAAATAACTCGATATCTATAAAAGATAGAAATTTCATTTAAACGGCGTTTAAAAGATCATTAAATTGTAATAGAGAAAAAGTATATTTCAATCATTCTGGTTATACCAAGATGGCGGACCATACATAATAACCTACAAATTATAAAAAACGCTATCCCCAAAATACACCATCTTCGATTTTTTTAATTTTGTGGCTATTTATACGTATATAGTGGGAGTATATGCCTATAAAATATTGCGAACGGCCCGACCCATTTGTGGGATATATGGTCAAAAATGTTTGAAATTTGGTCAAAATTTTGCACTTTTCGAGGTTTCTAAATTATATTTGGTGATTTTCCCAAAATACCCGGTCTCATATTTTTTTTTATTTTGTGGTTATTTACTTGTATATAATGTGAGTATATGCCCACTAAATATTGCAAACGGCCCTGCCCATTTATAGGAGCTATGGTCAAAAATATTTAAAAATTGGCCAAAATTCCGCATTTTTCGACATTTCTAAATTATATTTAGTGATTATTCCTATCTTCGTTTTCATTTTATCATAAAATTTGTATGGCTATTTATTCTAATATAATGAGGGTATATGCCCACAAAATATTGCGAACTGCCCTGCCCATTTGTCGAAGCTATAGTCAAAAATATTTATAAATTGGGCGAAATTTTGAATTTTTATGTGATTTATGTGATTTTCCTTCAGTGATTTGTTTTAATTATTCTATTTTTTTAGATTACCGATTAAATTTTCATATAAACGATGTATTTCAAATAGGGTCCGAAATTTTAAGGGGTGATTCTACATCAGAAAGTACGACAAAAAGTTCCTATAAACATACCTATGTATGTCTAAAAATGCGTAGTAAGGGAGCTAACCCCTTTTGAAAGTGGCTAAAAATTCGTTTTTTTTGTCCCAAACTTTTTTGTTTGTAACTTTTTTGTAATTTTAATTTAATTTAATTTATTTAATTTATGTAACTTAATTCCTTAGGTCAAAATACATAAAAAAGGCACTCCTGTTGTAATACTCTGGGATTAACCGTTTTCGAGAAAAATTCATTTGAAGGTGAAATTCGAGAACGAAAAATTAAATACTAAAATGTTGAAATCCAAAATTTTAATATTTCAGGGTTATTGTATATTAAAAATTAAAAAAAAAAGTTTCTATGCATGAAAAATCGCTTTAAAATTGGTTCATTTTTAGGAGACCATAGCTCCCTTGGGATTGATTGTTGGAAGTACCTGTATATGAGGCTTTTTTCTTGGTTTATGATGCACATTCACCGTGCATCATTGAAATTTCGGTTTTTAACATTTTAGTATTCAATTTTTCGTCCTCGAATTTCACCTTCAAATGAATTTTTCTCGAAAACGGTTAATCCTAGAGTATTAATTATTTATTTTATATAATGTATTTACATTTATTTATTTTTGTTATTTTCAGCGTCAAATGGAAATGCAAGACCGTGGATGAATGGAGTACCTTTTTTATGTATTTTTACCTAAGGAATCATTTTCCAAAAATTAAAATCACAAAAAACTTACAAACAAAAAAGTTTGGGACAAAAAAAACCGAATTTAAACCACTTTCAAAGGGACTTAGCTCCCTTACTACGCATTTTTAGACATATATAGGTATGTTTATAGGAACTTTTTGTCATACTTTCTGATGTAGAATCACCCCGTAAAATCTCGGACCCTATTTCAAATACACCCTTTATATGAAAATTTAATCGGTAAACTAGAAAAAATAGAATAATTAAAATAAATCACTGAAGGAAAATCACATAAAAATACAAAATTTCGCCCAATTTATAAATATTTGTGACTATAGCTTCGACAAATCGGCAGGGCCGTTCGCAATATTTTGTGGGCATATACCCTTATTATATTAGAATAAATAGCCATAAAAATTTTATGATAAAACGAAAACGAAGATAGGAATAATCACTAAACATAATTTAGAAACCTCGAAAAATGCGGAATTTTGGCCAATTTTTAAATATTTTTGACCATAGCTCCTATAAATGGGCAGGGCCGTTTGCAATATTTTATGGGCATATACTCACATTATATACAAGTAAAAAACCACAAAATAAAAAAAATATGAGACCGGGTATTTTGGGTAAATCACTAAATATAATTTAGAAACCTCGAAAAGTGCAAAATTTTGACCAAATTTCACACATTTTTGACCATATATCCCACAAATGGGTCGGGCCGCTCGCAATATTTTATAGGCATATTTATTTTACATTTTACATGTTTGTTTAACCTCGTACTATTCTACTTAATTAAGCATCCCTTAAGTCCAGGACTTGTGTGGGCTAGTAGTAGAGGGAACCACCGGCTTATACTGACATTCGAACCAGTTTTTAGGGAGTGTCCGTTTCACTTATCGCCTTCGCCAAAATTCAATTATTAATTAACTGAAAAAGGCAAATCGGCGCCAGTGAGAATCGAACTCACGATAGTAGACTTGCTATGCATACGCGCTAGCCACTACGCTATGCCTCCCATGATACTCCCACTATATACGTATAAATAGCCACAAAATTAAAAAAATCGAAGATGGTGTATTTTGGGTATAGCGTTTTTTATAATTTGTAGGTTATGTTGTATGGTCCGCCATCTTGGTATAACCAGAATGATTAATATATACTTTTTCTCTATTACAATTTAATGATCTTTCAAACGCCGTTTAAATGAAATTTCTATCTTTTATAGATATCGAGTTATTTCAGTTTTTGTGAATCGTGACATCCCCCAAATGACAAATCTCTGGGATCATTCGGAAAATTTAATCTCTTAGCCTAAGGGTCTTAGGGGCCTTTAGTAAGGGTATATTCACAGACACCCTCAGAAAATTTTGTTGTATTTTTAATACTTAATGTTATTTGATAATACATATTTTTTATTTATATCGCTAATACTTTACTTGTGATATTAAATACTACAATGTGTGTATTGTATACAATATGCCATACTAACATAGAAAGCGTGTTGGTACATTTGGATCCACACGCAACATGTGTGTAATAGTGTAACATTTGGTAAATTATATCACAGTTATAGTTTGGTATACTTTAAGTTGCAGTTTTTGTGCTATTGATCTAGTTTAAAGTATGTTACAGTATTTAGTAAAATAACAATCGGTAAATAATACCAACATTTTGATTAGTAATAATACAGAGGAAAGTAAAAAAGGGAACGATTATTTTGTTAGTGTGGTTGCAATTTTTATGTTATTACTAATCAAAATTTTACTATTATTTGCCGATTGTTATTTTTTCTGAATACTGTAACATACTTTAAACTAGATCAGCAATACAATTTAACAACTCAAAATCCAAATGGTATACATACTATAAGTGTGATATGCGTTACCAAATGTTACAGTAATTTTTACTATAAGTTACTATACTAGTATTAATAAACATGTTGCGTGGGGATCCAAATGTACCAGTACGTTGTGATGTGGTAGTATGACAACACATTGTATATAATACACACATTGTAGTATTTAATATCACAAGTAAAGTATTCAGTACCAATGGTGGCCATATAAATAACAAATATGTATTTACAAATAAAATTTAATATTAAAATTACAATGAGATTTTCTGAGTGCACTTACCTTCTTATTATTTTTTTTATAATAGTCAAATTTAATAATGAAATAGATAAAATACTTTAACCAGTAAAAAAGCTTTGCCATTTTTATCCTCCGGGCGTGAAATGGATTTTTTATAAGATTCACTTTCAGCAACATCAAAAACCCCAGTTTATTAAAATCAAAAACGAAAAAAAATTAAAAAAAAAATCGAAAAAATATGAAAAAAAAATATTTTTTTCAAAAAAAGTTCCTTTTTTATTAAAATGAAAAATAAATTGAAAAAAATACGTTTTAAATAAAAATTATTTTTACCCCATTTTACCCTCTTACCACAACACAATTTTTACGAAAAACAATCCCAGCCTAGAACTTTGGATAATGAACCTGTGGTCCAAATTTGAAGTATTTAGCCCGAACGTTTTTGAGTTATCGTGGTCACAAATTTACCGGACACACAGACCGACAGACCGACCGACAGACATATTTTTTTTTACGGAAATCATATTTTTTGGATTTAAAACGTCCAGTAAAAAAAGCAATAAAAATTTTTCGAAATTTTTTTACTAACGCAAGACCTTCCTTGGTGAAAGTAATATTTAAAGGTTTAGTTTTAGTGACCTTAAAAACCCCTTATATATCTATTTTAAAGATATTTTTTCCAATTTGCCTTTCTGGCTTTCCGTAACATTTAAATATTTAGAATTTAATTTCTTTTTTTTTTCAGAAAGAGTAACTGTGAGCGGATGCCATACCTGTCAGTTATTTCTTACGTGCCGACATTTAAACTCGATAATAGCCATTTTTAACGTAAATTTTGAGCCGAAATCAGGAGAAAATGACATTGAGTATGGAGGAAACGAGAGCACCGAAACTTCATTACTCTTGAAGGAGCCTAGGGAGGCGTTAAACAAAAGGTCAGTAGTAAAGAAAAATAACCGCTTGAAATGTTGTTTTGTAGACATTAATGTTAATTTTAAGGGTGAATTTATTGTAAAAAAAAATAAAATAATATAAAGGTCAGTAGTAAAGAAAAATAACCGCTTGAAATGTGGTTTTGTAGACTGGAATTAATGTTAATTTAAAGGGTGAATAAAAGACCTTTATTTTAAAGAAAAATATTATTTTTAGGGCAATTACGCAGATTGCAACACAAGAAACGAGAGCAAGGTTGGAAACCGTAATCGCCCAAAAAAAAAATGGTTTTCGTGAGTGTATCATACACAATTTTTTATTTGATTGTAGGTAATATAATAATAAATAAATTTGTATTCTTACAAAAAAAAATTTCGTACAGAGCGGCCTTTTAAATATAATCAAACAAAACAATTATTTCAAGGTCTACAATTTTCAAATTTGAAATTTTGGTCATAAAGGTATACTTTTTCGAAATAACATAGGCACACAAAAAAATATTCTGTCCCAGAGGTGCGACATATATATTCCCATGTAATTTTGGTGGCTGAACACGATTCCGGTGTCAGTTTTGACCAATCAGGTCAACGTTTCAAAATAACCTCAAAAAACAATTGGAAACCGGCGGATTTCAAAAAAACTTGAAATCCG
Organism: Brachypterus glaber; assembly: GCA_958510825.1. Lineage (NCBI taxonomy): Eukaryota > Metazoa > Arthropoda > Insecta > Coleoptera > Kateretidae > Brachypterus > Brachypterus glaber. The sequence continues at coordinate 50,583,991 of OY294046.1, forward strand.
CCGGTTTTTAAACTGTTGAGGTTATTTTAAAACGATCACTTGTTTGGTCAAAACTGAAATCGACTTTGTGTTTAGCGGCCAAAAATACATGGGAATGTATATTTCGCATATCTGGGACAGAAGATTTTTTGTGTGTGGGTGTGTGTGCATGTGCACAAGCGAAAATGGATTGCGTATATTTTTTTAATTAAATTTTTACATTTACATAATATGGGTTTTAGTTAACATTTGAAAATTTGAAATTAATTTATGAAATCCTAAAATACATGCGGTCAAAGGTAAAATATTGTCTTGGGTGTTCATTACTGGCACATTCACCCTATAATAAAACTTTATGAAAACATTCCCTGAAAGCAGTGTTTTATCTCGAACGAGGTTTTTATAAATAAAATTATTGCCCTTTTCTTATAAGAATAAATTTATTCTCATGTGATTTACCGAGATTATTTTGAATGAAAGAGGGAACAAGAAAAACAAGTTTCTATATATTTATATTTATGTCGGTATCTCCTTTGATACTGAAAGTATAATTCAGAGATCAGATTTGATTTTTTAAGGGATGCATCTAAAAAAATATATAAAAAAGTTTTGGAGGATATAGGTTACAAGGAGGCTACAACTTTCTGTAGGGGGCGTCTAAAATTGCTTATTATATATAAAGAAAATTAGTTACACAGAAAAAATATTTATATGTAACCCTGTACAAAAAGACCCATCTAGTATGTAAAAACTACTTTCCTCAGAAAACGCGTTTAAAGTTTGGCTTTTACTTTTTTACATAAAAATCCAAGAAATAAGTATATTTGACACACTACACGGTAAAAATAAATTACATTAAATTACATAGTCCGTAAATGGTAATATATTGCCATAGACCGGAATGGTAAAAATTACATAGTCCATAATGGTAATATTTTGCATAAACCGAAACGGTAAAAATTACTTAGTCCAGAATGGTATGGACTTGAAATTTGAAAAAAAATATTTACTACTTAGAAAATGTTTGTTCCAAATTACAAGTCTCTGTGTCAAAGCTTTTTTGAAATATCGTAGCGTAAAGTTCATTTGGTTTAATAAACCAAACGATTTGCACCCTTAATACGAGTATAAACTGCTTACATCTTTCTTTTAAGATCTATTGGTTGATAAATATCGTAATTTATAATGAATGTAAATTTTAGGCCACAAATAAAGCATTTAAATATCGTACATAAATAATATTTACCTTTTTTTTACACTTTTAGCACTTTAAGCCAGCAGCATGCGTCGCTATCTCTCTAACAATAACAATATTAAACGGTCCGTCTCATGATGCGACGCCTTTTTGGTTATTATCCAAAGCGCACGCGCGTCTTAAAATTACATAGCCCGACATTGTAAAATCATGTAAAAATATGTAAATCAATGTAAATATATTTGTTTACATTATTTTACATTCTTTTACATTATTTTACATTCTTTTATATAAATTCATGAATTATGCATAGTCCAGAATAGTAAATTTACTATTCCGTACTATGTAAATTCATGTATTTTTACATTATTTTACATGCAGTTTTTAAAGTGTAGGTGGGTTCCTTTGTGCAGGGTTACATACATAGGTATGTAACTGCAAATATATTAAATCTCTGAAAACGATTTTACGGAAATCCTGTATACGGAACTCAGAAATCAAGATCCTTAAAAATACCTCATTAGAAGCCAGTTTAGTTTCCCCGCGTCTCTGAAATTTCCCATGTTTTTTTTATACATGCAGATCGTCCTTTGCAAAACAGCCCCCTAATTCTGGGTCACCCTGACATCGGTATCCCTTGTGAAATTAAAATATACGTGCATATAAATGTATAATCCTTGGATTATAAATATAATGGATTATAAAAAGCCGTCTATCTAGTTGATTTGAAACATTCTATCAACTGTAAAAATGATATCGATTTCAAATAGAAATGTTCAGTTAGCTAAAAATTTAATTTAAATATAGATTGAAAAGCTTTTACAACAAGGGAAGATCAAATTTTCCTGAAATCATAAAAAACTGATTTTTTAAAAAACAAAAACAAGCTGTGAAGATATTTATTTGATACGCATAACCAGGTATAAGATTTTTATATAAAATTTTTACATATCTTTTCCTAAAAAAATAGCGATATATGTATATACATATATCGATATTTTTTTAGGAATAGATATGTAAAAATTTATATATATATATATATATATATATATATATATATATATATATATATTGTACCGTAATTAATACGTTCACTGCCAACGGCTAGTTTTGACAGCGGAGCAATGGGTATGGGCAAGGGAAAAATAGAAAGAATTGATTAATGTTGTTAGGGGCGCCAGTTACTTTAGCTTTTACTCCTTTAGGTAAGTAACAACCTAGTGTAAATACTTAAGCTTTTCAGTTTGAGAAAATATAACCCTTAAATAAAATAAGATAATTCATTTGAGAAATTTATTATAAATAAACTTAATGAAAGCACATCAAGTAATGTATTAATATATATAAAAAATATGTGTAATTATATTAAGATATAATTAAAGAAATCTTAATAAAAATTACTAAATTCAGAAATCATTCGACTTAAATGTATAAAGAAAACATGAAGTTCAGCAAGCACCAAGAAATGTATGTAAACAACAATCATTTCTTGCAGTGTATAAAAGTCATGCTTAAATTAGAAATCATTTAATCAAAAGTATGATATTTAATAATTAATAAATGAGATTAAATGTTTTTAAAAAAAATAAGTACCTAAAAATGAACAAAAGCCAGAAGGGCATATAGTATTAATCAATACTATATCAGATCTGATAAAGTTTACAGTTATAAGAATATTGAAATAAAAGAATTTAAAAATATGAAATATTGCTTTCAAAAGTTTTCAGAATGAGTACTTAGCTGGTTTCTGCAAAATCCATGAGGTATGAATTCCATTGTCTCCATCTGTGCAAGTCTCCCCTATGTTGATGAATTCATTTCTCAAATGAAAGAAGAAAAAAATAAGCTGTCCCATCTACTTTGGAAAAATTATCTTCCAGGATAAAATGTACGATTGAAAATGTTGTCCGGGATTAAATATGCTTTTGAAAATTATGTCCAATATAAAATTGTCTGCTAGACGGTCATATAGAATTTATCTATGCCGAAAAATACAGAACCATGTTCCAACAGAACATCACTCCATGCGGAGAACTTGTATATCAAATATACCAAAATAAACTTCAACCCAAATTAATGTAATTCCATATTAATGGTATAGAAATGGTGAGTAATTAATGGTCTAGTGATTGTGCTTAATTAATGGTAATAATAATGGTGCTAAAACAATAATTATATGTCAGAAATATTCTAAGAAACAGAAAAACTTAACTTACGTCTCATTCTAAGTCTTCGATGCGTAATTGTATAAAATATCAGTTATAATATCTTCCGCATTGTTTAAATATTCATTTTCACTAACTTTAAATAAAAATACATGAAGGATTACTTCGATGATTACAGAAAATAAACACTCGTCAAAATGAGACCACCATTGTACAGAGTTCATCAAGAAAGAGCGAAAATCGACCTTATCAACCGGTATGAACCCTTCAGGTGAATAAAATCCTATTTCTGAACTATTAGCGACATCTATGCAAGTCATTATCAACTACAGTTTTACCGTATAGGATTCCTAATAAATCCGTATTAGTGATGATAGATATCTAACCTCAAAATATCACTCTAAGAAACAAATATAAACAATACTTATTGTTTATCAGCAAAACTAATAAAAATACGAACAGAATACTAAGTGTCCTGTGAACTAAGTATAAACAAAATACTGAATCTAAGTGAGCAGTTCCAGCAAACTATTTTCAACAAATTCTGGATTATCCCGAAGGGATAATCATACACAACTTTCCACAAGAGAGACAAGCTACAGGTGAAAGCCAGTGAAATCCAACCCTCAATAGACTCTGAAACATATAAAAACCAGGTAAGTCCATAGACAAATGCACTATAGAGAAATAAGTCATATGATTCTTTATTATTAAAAATCATATTCTAATTATGTTTTCTTTATGTTATTTTCAGGTAGAACTATGGAATAGAGACTCATATGGTTAGAATTCAGTTCCTGCTACAAAATAGTCCCAGATACAAAACAGCTCTGTACGTACGTAACTATTTATATACAAAATAAACATAAATTATAACGTAAGTAAACGAATAGTTTAATTAACCCTTGCTATATTACAAAGTGACGATTTATGTCGTTACACATGCCCCCTCCAAAAATAATAAAAATATTTAATATACAAAAAATATTTTTATACCAAACTCTATAACTATTTAACTTAAATAGCTAAAATATATACTATATTTTATTTAATAAATCAACAAAAAATACAATACTTTTTGTAAATCATTTGAAATACTACTTGATAATTAACAATAGCTAAGCTTGATAACTACGTGTATCATCCGCCTACTCTTATGTAGAACATAATTTTGGGACTTTATCGGTGTGTGTCATAAACAGGTAATTGTCATAATCAGGTAATTGTCATAATCAGGTAATTGTCATAATTAATTTTGTTTTTCTTTTTAGCTAAGTTTTATCAAGATAAAAAAATAGAAATAAGACTTGACTACGCGCATCAGAATCCTCTTCTACAAAAAATATATTTATATATTTTTTTTACTATATACAAAAGTTTTGGGTACCCTTTAAATATTTTCAATACATTGATATTTTTTTTAAATATCATTCCGAATGATACTAAGAATATATTCTTATTTAATAAAATCTAGCCAACTGAAATGTCACTATTCGATCCAAAATATTTTTTTAGATCTTTAACATGCCAGTCGCCTCTATGACCATCTGCATTTTCCAAAATATACACTAACTTTGACTTTTTCGCAACAACTTTGCAAAGTATGTACTTTGGAGCAAGTTTTGCAGCAAAACTTTTACTAGCATCTGAGAGTACTTTGTTTCGTCTCCAAACTTTTTCACCTATATCAAAATTTACTTCACGCTTGCGCAAATCATAAGTACGCTTATTACGTTCATAAGCTTCATGTAAATATTTCTTTACATCAACAAAAATCTCTTTAAGATTTCCCAAATCTTGGCTATACGAGTCTCTGTCACAAGGTTCTAATTTAACACCATCAGTTGATGTCATTTTGCCATAATAAGTTCCTGTGATAGGTACATTCCTCCCAAAACTAAGAAATGCCGGCGTATACCCCGTAACTTCATTTACAGACGTTCGTAAAGCTAGACCTATTTTTGCTAAATTTTTACCATTTTTGCAGTCAAAAATCGAATTTCCATTTTATCTAAATCGTCCATTTTGAATATTTATTTTTCAAAATTAACTTTAATTTACTCAAAATATTTATTTTAATAATAAAATATTTATACTGTACCACAAATTATTTTTTTTTGTGTATACTGCTCAACAAAGTTTTTGCATAGTTTGGAAAATTTCCCAAATATGTCAAAAAAAATACTAAATTATTATTTATCTCAATTGGACAAATTAATAATTATAAATAGTCTCCAAAACTACAAAATTAGCTAATATTTATTCATATCCTTCGCATAAATAAATACCCTATTATCCATTTATTTCTATTGAATAAACGATAATTTCTAGAAAAACTGAACCCACGCCAAAATTTCTCTATTCCATGTTATTCCATAAAATTCAGAAAAAACATAAAAAACACATATCTGATATATCTTATCAGATTAACTCTAATTTGACTTAATTTTCAACAAAAAATATTTTATTCAACAGTTATATGTAGTTTTTCTCAAAATGAACTTTAAGTTACACTGAAAAAAAATAAGCTTTAGATTTTTATAAAAAATACACTGAGAAAAATGGAGTAAAATTAAAAAAAAACAAGTGTTCTATCTATCCAAATACCACGTTCTTGGGCGCCAATATTAGTGTACCGTAATTAATACGTTCACTGCCAACGGCTAGTTTTGACAGCGGAGCAATGGGTATGGGCAAGGGAAAAATAGAAAGAATTGATTAATGTTGTTAGGGGCGCCAGTTACTTTAGCTTTTACTCCTTTAGGTAAGTAACAACCTAGTGTAAATACTTAAGCTTTTCAGTTTGAGAAAATATAACCCTTAAATAAAATAAGATAATTCATTTGAGAAATTTATTATAAATAAACTTAATGAAAGCACATCAAGTAATGTATTAATATATATAAAAAATATGTGTAATTATATTAAGATATAATTAAAGAAATCTTAATAAAAATTACTAAATTCAGAAATCATTCGACTTAAATGTATAAAGAAAACATGAAGTTCAGCAAGCACCAAGAAATGTATGTAAACAACAATCATTTCTTGCAGTGTATAAAAGTCATGCTTAAATTAGAAATCATTTAATCAAAAGTATGATATTTAATAATTAATAAATGAGATTAAATGTTTTTAAAAAAAATAAGTACCTAAAAATGAACAAAAGCCAGAAGGGCATATAGTATTAATCAATACTATATCAGATCTGATAAAGTTTACAGTTATAAGAATATTGAAATAAAAGAATTTAAAAATATGAAATATTGCTTTCAAAAGTTTTCAGAATGAGTACTTAGCTGGTTTCTGCAAAATCCATGAGGTATGAATTCCATTGTCTCCATCTGTGCAAGTCTCCCCTATGTTGATGAATTCATTTCTCAAATGAAAGAAGAAAAAAATAAGCTGTCCCATCTACTTTGGAAAAATTATCTTCCAGGATAAAATGTACGATTGAAAATGTTGTCCGGGATTAAATATGCTTTTGAAAATTATGTCCAATATAAAATTGTCTGCTAGACGGTCATATAGAATTTATCTATGCCGAAAAATACAGAACCATGTTCCAACAGAACATCACTCCATGCGGAGAACTTGTATATCAAATATACCAAAATAAACTTCAACCCAAATTAATGTAATTCCATATTAATGGTATAGAAATGGTGAGTAATTAATGGTCTAGTGATTGTGCTTAATTAATGGTAATAATAATGGTGCTAAAACAATAATTATATGTCAGAAATATTCTAAGAAACAGAAAAACTTAACTTACGTCTCATTCTAAGTCTTCGATGCGTAATTGTATAAAATATCAGTTATAATATCTTCCGCATTGTTTAAATATTCATTTTCACTAACTTTAAATAAAAATACATGAAGGATTACTTCGATGATTACAGAAAATAAACACTCGTCAAAATGAGACCACCATTGTACAGAGTTCATCAAGAAAGAGCGAAAATCGACCTTATCAACCGGTATGAACCCTTCAGGTGAATAAAATCCTATTTCTGAACTATTAGCGACATCTATGCAAGTCATTATCAACTACAGTTTTACCGTATAGGATTCCTAATAAATCCGTATTAGTGATGATAGATATCTAACCTCAAAATATCACTCTAAGAAACAAATATAAACAATACTTATTGTTTATCAGCAAAACTAATAAAAATACGAACAGAATACTAAGTGTCCTGTGAACTAAGTATAAACAAAATACTGAATCTAAGTGAGCAGTTCCAGCAAACTATTTTCAACAAATTCTGGATTATCCCGAAGGGATAATCATACACAACTTTCCACAAGAGAGACAAGCTACAGGTGAAAGCCAGTGAAATCCAACCCTCAATAGACTCTGAAACATATAAAAACCAGGTAAGTCCATAGACAAATGCACTATAGAGAAATAAGTCATATGATTCTTTATTATTAAAAATCATATTCTAATTATGTTTTCTTTATGTTATTTTCAGGTAGAACTATGGAATAGAGACTCATATGGTTAGAATTCAGTTCCTGCTACAAAATAGTCCCAGATACAAAACAGCTCTGTACGTACGTAACTATTTATATACAAAATAAACATAAATTATAACGTAAGTAAACGAATAGTTTAATTAACCCTTGCTATATTACAAAGTGACGATTTATGTCGTTACAATATATATACATAGTATGGGACCCGTATATGCATACCCATAAATTCTTAATGGATTTTTTTAATAATAAAGTTGTAAATGGGTCGGGAACTTTGGATCACCCGGTACAATAAAAAACGGCAGACTAACATCTCTACTCTAAATTTCTCTACTCCCTAACATCCCTACTCCACAACAACTCTACTCCGTAACATCTCTACTCCATAACATCTCTACTCCGTAACAACTCTACTCCACACTATAAGGACTTTATTAGCCACTTAATAATAAATGAGCAGTTCAAAGAACAAAAATCTTCTTCTTCTAGATTATTTTATTTTTTTCGTAGAAAACGTTTATCTTTAAATTCAAATCTAGAACAATCATAAATGAATTATTCTAAAAGCCACAATGACCGCGTACTCTTAATATGCACTAATAAGTAAGTAATTAATAAATTATATTCATATTTGACAGTGACTTAGCATGACAAATATTCATTTGAGTTGAGACAAGTGGCTAATCGAGTATATAGTGCGGAGTAGAGTTGTTACGGAGTACAGATGTTATGGAGTAGAGATGTTACGGAGTAGAGTTTTTGTGGAGTAGGGATGTTATGGAGTAGGGATGTTAGGGAGTAGAGAAATTTAGAGTAGAGATGTTAGTCTGCCTAAAAAACATTCAAAATATTTTTTAAAACATTTTTATTCTAATTTTTGTACTTTTATGTTTTTTTTTTGTTTTTCTAATGGACTACAGAAAACATTGTTCTGTTGGCTATATATTTTGTACTTATTCAAACCTTTTTCACATTTAGAAAATAACAGAAAAGTAAAAATGATAAAATAAAATTTATTTTTCTATTTTTCTTCATAGTCACTAAATTATCTACGTCAATTTCAGCGATCCATTTAAATTTAAGTGTCCTATATTTGAAATAAAATAAACATTTATTTAAAAACTTTTAACACTGAGTTAATTTTAATATTTAACTATAAATAATTTTTACCAATGCATTAATGAGAAAATTGACAATAACCACTTCTATTTTCGAATTTTGCATGTATTAGTCTGTAAATATCGGAACTAAAATTCTTTAGAGGAAAGTCGCCTAATTTCGGATACCATTTACAATGTATTCAATATTTAATACTCGGTATTACTTTTTGATATTTTTTTTATATAACCAGATACAACTTATTATAGCGAACCATGATTTATTATAAAAGCAATTTTATTACAGTTTATTTTTTCCAAAAAACACGGTTAAAAAAAATCAGCGCATTTTTGTGCATTTAAAAAAAGGCTCCTAATTTCGGACATATCCGAAAAAAAATTTTCAAGAGTAGATCTGGATCCCATTGCTTATGTTTCTTGTTATTCCTTCACATTTAAGACGTAATTTAATCATTAAGCGATTTTCTACGAAATACTATAGGAACTATAATTTTAGATTCCCAATTTCGAATATCTTAGTATCTTAGGTAATTTTCGTTTTTTCAAAATTGTTTATCTTAGTTTGTTGTATCATTATAAAAATAATAATTAATGGTTGGTTATCCTGAATAATAATTACCTTTCGGATATCCAAAATTGGGAATCAAATGCACAAAAATGGTCTATCCAAAATTAGGCAACTTTCTGCTTTTTAGATTAGAAATTTGTAGAATGTTTACGTTTTCAAATTGCTTAATTATGAATAGTGGATCAACTTAACTAACATCATAACTTACCCAAGAAAGAATCACGAACTTTTATAACGATTATTTATAAAATAAACAAGCATAATAATGCAACTGAGCACAAAACTGCCATTTGCAATATAAACGATTTGTGCTGCCATTTAAAGGGGAGAAGCTCTACCGTTATCATATTAAAGGACGTATTTAGTTTGACTTTTGGCTTCACATAAAAGTAGGTTTCTGTTTACCTTTGCAGACAGTATCTTAAATACACTACTATCCGAAATTTGGAAACCATCCGAAATTAGGCGCATTTCCTCTACCAACTTATCTCAAATTTCAAATAAATTAATCCGAGAATTACGAAGTTCACTGATAAAAATATACATGTATGTAAGAATATTATCAACATTAAGTAATGTGAGATTTCCAGAACATATTCTGTATAATTTCATAATAAGTTATGTGAAATAAAACTCTACGAAACATTTTCTGTAAAAATTTATGCAAAATAAACTTATACAGGACATATTCTGTAAAAATTTACATGAAATAAAATAAAACATAATCTGTAAAAACTTTTGTAAAATTAGATTTTCCAGACCATATTCAAAATCACATAAAATTGGCAATATTCTTACCTAGGTTATGTTCTGTGAATAAAGCGACCCAAAAATTACGTAATATATTTTGTGAAAATACATAATATATTATGTAAAACTTAAAAAATGTAGAATAAGTTATGTGAAGATTCATTATATATCGTCGGCTTACAACTAAAAGGCACTAAGTCACTTTTTTGCAAAAATGGGATTTTTATGGCACTGTAATTAATTTTTGATGATTTATGTACAGGTAAACCGAACTAACTTCTAGGTGGACTGCCAAGGGAGTTTGGACTTTACAAAACGCACCAATTTAATTTTGATTGAAATTTTATCTGGCAATAGGCACTAAGTCACTTAGTGCACTTAGTGCGTTTTACTTGTAGATTATTTCAAATGTTTCTGCACTAAGCGACTTAGTGTTTGTTTGTTTGTTTGCCAAAACTTGCATTTTTGTAGAGTTGTTTTTCGTTTTCTTTTTGTATTTTACAAGCTAAAATTAAGTTAAAATGTGTAGTCCGGGTGCAAAAATATTTGCTTTGTTAAAAAACAATGAAGAGCAACCAGACAAAAATAATTATTGTTTATTTGAGGTTATGTTATTATTTCTAAAAAATAATTAATTTATAAAAATATGATTGCTTGAACCATTTATATGATATAATATCGCGTTATTTATTTTACTGTCAAAAGCATTCAAATTTTGCTATGTTAAAGTTGATGGAATAGAGACAGAACAGAGAAACAGAACTTTACCTGTAAAATGACAGTGCTTTTTACGTGTACTTTCAATGTGCATATTAAGCAGTTTCATATAATTAATACTAATCAATTATTCTTATTAATTTTGGAAATGTTCTTTAAACAATCAAAAAGTCCCTACCCTTCTTTTAAAAATCTAGTTTTTGAAAATTTATGTAAACATCTTGTTTTCTACTTTATAGTTATACATTACGTTTAATTATCATGATAATAGAAGCATTTTAACTTTAAATACTTTTTTTTATATTATTTTATTGACTTAGTGCTCTTTACTTGTAAGCCGACGTCGTTGGCCTATAAGTAAAAGGCACTAAGTCCATGTCTTTTTTCAAATTTAGTTGAATTAAACTACTTCAATTTTTGTTTATTAAACTGCAAATGGGACATTATTATGACCAAACATGTCATTGCGATCTGCGGTAGTTTTTTTCCAAAAACAATTATTACAAAAATTAAAAAAACAACAATGAAAGTTAAATTTGTGAATATCTCAAAACCATGTTTTTGGACTTAGTGCTCTTTACTTGTAAGCCGACGATATTATGTAAGTTTTAAAAATATAGCAATAAGTTATGTGAAATTTTACACAACTTATTGTGTGATTGTGTAATTTTTATCTGTATTATGAAAAACTAATCTTGTAAGATATTGAGTCACGTACTAAAATCTCCCTCATGTTGATATTTTTAAAATAAGATCTCCTACCTCAAATTTTAAATAAATTGATGATGATGATGATGATGATGATGATGATGATTTTGATTCAGTGCAGTGTATTAAATTCTTTGAGTGCTGCAAATTTTTAAAGCTAAATAAATACATCGGTAGTTTAATTAAAACAGATAAAGATAACTATAAATATTTAATTGCTTTAATGCCCAGTGGATTTATCAGTTGCACTTAAATGTTAAGAGTGGGTACCTAATAATAGTAAGCGGAATAGCATAGATATATTAAGAAATTATTTGGTACATGTTATAAATATAGATAAATCTTATCCCCAAGTAAAAGCGTTTGGAAGTTAGTGCCTAAAATAAATTTTAAAGTTTATATAAGTTAAACCATAAATCAGGAGATATCTTTTCTTAAAACTGCAGCTTTAGAATTTTTACTGAATAAAATTTATAGAAACGTAACAAATGCCTGAAAGTTTTCAGAAAAATCAAATAATTTATTATTATTTAACACGTTGCGGTCAAAATTCAAGAACCTTACCAAAAAAATTAACTCTAGTTTTAATTTTACCTATATGCAAAATACACATTTCTTACATAATCCAAAAACTACCATGAATAATAAAGTTATACCATTTCTTATCAAATTAGCCCAAATTCACGTTTTAATATCATCAAAACTGAGAATTAAACCGTGTACTGTAACGTAACCTGGGCTCATTTGCGGACCAACCGTTATAGGAACTTTTTTTTATATTTTTGGATGCAGAATCACCTCTTAAATGTTGGCATGACAGTTATTGATCACCCTGTATAACAGTCACTTTTATTTTTTTCTGTGTATTATTTTGCTGGCAGCAGTATTTTTGTGATGCATGTGGGGTTGTAGGTAAAAGTTTAATTAAAAAGGTACCATGACTGGCCCCTGGCGCATGCCATTTTTTCATAATTATGCATAAGCTGCATATTAATTAGAAGGATCCTATTTACGTAACATATGCTTTATTTAGGAGATTTTTATCAGCAAATAGGTAGATACGTTAAAAATCATTTATTATGTACCCTTAATTTAAAGGCCTTAAAGGGTTATTTTATAACGGCCCAATTTTAAAATAGGTTTAGATAATTCTGCTCAAATCATGAATTTTCAGTTTCAGTTGTTTTGGGTATAAGGGAGCTTTCAAGTATTACGTAACGCGCTAGGGGGGGCCTCGAAAACGTTACGCCGCGTTACAGGGGGGCGGGGGTGTCAGTAAAAATGTTACGTAACACTTAAAAAATTAAAATTGGTCAAAAATGGCCAAATTTTGCGATACGTAATACTTGAAAGCTCCCTAATTGGGAATTAAAAAAAAGTCTAGAAATCCACAATTTTCAAAAAATTAAAAATAAAATGAAAGTAAAAATGTTTAAAACTAAAAAAAATCCAAAATTTGCACAATGAAGGTTTTTTTCCAAACTTAAATATCGAAAAGATACCCAGGTATACGAATAGTCGTAACAAAATGAAACAAAAAAATATTATAAAAACATATTTTTTTAAGAAAAATGTTGAAATTTTCAGAACAAAGTTAGTCCTACGACAATAAATAATACCTATTGACAATAGTTGTTAAGCGAGCTAGACATTACAAAAAACAAGTTTTCACCCCCTTTTTCACCGTAAACTTCACCCCGAGCTTCACCCCGATTTTTAACCAAAACATTCGAAAAAAAAAAGTAAAAAAAAAATATATGACTTCAAAATTAAAAAAAAATGTTTTATATTTGCAACGAGGGGTCGACCGCGTCTGAAATTTGTACAAAAGAGTTCCTTTTTGCAAAGAGTTCCTTTTTGCAAAGAGTTCCTCGGAGTTCCTCCGGAGTTCCTCGGAGTTCCTTGGGAGTTCCTCCTGCGTTCCTTAAGAGTTCCTCGGTAATTTTTGGCAAATAAGCCTTAGAAATTACCGCTGTGCAAGCACTACTGCCAATAAGGCACCCTCAAAAAAAAGCTTTGTCCCTGACGGTTTCTATCAAACTTACTTGGCGCCCCTTCAGAACAAAAAATAAATTGGCGCCCCAAAATTACCTTCACAAGAAAAAAGCTTTGTCCCTGACAAACTTGGCGCCTCTTCAACACAAAAATTAAAATTGGCGCCCCCCAAGATTGCCTTCAGGAAAAAAAGCGCTTTGTCCCTGACGGTTTCTACCAAACTTGGCGGCGCCCCTTCAGAACAGAATTGGCGTCCCAAAATTACCTTCAGGAAAAATGGCTTTTTCCCTGACGGTTTCTACCAAAGTTGGCGCCCCTTCAAACAAAAATTGGTGCCCCAAAATTACCTTCAGGAAAAAAGGCTTTGTCCCTGACGGTTTCTACCAAACTTGGCGCCCCTTCAAAAAAATCAAAAAAAAAAATTGGCGCCCAAAGGTAAGATGTTTTGTAAAGTGTTTGTAATGGCTCATCTAGTTTGAACATAAGAACGAAGGTTAATCCACACTCCACATGGGTAATAAATAATAATTGTTTCTGACCGCGTCTGAAATTTGTACAAAAGAGTTCCTTTTTGAACAAAGAGTTCCTCCATTTTGCAAAGAGTTCCTCCATTTTGTAAAGAGTTCCTCCTTTTTGCAAAGAGTTCCTCGGAGTTCCTCGAAGTTCCTCCAGAGTTCCTCGGAGTTCCTCCTGAGTTCCTCCAGAGTTCCTCCAGAGTTCCTCCTGAGTTCCTTTGGCTTGTACAAAAGATTTCCTCGCGGTCAGCCCCTCGATTTGCAATTAGATTCTTAAAAAAATTACATCACTTTAAATATATGTATATTATTTATCCTTGCCACAAAAACTATAGGTACATACTAAAAAATACCGCTTCTAATTTATTTAAAATACATTTTCAACTGTCCCACCTGTTAAAATAAATGACGTCATAACGCGTCATATATCGCAAATTGCGAAACCACGCGCGTTTGTAAAAAATCCTTACGTCCTTTCAAGAGTACCTCCTCGATTGTCTGTGCTCCTGGTAGCCGAAATCGCGAATTTGTCCCTGCCCTCTAAAATCGCTTGGTTCGTCTCGTGTAACGTAAGGTCAGGGAAGCTCGAAGATCGACGAAATTTAAGACTAGATCTGCCCTAGATAGACCAAAAGCCGCAAAATTCCAACAATTTTTGGTTAAATTGTAAAAAGTAAAAAAAAATAATTTACACAAAGTGCAACAAGAATTCTGTACACCGATAAAACAGTTTATTTGTGGGTACAAAATATTTAGTCGGATATGGCCAATTGAATTATTTGGTTGTGAGTAATAAATTTTTTTCACCACCAGCCTAAAAGCGCATCTTTATTACTGTTCTTTTCATTGGTAGAAATATTATTTCTCTACCTATGACGTCAGAGGTTCTAAAAATAATGATATTGCACCATGGTTAATAATGAATTTTTATTCAGCTGTTTTGGCATATGACGTTTCACTTAATTATTAAATCACATTGCTATTTACTAGTGTCTTTAGGCACCAAATTTATTTATTGCATGATAAATTAAAAAATATTAACTAAATTAGTACCTATAAAACATGTTTTACAAAAAACACTTCGAAAAGTGAAAATCATTGGTCCATCATATTCAATCATAGATTATACAACCCATATATTACCGTAAGGATCATATATTACTAGAGGTACAACCCCCATATATTGATTTTTGAGGCAATAGATTCTCCCTCACAGTTTTCGCCTGTCCCCTTATTTCTGGGGGAGTACCAGAATCATCACTTTGCATTTTACTTTCCATTTTTATATATTTTATTACACTTAACACGGAAACACTTTCTAACTTAATAATTTTAGCAGATCACCAGAAAATTTCTGCCAGAAATGTCAAGTTATTCATTTGTTTTTTTAATGGCCGCGAACGGCTAGCGTGATATTTTAAATTTATAAGCTTTTTCATTAAATTTTAGTAAAATAAATAAATAAATAAATAGCTAATTAATTGTACTGGTAGTGAAAAAAATGCTATATTTTCCACGTGAGTGAAGATTTAACATTTTAGACCGCGTCTTGCGGGCTTCGCGCTAGCGCGCTCATCCCGCAATTTGACGCAGGTCAAAAATATTAAACTTCTCTCACTTGGTAAATAATATACTATTATTTCTGTCAAGTTGTATATTTCATTGATCCAAAAGTTGAATATTTTATGGATTCAAAATACAAAAGTTACATATTTCACAAAAAAAAAGTTGCATATGGCAAGGATTAAAACAAACATCTAAAAGTTGGATATTTCACGAAAAGGTGAGAACTTTTTTTTTAGCCATAAAAATTTTGGTTAGGGGCAAAATTCTTTTTACTGGTACAAATTTTCAAATTTTTACGGTCAAAGATTTTTTGTAGGTGAGGACCTTTTTTAGTCATTGACTTTTTTGTGGAGGAAAAAAGTTGTAATTTTTGACCTTCTCCCTATTTTTTCTACGAGCGTGCGGAAAGAAAGCCTTTTTCGCACGCATAAATATTGTTTAATTTCTTAATTGCGTAGTAGTATTCTTGTTATATTTATTCATAATATTATAAAAATGTTTTAATTTTTTACCTGTTAATTGATTTTCTTATTGAAAAATTATAAAAATAACATTTATTTCGATTTATTTTATAAAATATAAAAGGATATTTTATTTTAACCCTGGTCGTAGGAAAAGTATTGTTCCTAACGCATGCGTAAAGAGGCTTTTCCGCGCTTGTTAGGGGTTGAGGCAACTAGATTGTTTTCTGTGACTGAAATAAAGGAGACTACCGATATCCCTATTATAGGGGAGTGGCCTGTAGGAGGATAAGCACCACCTTGTGGTGAATTGAACTGCACTTTAAACTGATTAGTATGCATTTAATTTGAGTTCCATAGGATGATGGGAACATCATTGAAATGGGGTCTAAATTCAATGTACTGACGACTTTTTTAATCGAAACAGGTTAAAGATAAGTTACAATGTTAAAACCACTGATGGTTTTAGATGGGTCATCATGTGAGCTTTCAAGAGACATGAAGAAAACTGCGGGGAAACGCTTATTTTAAAAATATTTACACACTATATTTAGGCCTTACATCCCATGCATGTCGGAACTAAGCGTTTCCGCACAGATTGCTTTGTGTCTGAAAGACATGATCCATCTAAAACCATCAGTGGTTTTAAAATTGTAAATTATCTTCAATAGGCCAATCTTGGTAGTGTCCTTTGCCATATAAAATATATAGTTACCTAGTGAAATATTAAAAAAAAAATTGTAATATTATAAAAAAATGTAAATTTATCAGCAGCTAAATTAGGTAGGTATGTCAATAGCTAACAAATGTGGAAAAAGGCTCTTTTCTAAACTAGATAGCATCCGAGTGCGGAAAAGCCTTTTTACGCATGCGCTATTAACAATATTTTTTCTACGAGTGGAGTTAAAAATAAAATATGGTTTTATACCTACTTTATGAAATAAATTTTATTTTTATAATATTTTCAATAAAAAAATTAATTAACAGTTAAGAATATAAACATTTATATAATTTTTTGAATAAATTTAACCAAAATAACACTACGCAATTAAGAAATTAAACAATTTTAACAATTATTATAAAAAAAACTAACACTACTACTTTTTTATGAAATAAAATATATTATTCCGCACGCTCGTAGAAAAATATTATTTACGTCCTTTACTCTACTTTATTTAGAGATTTTGCATTCGTCAAACGCCAGTTTAAAAAAATCCTTGATTTTGACGAACGTTGCCGAATTATAAAAATTAATCTTTCGAGATTCATCGAAAAAATTATCGTATAGCGAAAAATCCTTGACTCGGCACAAGGTTGCCAAAATACAAAATTTATACATGAGGCGCGATATAGAAAAATAAACCTTGACAATAAAACCGATCTAGGTGACCGAAATATGAAGTTTGGAGGACCTCGACCGAGAATAAGGCTAAATTTTTAGCCTTGTCCTCAACGAATATCAAGGGTAAAAAATTTAGCCTTATGCTGGGTCGAGGTCCCCCAAACTTCATATTTCGTCACCTCGATCGATAAACTAGTAAAATAATTATTATAAACATGGGTCGGATCGAAGTAGACATTACCGGGGGCATGCAAAAAATAGAATTTTAAAAGCTCTTAAATGTCAAAATGGAAAAGCACTATTTTTTTTTGAAAATTGTTTCTCTTTTCAAAAAACGAATAGTTAATACAAAAATATTGTTTTTTTATTAATTATTCGTTTTTTTAAAAAAGGGAAACAATTTTCAAAAAAAAAATTAAAGTCTTTCTCTATGAGTCATGTACCATGACCAAGTGACTCACTGAGTATTAACAGCGTCGACATGACATTCCGCTTGGTAAACAATAGTTTAAAGTGCCTATTTACTTGAAAAAAGAGTTTTTTAAAATTCTAATTTTTGCATGCCGCCGGTAATGGCTGGCTACTTCGATCCTACCCGTGATTATAAATTATAATTTTCGTGTTCCAGTTTCTGTTATGAAAAGAATACGGTTTTTGTTGTTTAAAAATTAGGCTTAAGCCTAATTTTAAAATCAAACTAGTATATCTCTGCACTCAAAATCAGAGATAAAAAGGCGGTGAGAAATATAAAAAAAATGATTTAGATTATGTTATGAACTATTTAATAACCTTTGGTTATTTTTCTTATCTATATTTTTTTAAATTCTCATTTTTCTCAAAGAATAAATCTTCTTAATTTTAATTTTTATCTGGTTGGGAGACGTCCATAAAGTATTTCAGTTTTTTTTTTTTTAATATTGACCAGGGACGATCCTTGGTTTTTGTCGTGGAGGGGTGTGAAGGTAAAATTTACAGACTGAAAAAATTTCGACGACTAAAAAAAAAGCTCCCCGCTGTCAAAAATCAAAAGGGGTTCGTTTGGAAAGCTTAAATCCAAATTTGCACCCCTGTGCAATTTTTTTGCATAGTTATGTGCAAAAGCGATTTTTTTTGCTTTTGGTTTATATCTCGGCTTCTATTTGTCACTCAACAAAAAATTAACATAATATTTGTTAGTTATTGAATTCTCTACAATTTATGTAAATAACTTTTTTTTGTTTAAACAATCAGAAAAAAAGTTACGAAGCGTTAAAAATTTGCAAAAGGTGAAAATTAGAAAAAAATCGGTTATTCGAAAAAAACTGGAAAACTAATCATTTTTTGAATATTATTTCATCAACTTTAACGCTTTGTAACTTTTTTTCTGATTGTTTAAACAAAAAATGCTTTTTCCATAAATTGTAGAGAATTCAATAACGAACAAATATAATGCTCACCGAGGGGTCCCGCAATAATGAAGGAGACGACGCACTTGGCCAGGAAGTCTGGGAAGTCTGTAGGAAGTCTCAGGAAGTCCGGGAAGTTTTTGAGAAGTCTCAGGAAGTCTAGGAAGTCACTAGGAAATCTCAGAAAGTCCGGGAAGTCTTTGAGAAGTCTGGGAAGTCTCAGGAAGTCTGGGAAGTCTTTAGTCGTTATTTTAATAAAAATACTTGGAAAACACGGTGTAATTTATCCCCTCCACACGCGCCGTGTAAGTGGCGTGGTTTTCGGCATATCGGCAGCACACTTCTTTTTTCTATTTCGCGAGAAAGTGATCGATTTTTAAAAATTAAGGTGAAAGTTGTTAAATTTTTAAGGAAGTCAACTCTTTGCTGGCTGTTCTATGAAAAAAAAAACACGCTTATCAACTGACAGAATTTTAAGAGTCAGAGGAATGTCATCTGTTAAAAAAAAGCAAAAATCACAGTTAATAGAAACAAAAAATGTGACCAAACATCGAACGCAAAAATGTACAAAAAACAATAATTTATAAAAAAAGGAAAGTAGAACATCTTTTAGAAGATGACATTCCCCTTATTCAGTTAAAGGTACGTTTACTGACAGAAAAAAATATAGGTACTCTTTCAGATGACATTCCACTTGCAAAATTATCAGACAACCACAACAAAAAAATAAAAACAAAGAAAAAACCCCACCTAAACCCTTTATGAACGAATTCATTGGGTTTGTTTTTTTGTCGAAAATCTCAGTTCTAAACTGGTTCGGAACTGGTGAAGTTGCAACTGGGCAGTGCTCAATGGCAACTGCGCAAGTTCCGAACCTATTCAGAACTGCTATTTTCGGAAAACAATATAAACCTAAATAAACTGATTGTTTCATGTTTTTACTTAGTCACAGAATGATCATCATACCTCGGGCAAAAGCGGGCATAAATTCAGCACTGCAGTGCATTGATAAGAAGCAGCTGCAAGACGGCTGACCCCACTCCACAAGAACGCAACGCTAGTAAATCTATGATAAAAGTTTTAAAAAGATGACAAAAGATTAATAATAATAGCTCGCAATTGCCCGGGCACTGTAAATTATTTTCCGTGATAATTATGATAATTATAATTATTATTATTAAATTAGGTCCTTATAAAATAATCTGATCCGAAAAATAACTTTAACAATGAATCCCTGAATAAAAAATTAGCGGGCTAAATTTAAAAATCACGCATGCGTAGAATTGCAAAAAGTTGTTAGAAGTCTTTAGGAAATCACTATAAATCTTTGTGAAGTCGGAGGAAGTCTCAGGAAGTCTCAGGAAATTTCAGGAAGTCGTAAGAAGTCTTAGGAAATCTCAGGAAGTCGTAAGAAGTCTTAGGAAATCTTTGAGAAGTTCGGGAAGTTTTTGAAAATTATAGGAAGTCTTAGGAAATCTTTCGAAATATTGCAAAAGACTTCCGATTTTGAAGGAGACGACGCACCCAAAACCTATTGCGGGATCCCTCGGTGCTCACTTTTTGTTGAGCGACGAATAGAAGCCGAGATATGTACCAAAAACAAAAAAATGCGTTTCTGAACATAACTATGCAAAAAAATCTTACAGGTGTGCAAATTTGGATTTAAGCTTTTTATGCAAAAAAAAAAACGAAGAGTGTGCCTTTCATTGCAAGGTGAGGCCCTTTCACACGAGCATTCGACTGGCGGTGAAGCCAACATTATAAAAGAAAAAAGTCCATCCTTAATATATTCTGACGTATCCTAACACTGTAAGAAAGTATTTCTTGTTTGAAACCACAAAAGTGCTTAAAACTTGGTTAACCACTAAACAATAATGTCACATTAAATAATGGGGTAGTTGAAAAATTTCACAGCGTAGCAAATTTGATGAAATTACCGTCAAAACTTATGAACGATTTTATTTATTTTACCAAAAAATTTAATTTTGTGGATAATTTGCTTATTAGTAATAATTTATTACATAAGTAAAATATATATCTTTGAATTCTTTATCACTATTCTCTCAAAAGTTATCCTAGTTTTAGCAAAAGTAGGTGATTTTCTCATTTTACCCAGCAAAATTGCAATAACTTTATAAAAATTTAAATTTCTTATAGACGACTCATATTTTAAAGGTCTATGATTTTTTGTTCTTGAGCTGTATGAATAAAACTTTTTTAAAAAACTTTAAATTCATTGTCGTCAATTGTTATGATTTAAGTTAATTTGACTTTTCTAAAAGTTTTTACTCATGGAGAACAAAATACCGTTGTAATTTCGAATCTCCTATACTGCCGAGCTATGAAAGACCCTCGTATCTCTATTTGTAGCATACCAGCGTTTTTAAAATATTACACCAAGTTGACGTGAAAACGTTTCTATGCGTTAAATGGAGATACGGGGGTTTTTCACAGGCAGTATTTCTGTAACTGTATCAACCAACTCTCCACACAAAGATGTTTTTTTTTTCACATAAAACCCCTAAAAGATACGTTGCATGCACTGAAAATATTACCAGTTTTTCTTAAAAAACAGGTTTTGAATTGGTGGCAATCTAGTTTTTGCCTTAAATGAAATAGCACTACTTCCCCCATTTTGTACTTTAATAAATAAAATTTATTAATCAAATGCATTCTTTATTAAGTACATGCACCATGCTTAGGATTATTATATTTATTCTGTCAATATTTTCATAAATAAATTGAATATATTTTACTTATATCCTTAAGGGTTTATCATTATCCTATGGGGTAGGCCTAGTTTGAATGTCCTACATCTAAATTATCACGGTCCTATCCACCCCATATATTTTATATTGTTATTCTACGCCACCCCATATTACAATAATGGGTATGGTGTCAAGAAAATATATAGTTTTGCACATACGTGGTTTAATCACTACGACACGTGCGGTTTTCTCAAATAAGGTTTTGCTGATAATTATCTCTAATTAAGATCAGAGATAACGTAAATGGGGTAAAAATATCGTTTAAATAATTTAAAACGGACGTTATTTAACATGTGTTGAGATAGGACAGTTAAGCAATTAGTTTTAAAGAAATTTGAATATCGTCGTTAGAGCATTGTTGTCATATGATGTTACAATGGAGCTCTCTACAACTAGAATTATGAAACAAAAGACGTCTACCCTATATCTATCTCATTTGTGCTACACTTTCCAGCCAACCAAATAAATACTGTATTTGTTTTTCATACAACAATTACAGTATTTATTTGGTTGGCCGGAAAGTGTAGCAGTGAGCGGCACGAACGAACATAGCTAATGTGAATCTGTAGAATAAGATTATTCTACTAAAATTTAGATGGCGCCAGTAATTTCTTTAATAAAAATAATATAGTTACACTTTTCGCCCGGCCAAGTAAATATTGTATTTGTTCAACAAAGATCAAATACAGAATTTGTTTGGTTGGGTGGAAGTGGGAGTGTATGTATGTCTTCTATCCTTTTTGGGTAGAACTTTTGTCCCTGTCTAATCTAACGAGAGAAATCTCCATTGAAAAACTATGCTTGCATACCAAATTTTAGGTTAGTTGAACATTTTTTGACACCAGCCAACTCAGTTATAATAATGAGGTATTTATATTGTTTAATTTCTAACATTGTTTTTGAATGAAGATCCGTGCTCTTCATTCAAGGACATTGACTTTAGTTCAGAGAAATGCTAGCCTTGCAACAAACAAAAATACTCAGAAAATTGCAAACAGAAAAACTCAGTTTTTTTTTGCATACTTAGCACGTATTGCAGTATCACTGATTCTTCTTCATTCAAGGACATTGACTTTAGTTCAGAGAAATGCTAGGTTTGGACAGAAAAACTCAGTTTTTTTTGCATACTTAGCACGTATTGCAATATCACTGATTCCTTCTCCTCTGTCAAAATTTCCCTTATGATTTTTCAAATTCTAGAACCTTCAATGTAAGTTCTTACTAAAAACAAAAATCCAAAATAGTTGAGAAAGGCTATTTAATAGTGTTTCGATGACATTTTGTTCAATTTTCGTAAAAGCAGAAGTGCATGATTCATGTATACCTAATACCCAAACAAAAGTTCGACATTACAAACAAAAATCGAGTGAACCTAATTATTATTTCTCTTTTCATGTTGGGGGAACTAGCAATAGTACTATAGTAAATTTTATTACCGATAAACTGAATTTTAATGTGAGATATTTTGTGCAGATTTTTTGAATACTGGTTTATCGCATTAAGTTATACACCTACTATGAGATAATAGGGCCAAAATGGCCATATGCCGTCTAGATTCACAGGGAGATACCATAGAAGTCATGGTTGAGAATCTATATAACTTTTGTGGGATATTTAATACCTTCGTATATCCGTACCGTCAGTGGACTGTATTAGAATTCATTTACCGGGGGCTTGCTAAAGTTAGTATTTTATAATAGTAGAAGTGCACTGAAAATGGTTTGCGTCCAGGTGTGTACACTATTTTTCCTACACCTAAACATCCAAAACACGCAAAAATTGTCTAAAAATTAATTTTTAATTTGAGGTTATGTGTTTGACGTTTACTCATTCTCTGACAGCAGATATGTCACATCAGCTGATTTTCACTTCCCGACCGCTGTCATGGCAACGGGTGGAAAATAGCACTATATACTAAGTAGGTAGTAGGAAAATACTATTTTAAAATTAAATCGGTACTTTAAAGGATACGAGAAAGGATATTTTACTCACCAGACCATCATGTCGACGCCATTACATAGTGCGGTATCTAAAGATACTGAATTCTCCTATGAGAACTATCTGCTCTATTCTTGACCATTCGCAAAAATATTTCGCATGCGCAGTTACTGTGATACGACCAATCACATATGGTGAAGCTGGAGCTAAAGTGGTCTAACTAACATTTTTGGCGAAAATGAGTTACGGCTATATTTCAATACTAGACATTGTATGTATATTTATAGTTTAAACGCATTTTAGGTCTATAAACCTGCCCAAACCCCTGAATTTAAACGATAACATTTAGGAACTCTACATTAATTTATTTTTTAAATTTGTTAAAAACGGTTTAACTCATTGTATTTTAAATATGTATTTTCCTATTTCTAAATAATATTTGCAAAAAATATATATAAGCGAGCTTTATATAATATAATAAAATTATTTTTGGGTGTACCCAAGTATTACGCAACACTTTTTGGGGTATACTAAATAAGCCTGTTTTTTACAAAAAAAAGGGTCACAATATGAATAATTTTAGCTAAAAACGCACAAGAAACGTAGTATAATATATAAAAAGACCCACCAAATAAGATTATAATTAATTTAATGTAATTTTAAAGCCATTTCACACATAAATTTTAGAAATTGCTATTTTTGCCAAAAGTGAAAAAGCTAAAGTGGTCTAACTAACATTGTTTCCAACACTCGTTATTTCCCAAAAAAAGCAACTATTGCAACAATTATGCGTGAAATAGTGTAGTACTACCTTTAAACTATACTATAAAATTATTTTTGGGTGTGTCCAAGTATTACGTAACACGTTTTAGGGTATACTAAATGAGCCTGTTTTTACAAAAAAAAAAAACATTTTTTTGTAAAAAATAGCCTTATTAGGTATACCCCAAAAAGTGTTACGTAATACTTGGACCCACCCAAAAATAATTTTATAGTATAGTATAAAGGTACTACAGCATTTAATACATAGTTGTTTCAATAGTTGTTTTTTGTTTGGGAAATAACGAGTGTTGAAAACATTGTTAGTTAGACCACTTTAGCTATTTCACTTTTGGCAGAAATAGCAGTTTCTAAAATTTATGTGTGAAATAGCTTAAAAGTGGCATAAAACTAATTAAAATCTTATTTGGTGGGTCTTTTATCTTCTATACAACATTTTTTGTGCATTTTTAGCTAAAATTTTTCATATTGTGTCCTTTTTTTTGTAAAAACAGGCTCATTTAGTATACCCTAAAAAGTGTTACGTAATACTTGGACACACCCAAAAATAATTTTATAGTATAGTTTAAAGGTAGTACTACACTATTTCATGTATAACTGTTGCAATAGTTGGTTTTGTTTGGGAAATAACGAGTGTCGAAAACAATGTTAGTTAGACCACTTTAGCTTTTTTACTTTTGGCGAAAATAGAAATTTCTAAAATTTATGTATGAAATAGCTTTAAAATGGCATTAAAATAATTAAAATTATATTATATGGTTAGGTTTGAGTATTAATTTACACCTACTGTGCCAACTTACCCAAAAAAAATTAAACTTTTGTGTGAAAAGAGACTATGAGTTTTTTCCTGAAAAGTGTCGCGTAATAATTGCAGGCACCCAAAACTAAAGTTATTTTAATGAGATAAGTTTTTTTATATTTTATGCTAACATATGCCCAAAAAGTTTAGTTTTAAAGGTTAAAGTGATTAAATTTTAAGTCGAAAGCAACAGCGAATGTGATTTGTTTTTGCGAATGGTCAATAATATAGAGCTGTCTCAGCAAAAAAATTCGACTCGTGCAAAATTAGTTTTTTTGTACCCTGTATGTTGACATGGTGGCCAGCATCGTAAAATTTCAAAGCTCATTTTTTTACTTGACTGGAATCTAATTAGGAAATCAGACAGTTAATTTTAAAAGTTATACTACAGGGTGCGCCACTTAAAACTGCCTGTAATTCCGTTATTTTTGAAGTTATATGACAGTGCAAGGCGTCGATTTATAGACAATTTAATTCTCTTTCTAATAGTTAATTACTTTTTTGAAAATATTTTCACTGTAAAATGTTTTGGAAGAAACAAAGTGATTTTCTTTAAATATTTTTTTTCTTAAAGCTTTCAAAATATCTTTATAGATGCCTAAATACATAGTTTTGTTGCCTTTAATTTGATGTATGAAACATTAGAATATGACCATTTTTTCAACAAATTTAAAAAATCTCGATTTTTTAATATTATAGTTTTTGCGTCCGTCCTGTGTTACAGCCTGTTCCAGAACTCGCGTACCGAAATTTGAGGGTATATTAAAAACACTCGGGAAAATATGAAAAAAATCCACCTTCGTTCAATTCAAAAATAAGAACGCTTTAACTGGACCAATACTGTTGCTGATATTAAATTACCTTTAAAAGTTGAATTTGTAGCTATGGAAGCAAATTTAATTATTGCAGGTACATATTCTGTAGGTTGACATGGTGATTAATGTGACGTAAATATTTATTGTCAAAAAACCACCGCCGGATGGAGTGACCCTATAAAAATAGAATATTTGATAGCCTCTGTAGGTTTTGTCAAAATATAATAACCTAAAAAGATACTAAAGTTGAAAGTCTTAAGCAATGCAGCAACAGGATTGGTCAGATTAAATAGCTCCCTTTTTAATTAGTATTGAAGATGGATTTTTTTTGAAATTTTTTTTATTTTTTCCAGAGGGTTTTTAATATACCCTAAAATTTCTGTACGCGAGTTCTGGAACAGGCTGTATTTCAAGTTATGCCTTTTTCACCCCCAACTGATTGAATATTGAAGTACCTAAAAAACAAAGTTTATGAATTACAAACCCAAAAACTAATGGAAAGTTTCTGCCAAAAAAAATCTACCTAAAAAAACACATTTTTTTTTCTTACTTTTACACTCTAACTTTGTTAACTTTATCTATTTTATTTTTTCTTCGTCTATGTATAATTTTTGTAATTTTGGGCTTTATAGGAGCAATCCTCTGCCTTTATCTTTATATTAATAATAATAATAATAATAATAATAATAAGTTCACATAAAATAAAACTTTATGTGACCTTATGTATGCTTTTTGGGTTTGTAATTGATACTCCTAGTACTTCACTAATCAGTTGGTTGTGGTGAAAAGGGCATAACCTAAAACAACGCAAGGCGGACGCGAAAACTAGAATATTAAAAAAATTACGTTTTTTCAAATTTATGAATAAATACTTAATCATATCCTAATGTCTCATACATAAAATTAAAGGCAATAAAATTCCCTATTTAGGCATCTATAAAGATTTTTTAATACTATTCTACTTAATTAAGCATCCCCTAAGTCCAGGACTTGTGTGGGCTAGTAGTAGAGGGAACCACCGGCTTTAATTGACTTTCGAACCAATATATCTAGGGAGTACGCCTTCGCCAAATTTCAATTATTAATTAACTGAAAAAGGCAATAGGCGCCAGTGAGGTTTGAACTCACGATCATTAGATCAGTGTCAGGCTATATCGATGGCATTGACCGCTGAGCTAAATCTCCCATAATCTCCCATTAAAAATGTATAAGTTAATTTAAGAACAAAACCTACTGGATACATACTAATTGGGTATTTTAAAGAGCTGTCATGACCCCAAATCACACTTCTGGCGTTTTGAACCCTCGTCAGAATGCAAATGACACATTTCTGGGTTAACGCGTTTCGTGTTATAGGTATCTATTGCTCTTTTGTCAACCCTAAAGAACGTCATATATCACGAAGTATGCTATTTGCGTTTTAATGAAAATGCCTCTCGTGTATAAAAATTTTCATAAGAGTTATGCAATTTTGGCTAAATTGCAGAAAGATTTGGACTTTTGAAACCGAAAATTTAATTTTACTTTGGCACCCAAATGTTTCCTAAAATACAATAAAAATACCGGGTGATTTTTAAAATTAAGATTTATTTGATAAAAACGAAAGTTTGGTGATTTATATAATTTGACATTGGCTATAAAATGGCGGATTTTTTTTGTTTCACTTCCGGTTTCGGCGGAAATGACCTCACCTTTTAATTTTTAAATTCAACACCCTGTATATTTTTACTCATTTTGATTTAAAATTAAATTCTGAGTACAACCATGTATCATTTGTCAATTTTTGAAAGAAAATGTAATTTTTTAATAAATGTTAATAGTAATTTTTTGCCCAAACAATTTGAATAAAGTACAATGATATTGGTACCATTGGCGACATAATTAGTTTATACACCCAAAATTTGTACCATTTAAGTCGAACTTGTCACAAAAGTCAAATGATTACTTGACTAAGCCACGAATATCTGAAACTAAGTATAGTATACCCTATTTCATTTCATTATTACTAATAATTTATTAGTAAACATTTAGTACTTTTGATCTTTATTGGTGCTAATATAAGTTGTTATGACTTAGGTTGCAATCTTGATATCAATTTTAAAGTTTTTCTTGTCACTGTCAGAAATATATTTTCATATGTATATAATTTTTAAAAATGGCTCCAAAAATGTATAATACCAAATAAAGTAATGTAATAAATAAGTGTATAATAAAAAAGTTATAAATAAGTGATAACCATACCCCGGATATTTGGTATTGATTACGAGGGTCGCGCAAATGTTACTTATAAAAATAGTTTTTAAATATTAATGGCAAACTTCCTTAACCATCCCGCAATAGTTATTATTCATGGTGTAACTTGACGACTATGTTAAAGAGGTTTATTAATATTGACACGGAGAAATAACTATACTTTTAGTATTACAAAAGATTTATAACTATATAAATATCAAAGGTAAAACAACAAAAAACTATATTATGTATATTTTAGAAAATATTTACATGTAAGTGTTCTAAACCTAAATGTACCCATATTTTTAAACATAATTAATATTATTGTTGAAAATAAAAATAAAAAAACCTTTGGTAAATAGTTTTTTCTCTTTGTGGGCTTACTTGGCAACTTTACAACTTCCAATTTTCTATAAACCCTGAGGTTTTTTTAATTTTCATCGACAGCATGTTACA
Source organism: Brachypterus glaber (assembly GCA_958510825.1). Lineage (NCBI taxonomy): Eukaryota > Metazoa > Arthropoda > Insecta > Coleoptera > Kateretidae > Brachypterus > Brachypterus glaber. The sequence continues at coordinate 50,612,725 of OY294046.1, forward strand.
ACTGGTTACTAAATCAAAATAAAACATTTTTGTATGCCATTATTTTGATGATAAGTGCTTTGAAACATTACATTTCTAAGACAAGCCTATATCTTTTTCGCACGTTTAACAATAAAGTACCTCACTATTAAATTGCAGCTCGAGAAAAACTTATTTATAATAAATTAAAAATTTGTGTCATTATACCCAGTAAGTGTCAGCCATTTTAGAATGTTCATAAAAAATTAAACTTCCGCTCGCCCCTCGTAATCAATACCAAATATCCGGGTACTAGTGATAACAAATTGTGGCGTATATTTTGACAGCATATAAACTTCCAAGCTTTTTTCCAATCATGATTTAAAATACTGTTGTTAAAAGTTTGCCACATTTTTAGGTTACATTTGTAAAAAGCCTTAAAACATAAATGTTATCATATTTTTATTATATTATAAAAAATTTGCAACATAAAAATATAATCTACTTTTTTAACCCACAAAACTGTTTCTTTTTGAAAACTGTAGTTATTTGTTGCCTTTAGCTCAAAACACATTAAACGAATGAATTTCGAAACTTTTTCGATTACAAAAATATACCACTTTTTTTGTAATGGGTGGTCTCTATAGGGAGCACTATGTTATGATATTTACTTATGAAAGGGTTAAAAGCATGAAATGCACAAACCTACATTACATTCGGGAATATCGAGGGCTTCAGTGTTGACCATATGTACTATACGCCCCTATGTTATGATGATGTTATGATGCCCTCGATATGGAATGGTGGTCCCTTATGGACCACTTGCTTGCTTTTCGCATGTCATAAAGTAGCATGCACAATAAGTGGTCTAGAATAGTACTACATCGACTTTTAATATCCTGAACTATCACTTAAGGTGAAAATCGTGCAACCGTTCAGTCTACTACGAAGTTGTTCAAGGAGTTGTCCCCGTGCGGTAAATGAAAGCACACTTAGTGTCCTTGTGCGGTAAATCGTTTTTTCTGTCTTTAGTTACGGTTTTGTCTGTATTGATTTCATCTATCACTAAGTGTGCTCGATATAGTACTTTCCATTACTGTGGAATTTTTGAGTAATGTCAACTTACCTAGTTGGTAGTGAGAAAAATCAATTTTAACAATACATTACCAAAGTTGGTGACAACATAACAAAAATTGCGAAGGAATTAAAGAATTATACATTTTAATGTAATTTCTCTTAAAAACGGCTTAATTTGGTTCTAGTATCAACCAAATTTTTAGAGAAATATCGGATAACTGGGATAAGCTCGGATAACTTGATTAAGGGGTCACTCAAATATTACGGCAATCTTTTAAATGCCGCTAATCTTGATTCTGTGAATCTGTAATATTAAAATACCAAGAGAAAATGATAAAATTTGTGATTATACCATAAGGCGTTGTTTGATTATTACTTAACGCTTAAAGTTTAAAGGATTTTCTTTAGTATTTCGTTTAAAATAAGGTTGGTTGTACTCTTGGGTGCTGAAATAAAAATATTACTAAATTAATCTTTTAGAAATTTATCTTATTGCTTTGTGACGTTAGCAGCTTGCCGAGATGGAAGGACACCTATAATATGGCTTAAATAACCTTAAACATCTAGAAGTTCTGTGTCTCTAAAAAATAAAAACTTTTAACAAAAAAATATGAACCGATTTCTATGTCTCTAAAAAGTAAAAAATAAAAAAATAAGTCGGTGCCAATTTTACAGCAAACAATTTAACAACAAAAATAATTTTCAGTATTTAATTTAGGGAATTGTGATATTGGCACGGACTTATTTTTTATTTTTTCTTTTTAGAGACATAGAAGTCGGTTCATATTTTTTTGTTTAAAGTTTTTATTGTTAATTTGTTTTTGCCTAAATTGTTATGAGGTATACAGTTCAATTATATTCGGTAATTATCAAAGCCAAACATAGTCTCTCATTAAAATGGATACGGCCATTGTGATTACAATGTGATTATACAATAGTTAAAGCTTCTAAGCTTAAAAGCACCACACGGTGGTCCGCACTTCGATTTTCGCGACAGTAGCAAATATATGGCGATTTGGCTTCCTTAATCTTCGGCGACCCATAAGGGGCTTATGTCAAACATTGTGCAACCAAAAAGTGTAACTTTGTTAGCAAATCAAATTCTCCAAAATATATATCTCGAAAAATTTGATGGACTACTGAAAAAAATTGTATAGGTAATTGTAATTTTTAAAATATTAGCTTTTTAAGTGATAATTTAAATGAAAGAAGGGTATCGTTTTAAATAGGAGTTTTGGGCTAAATAAGAAAAATATGTTTTTGTTTAAAAAACTGCAAAATGATGAAAAGAAATGATAAAAACTGTGTTATTTGTTGATAAAGAACAAAATGAAAAAAAAAGTAAAAACTAAGGAATTATTTGATATCGTAAACCCGACAACATCGCATTATTCTTGCGCTAAATGTGACTGAAAAAAAAAGCAATATTTTTTGTTTATTTACAAAACCAACATAAATACGTTTAGATAGAATGTATAATAAAAACACTGTTCAATATTAATTAAATATATTTATTTTTAAATAAATATATTTAATTAATATTATAAGTTAAAAGTCTATGTGTAACTTTTTCATAATCTAGTTTTAAATCATATCATGGAAATAAACTAATTTAACATGTTGAAAGCCAGATTAAATTACTTGTCTTGGGTAACACTGTTCCATGAAACTAGATGCTTTGGGTTATCGTTGAAGCTAATGGTTTGCTTACAATGTTATTATAGTATAAATACCTCAAAAATAACTCCATAATCGTACTGAAACTTAAGAAACTAGTCACTTAAGTCCAGCCTAATTACACATTGAATTACAGTATATTAAATCCGTGAAAACTAATAAAACACAACCAAATATTTTAATATTATAGTCAAGAGCAGTGAACACAACACAGACCCACTTTGGCCCCACTGTAGTAGTTAATGTGCAAAGTTATTTTTATTTTGACGAGATGACATTTGACACTTGAAGTTTCGTGCAATGTTGCCAAATCGTACATTGACATATGTGAAAACTCTTAATGAAAATAATTAATTAAAGTATGTTCCGGGATGTAAAAAGGGCTGAAATTTTGGCTAAGTATTTATTTTATATTTATCTATAAGCATGTAAAGTCTTATCGTTACAGGCGATTTAGCCCAAAATGCGATACCCTCCTTTATGGAGTTATGTAGGTATGTTGTCAGTGGATTTAAAAACAGTATAAAATAACATTAATTTCTCGAAAAAATTTATTCCTATTTGTAAAAGTTATAGAAATATCTCGAGAAATATATAAAATTAAAAAAAAAAATAATAAGAAAACAGAAATAAAAAAATTACATTTATAAAATAAAGAAAAACAATAAGGTACCTTTTTTAATAGCGGTTGAAACTTTTAAAGGACCCCAACCTTCTTTCCTATATATTTGGTTCTGGCGTGTAGAATTTTTTAATTTCTCGGCCATTTTCCTTATATTAGCTCCAAAATATATTGTTAAAATTGATTTTTGTTACTGGCTTCAGTGAAGAATGTTGACACTTTTGACACTTGGAAAAATTATGTTTCAAACAAAACGATTGTTATACTTAGTTTTATGTATCTCTGACTTAGTTAAGTCATCAACTAACTTTAGTGACAAGTTAGATTTAAATGGTACAATTTTTGGGTGTAGTAATTTCAAATATCGCAACTGTAATCACTTTGCCATATTTAGTTTTAAACAAAAAATAATTAAAAATAACTTTACACAGTAATGTGTCAATTGAATACCAAGCAAAAACATGTATTTTTCCTGTGGGGCTAAGGGCAAAGTTTCAACCCATTCCTCTTTTAATTCACGAATATATTACCTCAAAACTAAAATTATTTTCCCAAAACATTTAATACGATTTAATAGCTGCAGAATAATATGTATATATCGAGGTTATAATCAAAAGCACAAAATGATTGAAGGATTTATTACAAAAAACACAAAAATATACAAAAAATTGAAAGAATTTAAATTGTCAACATTAGGCTAAAGAGTCACTTAGCGCATGACGAGTTTTAAATAATACATTGTTGTCAGGTTTACGATAACACAAAAATTAAAAATATTTTTTTATGTAATATTTTTTTCTTCAAATAAACTTTGTAAACAGTTTTTTATCATTTTTTTTTCATAATTTTGCACTCTAAACAAAAACATATTTTTCTCATTTAGCTCAAAACTCGCCTTTAAAACGACATCCTTCTTTCCCAAATCTGCTTAAATCATATAAGTTTTAGAATTGAATCATAGTATTACATTATAATTTTACCATCATTTTTTAAAGTGTGGAAAAAAGAACGTTGCAGGTTTGATAAAGAAGTTTTATAAATTGATGTAATCTTCCAGTATTTTTTTTTTAAAGATTGGTGAGGGATAAAAAAATAGGTTGATGGCAAGTCTCACTAAATTTTCGACCCACCGTGACTTTAAGCTGAATACTAATTAATCTGAAATTGATCAGAGCTGTTTTTCCGTTACAATTCCAATTTACTAAAAGCTTTAAGCTTAAAATAGAGATTTTATTGTGTGTTCATGTGTTATCAAATTAAAATCGAAATGGTTTGACCTATTATGCATAAAAAAAAGTCCAATAACACAGAAGTGCAAAACAAAGATCATTAAAAAAAATCGGATTCTAAACAAAGTTATATAGATTTTTTTTAACGCTCTAACCAAAGAATCCAATCTAATAATGGATGTTATCAACAATCTTTACTTTCGAGAGATTTCCAGATATTGGTGTATGTTTCCGTTTTAGAGTCCTCCATTCAATATAAACCATTTTTCGATATCCCTCTGTCCAGATGCCTATAACCAATACCCACAGATCAACATCAAACTTAAAACTTGGGGTTTTTAGGAGATTGCTTAGGGTGTTTTTCTTAGTTTTTCCCACCTCCCAAAGAAGAGTAGTTTATAGATGAACAAAAATATATATTATCCGGTGAACTCTATGGAATCCTTCAAGCCCTATTAGCTGTTAAAAACCTACTCCATGACAAATTTCTTATTGTAAGCGATTCCTTAAGCTCTATAAAGTCCATCCAACAAATATACCCCCGAAATCCACTTATTACTGAAATTAAAGAAGCATTATATGGAATAAAACTACAAGATAAAAAAGTGATCCTTCTGTGGGCCCCATCACACATAGGGATCGATGGCAACGAAGCTGCAGACAACCTAGCCCGCAAAGCCATTACTGACCATTTGTCCTCTGTTGAAAACCTAGCGACTCACTACGACATAAAGCATCACCTTCAAACCAAAATTTTAAGTTCATGGCAAGCCCACTGGACACAGCAAAACACGAAGCTCAACCAAGTCAAACCGCATATAGGCCCATGGGTCCATACACCATCCAAAAGAAGGGAACAGGTAATTCTTACCCGGCTACGAATTGGTCACACCCTTTTCTCCCACGAACACCTATTAAAGCGAGAAAATGTCCAAATTTGCGAGCAATGTCAAATCCCGATGTCAGTTCAACATGTACTAGTGCAGTGCCCGAAATTTGTAAACAACAGACTAAGCTACCACCTGGATAATAACCTAAGCACAATACTAAGCGACGACCCTAAGTGTACGGAAAAATTATTTAAGTTCATTTCGTCCCTAGACTTTATAAACAAAATATAGCTCTAACCTATCATGTATACTAATATTTACCCAATGTACATTTACATTCCGATTGCTAATAACCCTAGCGGTTGATGCATTACTAATAATAAATAAATAAAAATTGAAAAATTTGATTTTCGTAAAAATCGATCGAAAGATTTTACTCAAATTTTGTACGTTAATAATAAATTTCCAACTGCCATGCATGTGATTACTGATTTTCCTGGAAAAATCACCTAAGGGCGTAAACATTTGTTTATGCAAATTTGACGAAAGAGTCAAATTTGTCATTTAGTGGTTACTTTTTCGTAATCATTAAAATCATAAAATAAATGCACTGATTAGAAAAATATAAATTTGGGATACAAATTTGTTTTATGAAAAAATAAGAAATTTTTGTTTTTTTTGTCCGTCTGTCTGTCCGATGCACACAGGTAAAAAATCCCCAAAACACGGAAAAAATTCATGAAGCGTCGAATGTTGAATATTTATGAACCTTAGTGTGTCCTCTAAATGATTTTAATATATTTTTTTGAAAATGTTTGCTACCTTGCGTACAAAATCAAATTTAAGTGGCACATTGCATATCAAGCGGGCCTTTTAAACTGTTACAAGTCGATATCTCAGAAACCGTAACAGATAGGTTTTTCAAATTTGGTACTAAGCTTCAATATCAAGGGGGACACCTTTTTATCACAGCAGATTTTTCATCCACACCCTTAGTCGGGAGAGGGTAACTCAAAAAATTTAAATGGAAACACCCCCAGTTTTTTATTCAGATTCAAATTCAGTATAAAAAAAAGTTACATAATTGACCTTAAAAGTTTTTTTTCAAGTGTCAAATTTGGCTGTTAAAAAAATAAATTTATGGCTAATTTCGCTTGGTTGGATGAAGTGAACTTTGAGTAGTTTCCTATTGTTTAGGTTTATTTAATTGTTTTAAACCTAAAAATATACAAAAGAAATCAAATCTAAGTTTTTCCACAAATTTCTATTTTTTTACCTAACGCGTCCGGAAGTGTCCGGATATGGAGATAATACTTTTTTATGATTTGATACCCCATATTTGTACTATGTTTTAAAATTTTAAAAATCAGCCCTAAAGTAAATTAAGTGTAAGATATTGTATATGCAATGTGCCACTTTAATTTTTTACGCAAGGTAGCAAACATTTAAAAAAAAATGTATTGAAATCTTTTTAAGGACATTATAAGGTTTATAAATATTCAACATTCGACGCTTCATGATTTTTTTCCGTTTTTTTTTTGGGATTTATTACCTGTGTGCGATGTCACGATTTTTGTAGACGCAATAACTCAAGAACGAATAATCCGAACGATTTGTAATTTTCAGCAAAAATTAAGTTCTATGAGGAGATCCCTATTAATTTTAAAAGTAATCCCACACAAAAACAAAAAAGTTATGGGGGGTTTTAACTTTAAAAATCGAAAAAAGCTGAACGAAAGTAAATTCCGATTAACGTAACTTTTTCAGGAAAAATCACTTTTATTATAAGGATCAATTCTACTAATTTATGAAAGTAATCCTCAAAAACAAACAAAAATGTTATGGGGGGTTAAACTTTTTAAAAAAATAAAAAAAACTATAATTTTTGAAAAAGAATCTTTTTTTTTTGCAAAGTTTTTTTTTATTTTTTTAATGTATTTGGGAAAATGCAATATACCATTCACGGTGCACGTCTGAGGGGTGTTTTCCGAACATGCGGCGAACTTTAGTTTTTCTTTATATTCTTGTTATTTATGTAATAACTAACGAATCAAGAGCAAAATTTAAAAAATCTATGGGTTAGTTTTTTTTTAATTTAGATTTTTTTTATAAAAATCTGCACCTATTTAATTATTTGGCTATATCTCAGCTATTTCTAATTATAATAAAAATATTATCAAAAATAAAATACAGACTGCTTAATAATCTACAAAAAAAGTAAATACATTTTTTTATATCTTTTGCCATTTTGTCACAATACGTGATTAAAGTTTGAAGTAAAACAAAAAAGTATAAATTCATTTTTATATTTATTAAAAATTATCTAGGAAGGCTTATTTTACTGTAAAATGTCAAATTGCATTTAAACATTATTTCTTTTAATCAAGGTGGCTTGTGGAAAAATTTTAAAACTGACGTTTATTATTTTTTATGATAGATAGTTTTCAATGTTAAGATTTAATGTATTTTTGTAAGAAAGTAGTTTTTTAAATAAAAATGAATTTAGATAATCATGAAACAAAAAAAAAATATTGTACACTGTTTTAAAATAATCAAAAAGATTAAACCAGTTCCAAGTACATTATTTTGGTTACTAATAAAAAAAATAGGTTATGATGATGTCCAAATGTCCAAAAGCATGTTTGTTGGGGCTCTCCATGACACTGTTGCATAAAAACCTGCCACTAAATAAATAAATTTATTAATAAATAAATAAAAATTTATTACCTATGCATAAAAAAAGTAATTAAGTAAATTTTTAACTTTTTTACTTTGAAAACTAAAATATAATAATTATTTACGGGCATCAAAATTACGATTTACAAAATAATGTACTTGGAATTGGCTTAATGGTTTTGATTTTTGTAAAGCAAACAACGCACTATAATTTTTGATTAGTTTCATGATTATCTAAATTCATTTTTATTTAAAAAACTTCTTTCTTACAAAAATACATTAAATCTTAACATTGAAAACAATCATAAAAAAATAAACAACTTTACGTCAGTTTTCAAATTTTGCTAGAAGCCACCTTAATTAAAAGAAATAATGTGTTTTAAGGTAATTTGAAGTTTCACAGTAAAATAAGCCTCCCTAGATAATTTTTATAAATAGAAAGATGAATTTATACTTTTTTGTTTTACTTCAGACTTTAATCACGTATTGTGACAAAACGGCAAAAGATATAAAAAAATGGTATTTACTTTTTTTTGTAGAAAATTAAGGAGTCTTTATTCTATTTTCAATCATATTTTTGTTATAATTAGAAATAGCTGAGATATAGACAAATAATTAAATAGGTGCAGATTTTTATAAAAAAATCTAAATAAAAAAAAACTAACCGATAGATTTTTTTAATTTTGGTCCTAAATAACAAGAATATAAAGAAATACTAAAGTTCGTCGCAAGTTCGGAAAACACCCCTCAGAAGTGCACCGTGCATTTAGTATATAGTATATAATGGAATGCGTAGCATTACATATCTTCACGGCCTGTCACTCTCCTGTAAAATTGAAAGAAGTGCAGATAGCATACTCAAAATAGCAAAGTTACTCTTAGGTTAATTTATTCCTTATTCGATTACCTTAAAAGAACAAGTTTAAAAGAAAATGGCGACTAATTTGTTGAACCTCAGGAATTTAAAAACCATTTTTAACAACACTGAAAATTGTTAAATGTTTTATCTTATTCCCTTAAAAACAATTATAGAATACCAAGGAAACATTTAACTTATTCACAGCTATTCTAACTGAATTCGCACAAATTAAATACCACCGTATTTTGCATTCCACCCATTTTACCATGATAATTGGCTATTGTGGATGATCCGTAATAGTAAATTACCATAGCAAAATGGATGATAATATCATTTAGGTACTTTGATGTGATGACGTCAGTCCAAATAGCTACGAATTTGACTGTATTTATCTACATTAATATACATAATGTAGATAAATATAGTTTTTTTTTGCTTATAACTTATAAGTTATAAGGTCATTTATGAAAGAAAATATTAGTGGAATATAGGACAGAAAAGAAAATTGGATCAGAATCTACACAGATACTTTTTTTTTAATTTGTTCTTCTGTTCGATATGTTACTAATATTTTATTTTATAATTATTAACAGACATCAAAATTACTTCTTACTATTTATGTCCCACATTTAGGGGCTGTCCATAAGGGAACGTTCAAGTATTACGTAACGCAAATTGTACCAAAATTCATACACTTCATACCCCGTTTCTCGCGTTATTAAAGGCTGTAGAGATTTCATATTTTGGCTACCCCCAAATAGGGGGGAGGTGTTAGAGGGGTAGCCAAAATATAAAATTTTTACAACCATTAATAACGCGAGAACCGGGTGTATGAATTTTGGTCAATTTGTGTTCCGTAATATACGGTCAGTCCCTTACTAGATTTAAACGTTTTTTCTTTACTACAAAAATATCATTCAATTTAAGCATATTTTCTTTTCAGGTGCTCTGGAGTTAATCACTGTAGTTTTATTTTAATTGAAGACTGCCCTGGAACAGAATTATGGGGCCCTGGAAACGTGACAATAAATTATGCGTGTATAACTGGTAAGTATTTCGAATTTTTGTAAATGGTGTGCTTATAGGCACATAAGTATACTTATATCAAAAAACTCACACAGATTTTTTTTATTATTATAAAAAGCATACCTTTTGGAAAGAAACGCTGAAAACGAAATAACTAAGGATTTTCAAGATTAAAAATACTTATTTAATAAGTTATAAAAAAAATCTCTAAGCATCGTGCAAAAATTTAATATAACATCAAAGTAAAATTCGCAGTTTTTCGATATTTATTCTACACCCCCTAATTTTGATGTGAGGGTAGAAATATTGACAGATTACGTTTCCGACCGTATAATATGGATTTGGGTATTTTCACATAAAATGGTTCCCAGTACCCCTACGCACATAAAATAGAATCCTCAAATTTAGAATATAAGGTAAGTGCAGGTAATATGCCCATGCTAACGTATAATTGCTGATAAAAATTAATGGAGATAACTTCAAAACAAAATAATACTTATAGAGCCCAGATTACTTATTTATGCTTAAGTTATTAAAGAAAAACATGAAAAAAGTTAAAAAAAAATAAAACTTTATAGGCCATTTAAAAAAATGTATCAATTGGCCATATTACCAACACGGTGCTGGTAATATGGCCACATATATAATAAATCATATTTTTCTAAATATTATCAAGTTAAGTATTTATATATGCTTTTTATTATATAAAAAAAAATTAAATTGAAAAGTTAAATAAAAAATATACACTTCATAAAATATAAAAAAAAACAATTAATGGCTTTAGGTAAAGTAAAACATACTTGATAAATATTTTATACTAGCTATTTTTTTTTAATTATTCACAATCTGAATAAAAATGGTCCTTTGTAATTTTCTGTTAGTCTAACACAATATTTATGTAAATAAACGTAACATCTATATCCGAGCCTGCAGGAAGCATGCTTATTGCCATGGTCATATTACTATACACACAAAGTGGCCATATTACTCTACATTGTAATGTAGAAGATTTCCTGATTTTTTGTTAAAGTTACGTTTACTAACTGAAATTCTATATAGACCAACTGTTAAATAGGACTTTTTGCTATAATAAAATATAAATAAAATTTACAGTACTTACCGTAATCAAATGTTATGAATTTTCAAAATATTAAAAATTTTATATAATCGTTTACCAACGAAAAAAAAAAATCACTAAAATCGTTGCAGAATTAAAACCATTAATAGTGGCGCGATCTAGCCCTTGCCCTAGGAATCTTGTTACAAACCCTAATTTAAAATATTGTAATCAAGATTTTTTCATTCTTACTTTTTGAAATATGGCAAATTGGCCATAATAAATACATGGCCATAATACCTGCAACCACCTTACATTTTCTAAACATTTTCTAAACATTTTATGATGAATACAGTTATTCAGATAAAGAGATCCAAATACTCAAAATGTATATTTTAGACTTCCTCAAAAAAAAAATATGCTGAAGAAACTACTATAGTAGTTTCTTCTCTACTATAGTAGTATACTACTAGCTTCTTCAACAAATAATTTAGTTAACTACCCTGGTAGAAAAGTACACAAATCTAACTTAAAATAACATTAGATTAGTGACATTTTCGGACATTTTTATGTTTAGTCTCAAACGTTATACAAAAACGTTATAAAATATATAAATCTAACCTTAAAAACTAACGTTTGACAAACACGTTATAAAATATATAAATCTAACCTTAAAAACAAAACAAAAAGTTTTACAAAAACGTTATAAAATACATAAATCTAACGTTAGTTTCCCAACTAAATTCTAACCTTTTTCTAACCTTATTCTAACTTTAAATATTTTTTTAATTTCCATTATTAATACGTAAGCTATAGTAGAAAATACTCATTTCAGACAGCTGTGCCTAGGTTTGATAATTACTTATTATTTCTATAAGTTTAAAAAAATATACCCCAAAAGTCAAAATTTTAGTAAGTCTGGCAACGCTGTAGTAGAATTAAAAAAATATTTTAAGATTCTAAATGTACAAATAAATATTAACTAACTAAATAAGTTTTTCTGAGAGGTAAACGCGAGGGGCGTTTCACTGACCTATTTTTGTACATGTATTGTAAATAATGTACATTATTTACAATATTGTACGAATAATGTAAATAATGTAAGAAAAATGTAGTACTGTAAGGTAATGTCGAAATAATGTAAATAATGTCTAAAAATGTAGTACTGTAGAATACTGTTGAAATAATGTCGGTAATGTAAGTAATGTCCACTTAATGTAAAGTACTGTAGGCTAATGTACGAGGTAGACGCGGACTGGCTTCTTACGGCACAGTCGGAAAAATATTAAAAAAGGCCCCTAAATGGCTCAAAACCCATAAAAAATTGGAAAATCGAGGGCCCGGTATAGCCAAAATAGACCAAATGGCCGTGTGAGGGCCTGTTTAGTACTGGGGCCCGGTCGGTTTTTGACGACCCTGCCTTACGGCCAGTCCGCCACTGGTACGAGGTAATGTAGGATGTTAGGTTAAGATTAACATAAATTTAGGTTAATATATGTATAAAAATATATTAATAAACAAGCCGTGAAGATATGTAATGCTACGCATTCCAGAATATATCATTTACAGTATATTGTATAATTTTCTCAAATACTTAAAAAAAAATTTAAAACAAAAAAAAATACTTTTTTTTAAATTTTCTTTTGAAAAACGAAAAATAAAAAAAAATAAATTATTAACTTGAAATTTGTAACACGTAAAAAATACTGCTGCCAACAAAATATTACTTTCCCCTATAGGCCTGAAAAATTAATTTAAAAAATTATTATTTTGAAAAAAAAAAAATTACCCCATTTTACCCCCGTACCCCAACCCGAATTTTACCTAAAACTTTGGATATCACTAGTTTACAAATTTCAACTTTTTTTATGCCCAACTTTATTTACATGTTTTCTAACATAATTTTTGATGAGGAATCCAAATTCGTCAAGAAAAAAAAAGTTTTTATAGGGGAAAATTATAGAAATCATATATTTTCGTTTAATATTAGTAAAAATTGGTATCTGTGGGTTTTTAGACTCCCTAGAAACAAATTTTATATTTAAAAGTATCTAACCCTTAAGGGGGTGCAGCCCCCCTTTTTTATATTTTTTAAATAACCCGATAAGAATTAGATCCTGGGGGTTTTCCGTCTCGCTCAAAATGAATTTATTCTTTTTTAAATTCTGTCTTTATCCATATAACCCATAGGACCACCCATATTTACATTTTTTTAATTAACCTGATAAAATTTGGTACACTGCGACTCGCTAAAACCAAATTTAATATTAAAAAAATCCGCCTGGAAGAAGTCCCAACACCAAACCAACTTTTATCAGCTAATTAAAAAAATATCAATAGTGCTGTCAACAAAATAATACCTTTCCCTTTAGGCCTAGGTTTATTTAAACCAAAAAACTAAAAAAATATATAATATAATATACACCCCTTTTGAGAGACAGAGAAAACAAAGACAGAACGATTAGATCAAGGCTGACGTGATTGTAGTGGGATGCGATGCGCTGTGTTTTATAAAAAAAAACACGTCAGCCTCGATCTTTGTTTTCTCCGTTTAGTATAATTTCAACGGGCTGTATATTATATTTTTAAATAATAAAATATATATATAATATTTTTTTTTAAATACCCCATTACATACATACAATACATTACTCCATCTGATTTTTCCAAAAACAATCCCAGCCTAGAACTCTGATTAAGCATGCTTACCTTGCTAGCAAACTGTGATCAAAATATAAAACGTCAAGAAGCTTAAAAAAAGCTATACAAGGGTGGATATAGATTTTTTAAAATATTAAATTGTTTTCTATGAGCCCCAAAACCCCTATGTGCGAATTTTTATTACTTCCCTGCTGAAAATGACGGGTCTGGGCGGGTATAAATGGTGCATAAACCGGACTTGAGCATAAACACTACTGAGAGACAGATTTTTTTTTTACGGAAATCATATTTTTTGGATATAAAACGTCCAGGTTTTTGTAGGTTTTATTTTTTTAAATATATTTACTAAAAATGCGATTTTTTTTTGGCAACATTTTATTAATATCATTTAAAATTAGTTTAAAAGTATAATTGACATAAAATAAACCAGTTTTCAAAAATTGTTTAATTTTTTTAAAGAAATTTTAACAAAATTTCCCATTTTTAAACCTATTTTAAAACCACAAAAATTGCTCCCAAAAAATAAAAGAATATTTGGTTAAATAGAGAATTTTATAAGCTTTAAAATGACATATCACACAAACCCCCTTTCTATTTTAAAAAATATCCCCCTTGCCCCCCTGTCACCATTGTGCCATATAAAATATGTACCAAAAAGTTATTTGGGTTATGTTATTTAGGTGTTTTTCAAGTTGATATCTTAATTCGTTTAAAAGTTAATGGAGGGGGCGGACTTTAGACATGCACTGTATAATGTTAAAAGTTTATGGGTTCGGGGATCGACGAACAGGTCAGAGGAGCTCAACAAAGATTCCAGGGGACCTATTCTTCAAAACCGGGGAGTAGAACGACTGATAGAACGAGTCTGAGGTTCGTTCTACTCCCCGGTTTTGAAGAATACGTCTCCAGGGGGCTTAAACCAAGGCTAGGGAGGCCTTGACAAGTACTATTGTAATCTAAGAATGAAACTCTTGGAACTCGACAGAAAAAAACTAAAAAAAAAATACATTTTTGTTTTCTTACATGACAGACATTTGAAAACTACTACATAATATTAAATTCCGTACTTTTCATTACACATTATACATGGTACACAAAAATGATTAAAAATAATATTAAAACCACCAGAAGTAAACAACACTGCCGAAATTTTATAGGTGTCACGTGGTTTTTGAGCGATCTGAGTAGACGAAATAATGTAAATACTGTAGGAGAGCATGCGCATTAATAAAAATAATGTAAATAATGTAGGTACTGTCGTAATGTCAATTAATGTCAGGTACTGTAGAATAATGTAAGTAATGTAACGTAATGTACGGTAATGTACAGTATTGTAAGTAATGTAAGGTAATGTCAATGTAATGTAAAGTACTGTCGATGAAAACGTACATGTATTGTAAAGGTGAAACGCCCCTCGGGTAAACGTATTTATCGAAGTATAACTGCATATTACACGAAATATATTTAGAGCCACCTAAAAAGATGGCTATTTTATAAATAAATGTAACGAAATTATCTTTAAAAATATTATGATAGCTAAAATACGTTAAGATTTATTTATATGAATAAATTTGTCTCCAGCTGCCATTTTATTATGCAGGTAGAAATTTCCTAGTTGGCCATGCCCCCTCCGAAAGTTAGAAATTAAACGTACTTATAACGTATTTCTAACTTAAAAATCTAACGTTAGATTAACGTTTGTAACTAACGTTTGATTCTAACGTTAAAAAATTAGAAGAAACAAGAAAAATGTTTTTGAAGATATTGGTTAAATTTGGTAATTTCTGAAAAAAATCTGCTTTGCAAAATTTCTTTGGCGTGTATCTACATATGGTTTATATTTTTATCTAAATTAATGGAGAGCCCCTAGCACAAGCTTAAAGCTTATTTGGGGCTCTCCATGCCTTTGTACAAAAACTCACCAATAAATAAATAAATAAATAAATAAAAGCGGGACATTTGTACATATTTTATAACGTACTTTTATATAGTTTTTTAACATTAGAAAAACGTTATTCTAACGTTAAATTTCTACTAGGGTAGTTACTAGTTCTAAGTTCCTAAATAGAGCCTATTGCATTTTTAATTGTTTAAGGATTATCCTGATTAAATTATTCAAACAAAGAAAACGATTTCAAAAGATTAAGGATTTTAAGAATTGCTGACATAATAATATTATGAAGATATAATTATCTTATAAAATAAAATTATGAAGATATAATTGCTTCGAAACAAAATGTCTTCAGTTTGAGGTTCCGTGCATGGGGCCTTTTGGACAGAAGTGAGCCGATTTCAAACAATATATGTGTGCAGGATTCAATATCCAAAAGATTGAAAAATTTACACGCGTTACAGAATTTTTTGGGCCGAAACGATTATTTTGCAAAACAATGCTTATTTTCAAAAACCGAAACGAATTGTCTGATGTATAGCTTTCAATAAAGCCATTTGTCACGGTGTTAACTATTTATTTTAGTCCTTTTTAAGGATTATGTCGGAAAAATATTTGTATAGATGAATAGGGGTTTTTAATCCTAAAATTTATTGCCGAATGATATGTAATAATTTATTGAAAAACATGACATGAAATTATATAAAAATATTATTAGGTAAAATCAGCGCTGAAGTCGTTTTGTACAAAAAGGTTATTAATTAATTAAGCCTGAATTTTGTAAAGGATACGTATCCTTTGCAAAATTACAACAAAAAAAATGTTTTTTTTTTAAGTAAAATTTAAAAATCTTTTTCTATTTTGCGACTCTTATAATAAGCTCATATCCACACGCATTTTGCGTGTTCTTATATGCCCATAAAATATCTCTACTTTTTTTCTTTTGGGTTGGCAACAGACAAAAGTCTATCTCTTGACGTTTGCCGTGAATGTCGGTTTAAAGTTTAATTTTCTAAAAAAAATTGTGTTTAGGTTATGTTTTACCGTGTTAAAATTGTGGCTTGGTTACTTGCAGTGGAAAAGAGAAGAAATGACTATAAAATATATCAAAATAATATTCGTTCTTAGAATTTTAAACATGGCAAAAACTGTAATGCCAATTCGAAACAAAAATCCCTAAATTAGTCCTCAATTTAAATCTAAGTTTTTTAAAATTTTAGAGCAAAATAGAAAAAAATTGTATAAAGCACTCGTTTCATAAG
The DNA here is from genome assembly GCA_958510825.1 of Brachypterus glaber. NCBI lineage: Eukaryota > Metazoa > Arthropoda > Insecta > Coleoptera > Kateretidae > Brachypterus > Brachypterus glaber. The sequence continues at coordinate 50,629,550 of OY294046.1, forward strand.
TTTAGAAAACTCACCGTTTTCTAAACATGTACTCGTGCGCTAAAAACGTATGTTATGAAACTAGTACTTTAATATACTATTATTTTAAACGTAAAGATTATTAAAATATTAAGCCTGAATTTTGTAAAGGATACGTATTCTTTGCAAAATTACAAAAAAAAAAATACTTTTTTTAAATTAAAATTTAAAAATCTTTATTTTAAACGTAAATTTGTCCAGTTTTAAGGTCAGTCATACCTATTTTAGTTCTATTTCAGAAATCCAAAATTACAAAAACGGTTTTAACATCATGAAACTATAAATTGACGTTTCTTAATGTAAGTTAATTTATCAATGCTCAACAAAAAATTATAACTGCCAAAACTTAAGCCTGAAAAACTTTATTATTGGAGAATTATAGAAAAATTGGGAGGATTGGTGTAGCATGGGAGGATTGGTGTAGTGTTCTACCGCGTCTGTACATGACAAGTCTACTAGCGTGAGTTCGGTTCTCACTGGCGCCGATTTGCCTTTTTCAGTTAATAATTGAAATTAGGCGAAGGCGTAAGTGAAGCGGACACTCCCTATTAAAACTGGTTTGAAAGTCAGTATAAGCCGGTAGTTCCCTCTACTACTAGCCCACACAAGTCCTGGACTTAGGGAATGCTTAATTAAGTAGAATAGTACGAGGTTAAACAAACATGTAATCATGTGAGCGTAAAACACACTTTTATAAAGATGTAAAATTTAAGTCTTATGGGGGTTTGTAGTGAAATTTTTCGGAAAATCAAAAAATATTTATTTATAATTTCTGTTAGAAAATACTCTTTTTTTTTTCTAATCTAATTGATCGGGAAATAGACATATAATTGTTTTAAAATGTAACTTTATAATTTTAATTGTCTAATGAGTTCCATGGTATGTTCGGAAGTTTTTGAGGTTAGGTTCACTAATTTTTTAAACAATTTTTTTTTTTGTTTTTTCTATATAACTTAAGTAATAAATTATCCCGTTATATTTTAGCTTTTGAGAAAGTCATAATATATGGTGAAAAGTAAATTGTACTGAGAAGTGACGAATAAAAAGTGCCAAAATTAACCCAAAACTTTTGTTTTTTTGATTCATGAAATTTGTATTCGCAACGTATAGTTTAGTAATATACCCTGGTAGAAAAGTACATAAATCTAACTTAACATAACATTAGAGTAACATTTTTATGTTTAGTCTCAAACGTTATACAAAAACGTTATAAAATTTATAAATCTAACCTTAAAAACTAACGTTTGACAAAAACGTTATAAAATACATAAATCTAACGTTAGTTTTCTAACTAAATTTTAACCTTTTTCTAACCTTATTCTAACTTAATTTTTTTTTTTTTTTAATTTTCATTATTAATACGCAAGCTATAGTAGAAAATACTCATCTCAGACAGCTACGTGCCTAGGTTTGATAATTATTTATTATTTCTATAATAAGTTTAAAAAAATATCCCCCAAAAGTCAAAATTATAGTCTATAATTGAAAAAATATTTTAAGATTCTGAATCTATAAATAAATATTAACTAACTAAATATAAAGTTTTTCTGAGAGGTAAACGTATTTATCGAAGTATAACAGGATATTACACGAAAAATATTTAGGGCCCACCTAAAAAGATGGCTATTTTATAAATAAATGAAACGAAATTATGTTTAAAAATATTATGATTGTTAAAATATATTAAGATTTATTTATAATATAATATATAATTTTATAATGCAGGTAAAAATTTCCTAGTTGGCCACGCCCCCTCCGAAAGTTAGAAATTAAACTTATAACGTATTTCTAACTTCAAAATCTAACGTTAGATTAACGTTTGTAATTAACGTTTAATTCTAACTTTAAAAAGCGGAACATTTGCACATATTTTATAAAGTACTTTTATACAGTTTTCTAACATTAGAAAAACGTTATTCTAACGTTTAATTTCTACTAGGATATTTATTTATTACCATTTATTTTTTTTTTCAGAAGACCGAATATCAAAATATTGCAATACCGAAATAGTCTTACCAAACGAGTTTTCTACTGGTATATCTGAGGGATTTATCCGTAATCCGGGATATCCTAGATTTTATGCGGGCCACAAATTTTGCCGGTTCAAGATAACGGCTCCGTCGAGGCAGAAAATACAAATTAAGGTTCTGGATCTGTCGCTGATAGGTAAGAAGATTAATTTTTATTCGATTTTACATGAACTTAAAAGATTTTCGTATGACTTTCGAAATTTTTGACATAAAAATTCTTGATTTTTGAGCTTTTCGGAAGGATTTCTAAAAAAATCTTCGAAATCTTGTCGAATATTAGAGAGATATTGCTGATTTTTAATAGACTTCTATATTTATACACGGACTTCCTATAGTTGTTTACACCTCGGATTGTACATAAAATCAAGTTTTGAGATTAGTCTCGTGATTAGTCAATTTGGACATAAGATTGATAACTATATAATTATAATTATTGATATAATTAATATAATTAATTGATTATAATTATTGATTATAATCGATCACTGATTTGTTCATTATTTTTTATTATCACGGCACACCGGTCTGAAACAATTTTTAGCTCAACTCTCATAAGTTTTTTTTCATTATTTAATTATTTAGAGCTTTGGCATCTTTTTAAGACCAAATTTAAAAAAATCCATCGATACGTTTTTGAGAAAAACGATTTTCATTTGTTTTAGAAAAAAAAAATGACATATTTAATTTTTTTTAGATATTCAGATTTTACGTCAAAAAGTGAGAAAAAAGTTTTTATAGATGTTTGAGCTAAATTGCTTTTTAAGGGAGCTAGCGTACTTTTAAAGGGCATTTTTAGAATATTTAACCAATAAATGTAAACATTTAACGTTTTATTAAAATTAAGTTTTTGACCAGGGGTGTAGATAATGTGTGCCTCATAATTTATATGCAAAACTGTAAGTCTGCCCCTGGTCAAACATTTTTTTTATGTCATTAAATGATAATGTTTATTGGTTAAATACTATAGTAAAAATTTCAAGTCAATAGGATAAACCGTTCCTGAGTTATGAAGTGAATAATATTCTAAAAATGCCCCTTAAACGTGTTCTAGCTCCCCTGAAAAGCCATTTAACATAAACGTTCATAGAAACTTTTTGTGTCACTTTATGACGTAAAATCAGTCTATCTAAAAAAATGTAAATATTTCATATTTTTTTGTTAAATCAAAATCGTTTTTCTCAAAAACGCATCGATATATTTTTTTAAATTTGCTCTTAAAAAGCCAAAGCTCTAAATAATTAAATAATGAAAAAAAAAACTTTTTGAAAGTTGAACTAAAAATTCTTTTAAAACGGTGTGCTGTTCTAATAAAAAAATAATGAACAAATTAGTGATTATCTTGTTGGCAGCAGTTTTTTTCTTAGTGGAACTTGCAGAGATATGTTTAAACCTATTTTTATCGAAAACTATTGACCTTTGATCAAAAGGTCCAATATGTTTTTTACGTAAAATTAATCAATAAATAATAATTTTTTATCGAAATTTTAACATTCTTAAACATAAATTTTGTTGGAGAAATATATTACAGAAACACTTTAGAACGCACGCCTCTGACATACACACAATTTTATTTTTGGGTAAGTAGGGGAATAAATAACTTATATTACCACTATTAACCGTACTAAATTTTAATGTGATAAGTCAAAGCATTTTCTTGTAATTACACAAAATCGATTTTTCTAATTTTAACTTTTTTTTTGATATAAAAAAATCTGAGGGTGATGGAGACAAACGGCCTTCGGATTTGGATTCAGCGACCCAAAATTAGTATAAACCTATATCTGGAATCTTAGTTAGAGAAATCTTCATATTTGTCGACCAGTGTTATTAGTCTTATGTCCAAATTCTCTAATCCCGAGGCTAATCTCAAAACTTGATTTTATGTACAATCCGAGGTGTGAACAACTATAAGTCCGTGTACAAATGTACAGAAGTCTATTAAAAATCAGCAATATCTCTGTAATATTTGACAAGATTTCGAAGATTTTTTTAGAAATCCTTCCGAAAAGCTCAAAAATCTTTATATTTATCTTTATATTTATATATCAAAAATTTGGTCTTAAAAAGATCGAAAGCTCTAAATAATTAAATTATGAAAAAAACTTGGGTTATATGATAGTTGAGCTAAAAATTATTTTCAGAGCGGTGTGACGGCCTAGTATATACAGGGTGATCAATAACTGATATGCCAAAATTTAAGAGGTGATTCTACATCCAAAAATATCAAAAAAAGTTCCTATAAAGGTTAGTCCGGAAATGAGCCCTAAGGGAGATACGGCCCTTTAAAATTGTAATAAAAAAAAGGTTTTCAATTAATAACACTGGTACCCTTTCAGCTAGAGCTTTTGCACGTATACTAGTATTAATAAGGGCAAAAAGTTTATGTTAATTAATTTTTTGAATTTATCCGGACAAAATATGTGAGGCTTAACACATTTTCGCCCCAAACTTTTTTATGTGTATGTTTTTTGTATTTTTTGTAATAAATATAGATTCCTTCAGTAAAAATACATCAAAAATGTCATATAGCGTAACACTGTAAGTCCAAACCGTAATCAAAAAAAATTGCAATTAGGAGAAAGTAACATTTTGTGCCACCAAAAACGTTACTTTTTAAAAGACCATTACTCCTTAAACTTAGGTGTTTTGGTGCAGAATACTTTTTTGCTTAGTTTTCTGCATAATTAAAATTTTATTGATTTTTTGTTTCCCATTCTATATCACATCTTCGAAGAGCCGTAGCTCCCTTAGGGCTCATTTCCGGATCAAACTTTATAGAAACTTTTTTTTTCATATTTTTGGATGTAGAATCACATCTTAAATTTTAGCATGGCAGTTACTGATCACCCTGTATATGACACATGAACCTAAACTTTTGTTTCGGACTCTACCGTGCAGCCGTAATTGCTACCGCTCGCGTGAAATATGTCACTTTCCACACTAGTTATGTAATATACTAAAATTTCCTACGAGCGTGCGGAAAGATCACTCTTTCCGCACGCATATGGGTGTGGAAAGAAAGCCTTTTCCGCACGCATAAATATTGTTTAATTTTTTAATTGCGTAGTGTTATTTTTGTTATATTTATTCATAATATTATAAAAATGTTTAAATTTTTTACCTGTTAATTGATTTTCTTATTAAAAAATTATAAAAATAAGATTTCTCTGCCATACCCGTTTATCATTTTAACTGTTTTTTTTTTTTTAGTTAAAAACGACATTTGCATAGACGAACTTCAAATAAAAGAAAACGGAAACGTGTTACATTCAACGTGTCAACTGGAAAATCCACCCTTGACATTTCTTTCATACTCCGAGACTTTAGAACTGGTAATTTCTTCAAACTACCACTTGAACCCTCAAAGAGGTGTCCTTGTGCACTATCAGGCCGTCGGGTGTCCCACTTTTGACGCCCCTGAAGATGGTTATTTAGTTTTCCGGAACGATACGGTGGCAGAGTATAGCTGTTGCGTGGGGTTTGTTTTTCCAGACACGGGTTCGAGAGTTAAAGTTTTGAATTGTTTTGGAGCTAGATGGGATACGCCTATTGAGCTGTTATACTGTCGGAGTAAGTAGGACTTTAACCTCTTTGAAATTGTTTTCATTGCTATTTTAAAATAACTATTATAGTAACTATAATAGTCCAGAAAACCAAAATAGGTTAAAACAAGTGCACTTAATGCGAGCTATTATTATCGTCTAGAAACATCCTTAAAATGTTCCCAAATGCACACTAGCCCTAATAATATAGCTCGCATTTTGATTCGTATTTTTTGAATAATTCAGAAATCTAAAATAGAATGGTATTTTCGACATATAATAGACCGAAAATATCGACCTAAAATAGTTTCTGAATATCATGCTATTTTTAATCTAAATAAGGTTAAAAATAGATAATAGAATAAATTTATGACCTAAATTGGCTCAAAAATATAACGCTATTTTCTACCTAGTTTAGCAGTATATTTCTGATCTAATTTTCGACAGAAATAAAATAGCTCCGTAAAGAAAGTTTATTATTTTTGAACTCGGAAGGACAAAAATAGGTATAATATATTTTTTGCACGACCAAGACTAAAACCTAATTTTACGCTTTCATTTTCGGGACTAAACTTGCCGTTTTTCTCCCAAGGGAATAAAAATCACGGCAACGTTGATAATATTAAAATATTATACTTACTATGTGCTTTGCTGGTTCAACAATTAGATTTGGTGATGTTTTGTAATAAATTAGCGATTCAAACCAATTTTTTTGATTTTAACAAAGATAACCTTTAAAAATAACATTGTTATAACAATTTATACATAACTTAAAATTTATCATCTTCGTCCATTTTTTTGATGTTTGTGTCAACCATATTAAAAAACAATTGAAATCGCGATAGCCGGAAAACTGGCATTTCGCAATTTACAGGCATCTTGATTAAATTACGAAAATAAAACAACCGATTTTAGACGCATGGTTTTTAATTTTAATTTTATCTACCTACCTAAATTATGTTTGGTTCTGCAAAAAATAGTGTATATACCTCAGGACTAAACGTGGCTGTTTTAGTCTCTTGCATTTCTGTTTCCCTCGCTCGCTAAGGAAACACTCATGCAGCGGGACTAAAACAGCCAGTTTAGTCCCTTGGTATATAAATAACTATGTTTATGGTTCATACTTATATCAGAGCACACTTTAGATAATTTTTGTTGAACATTTAAATTTTCACATTAATTTTCTTCCTCTGTCAATCTTATTTTCACTCTCATTTTCATTCATTTTCACTATTAGTAATACTCTGCTTTCGTCACTTAACAGAACTTCTAACACTTCTAAAAGTTCACTGCATTCACTAAAGCCACCTTTACTGTTGCTCTGTACTTCTTTGCTCCTTTGTCTTTTTGAAAGACCTGAGAAGAATTTATAATTCGTAGATTCGCAAAGCCGCTTTCGTGCATTCATTCTGACAACTTTTTAGGACGGTATGCGGAAAGGGGTTAAGAAAAAAGAAACAATATAATAATATTTTAAAATATTTGCTTGCATTTAGTGCGAAAAATAGAAGCATTATTAGCGAGCTAAATTGAGGCGATATAAGCAGTAAGTTTTTGAAATAGACAAGGAAAGACCTCCAAAGCCGTTGCGGAATACTGTGATATCATGATAAATGTGCCTAGCGCATCTGAGATAAACTTGCACATGCGCACTACTATTGTTGTTTTTGACGAGTATTTTTTAACCTTAGTTTTGTGTGTCCAATAAAAATTGTAAAAAATTCAACAAAAAACAATAATTATCTATTAAGAAACGTTGAAATAGTTTTTTAAATTATTTTATAACAATTTTTCGAGGTGTGTTTGAGTTTCGGGATTTTGTACACCTACTTTAAGTACACCAGGGATTGACCCTTAGCCTTTATAAAGCAACAATACAGGTTAGGTTAAAGTTATAAACAAATGCAGCAAAAAAAAAAAACAATTAAAACACAGTAGAAGTCGAAAAATGAACAGAAACAAGCGACGATCTGACAGTATAAACAAACTACTAATAATTCGTCACCCCAGTATTAGTTTGCCATATCTCTATTTTTGGACATTTTAAGATTTTTACTGGGGGATTTTTGGAGATAAGACAAATGAATACTGGGGTGATGAATTGTTTTACGACCGACAGCATTTCACAGCTGATAGAGATGCGTACTGCGCAAGGTCAGATGTATTGCGTTACGTCATTTCGCTGCCCCGTTCTGTCACAAAATAATCTTGCGCAGGCTGGACTAATGGTTCTCTTTCCTTCTCTATTGTTTTTGACCTAAAATAGTTCATTATTAGCAAGTTCTCAATTAAACCAATATAAGCTATAGCCATCGCAATCCTAACTGGCACCTGTGAGCTGATGCAAGGTCAAGAGGAGAGGTAAAATATATTATGTAAAGTATAGGTGATCTTGAATTTTTCACATTCCACCGAGGTGCCAATTCATAAAATGTACACAGTATAAATCGTCGCCTTGCATACAAAGGGGCGTATCTCAAAAATCTGTATTTTACAGGAAAAACTGGGGTAAAAACATTTTAAAATTGTTATTATAAAATTTCATCTAAGTTCCCAGTTTTTAAAAAAATTAAAAATATTTGAGATAAGCCCCTTTGTAAGCAAGGTGACGGTATTTTCGAAATAAAATTGGTAATTTTTAGGTCGTGCTAAATTTGATCAAATAAAGGCGTATATTATCGCCCTAAAATAGTTTATTAATTTACCGACCAAAACTAGGAAGCATTTAACACTAAAAATGGAACCTATAAAAATAAGATCTTATATTAATATGAAATAGCATACATTTTTCGATATAATTATAAGTGTTTTTAGACGTACAATTATAGAATCCATTTTTCATTTATTTTTTGACAAATATTTTGAACATCCAAATATTTCTTCCGAGATTTCTTCCATTTTTCTTGCTATATGAAAGCTATATACTAGACTCTCAAGCTGGTTTTCTGGGTAGTCTTTGGCTATAGCCAGAGTTTGGACTTTGGACAGAGTTTTCATTAAAATTGCATTTAGAAGTGTCGGTTAGAATTACACGTATTTCCATGGAAATGGAAATACCAAAAATCTATTCGTATATTTAATTTTTCCTTAATTTGTTTCTGAAGTGAATGTATTTTTTTTAATTACTGTTAAAATAAATTAACAATTAATATTAACGCCAAAAATATAATAATGAGGTAGCCCACATTAAAAATAATAGATATTTACGATAATATTAATGGGGTTAAATCACGTGTATTGTACAATATTTTATCTAGACCCGTAAGTAGATAAAGGTTATTACTTTGTTTTATTAATAACACCGGCCCACAAAAAAAAACGGCAATTATTTTTTTCTTACGTATATTTGGATGCTACAAACAAAGTTGACAACGGCAAAGCTCGCTTACCAAAAATGTGTCAAGCCTCACATATCTTGTCCTCTGGATAAATTCAAAAAAAAAATAAATTAACATAAACGTATTGTCCTTATTAATACTAGTATACATGCAAAAGCTCGTCGCTCTAGCTTAAAGGGTACCAGAGTTATCAATTAAAAACCTTATTTTAATTACAATTTTAGGGGGCCGTAGCTCCTTTAGGGCTCATTTCCGGATTAACCTTTATAGAAACTTTTTTTAATATTTTTGGATGTAAAATCACCTCTAAAATGTTGGCATGCCCGTTAGTGATCACCCTGTATAGTCTGATTAAGAGTAATTGACGTCCTTTTTTATTTATCTGGACTTGTGTTAACTCATTTAAATTGTTAATTATGGAACGAAACATATGCATCAGTAACTGTTAATTAGTATTTATTAAGTACCTACCGTACCGTGATATATTTAATCTTTTTGGCTTTTGCGCGTTTTGTACCCTACAGGACTTTTTGAACAGGTAATTGGATATTTATAATCAATTAAATTATTCCCAAAATAAATTATCGGGATCCTTACTCTAACTTTTTTCCCTAGCGACTCCCGCGCGCGCCCCTGCTAAAATTATTACGCTTTACCTACTGCGCCACTGCATGATTCATTTTAAAACAGTACATAACATTGGTAAATGAAAAGGCCTAACGAAACACCCTCTTGTTTTCAAGAGAAGATAATTCATTTATTATCTCATTTACCAGACGACCTTTGTTGCCTCCAAACGCATATACAAATAATTTCGTGATATCTACTGGTTAACAATGCTCAGATAAACAAGTTTAAATTGATTTCGTAAGCATTTTAAATATGTTTCACCTACTCTAGTGTTTTTTAATAAGTAACTAAAACTATAAGTATATAAAAACACCTAATTAGTTATAGTTTGTCGCAACACTAAATTTATAATTATAAATTTTAAAGGTGAGTCAAAAATAAATTCGTACGTAAATTCGTAAATATGAAATAATACCTAATGGTTTTTGTGTGGAAAGTCAGTAAATAGTGCGGGAAGTGGAATTTTCTCGCCGTGGTTGCGGCGTTTAATTTAGTCTAGTCTATTTTTAAATGCAATTTTACAATTTTGACTTTTTCATGTAAATATTTTTACTAAACTTGACATGAACCTAACCTAGTAGGTACCTATTTTATACGAACTGGCTATTTTCACGTCCGACGTCACATGGCCTAATTCATTGGTTTGTTTTGTTTTTTTTCGTTTGTTTAGTGTTTTTGATGCTAATGGGGGGAGCGTAGCCCACCCATTTAAACGAGGACAATACAATTCTGACGAAAAATATACCTTAAGGTATATTTAATTAAAAGATTTAAAAACCTTAAAAATCGGCCAAAAAAATACTGGACGTGGGAATAGCTCCTTGTACGTCGGATGTGGAAATAGCCTGTTCTATATGAACTCGCTATTTTCACGTCCAACGTCACATGACCTAATTATTTGGTTTGTTTTTGTTTTTTCGTTTGTTTGGTATTTTTGATGCTGATGGGGGGCGTAGCCCCTCCCATTTAAACGTATAAAATACAATTGACGAAAAATATACCTTAAGGTATATTTAATTAAAAGATTTAAAAACCTTAAAAATGGTCCAACAAAATACTGGACGTGGGAATAGCTTCGTGAACGTCGGACGTGGAAATAGCAGCTTCCTATTTTATAAAAATTATTCTCTTGTAATTTAATAATAAAAAAGTCAATAGGTGCAATATTTGTAACAATTATAACTAGATCTCGGGAGTTAGGGAGCTGTTCATACGTTCATGAGCGTAGCATAAATTTAACACTGCCGAGAAGCGAGCGAGGACGGCTGTCGGACAGCTGTCCCCACTCTATAACACCGCGCACGGCAGTGTATCTATGAAAAAAAGTTAAAAAAGATGACAAAAGATGAGTCGAGGGGCTGACCGCGAGGAAATGTTTTGTACAAGCCAAAGGAACTCATGAGGAACTCTGAAGAACTCTGGAGGAACTCTGAGGAATTCGGAGGAACTCCGAAGAACTCAGAGGAACTCTGAGGATCTCCGAGGAACTCCGGAGAAACTCCGAAGGAACTCTTAAGAAGTCAGTATTTTTATAGTCACCTACGCGCCAAATTTTTTTTAGGGGCGCCATTTTCTTAATGTATTTTGGGGCGCCAATTTTTTTTTGAAGAGGCGCCAAGTTTGGTAGTAGCCGTCAGGGACAAAGCTTTTTTTCATGAAGGTATTTTTTTGGGTGCCATTTTTTTTTGTAGGGGCGACAAGTTTTGGTTGAAACCGTCAGGGACAAAGTTTTTTATGTTGAAGGTATTTAGGGCGCCAATTTTTTTATGTTGAAGGTAATTTTGGGGCGCCAATTTTTGTTTAAAGGGGCGCCAAGTTGGGTAGTAACAAAGCCTTTTTTCATGAAGGTATTTTTGGGGCGCCATTTTTTTTTTGTAGTGGCGCCAAGTTTTGGTTTTATGTTGAAGGTAAGGGCGCCAATTTTTGTTTAAAGGGGCGCCAAGTTAGGTAGTAACCGTTAGCTTTTTTTCATGAAGGTATTTTTGGGGCGCCATTTTTTTTGTAGGAGTGCCAAATTATTGTTGAAACTGTCAGGGACAAAGCTTTTTTTTTAGGGTACCTCCCTGGGCTGAGCCCCCTTAAATTTTTTCTGGTTACGGCCCTGTGCCTACAAGATTTCCCTGGCAGAATGACCGACAGATCAACCGATCGATAGACCGACAAAAATTACCCCTCTTAAGGAACACAGGAGTAACTCCCAAGGAACTCGCAGGAACTCCGAAGAACTCGGAGGAACTCTGGAGGAACTCCGAAGGAACTCAGAGGAACTATTTGCAAAAAGGAACTCTTTTGTACAAATTTCAGACGCGATCAGCCCCTCGAGATGAGTCATAGCTCGCAAGTCCCCGGCCTGTGATTACCACTGTCATAAAAATAACATGTCACCAGAGTCGTCATGTTAGGAGGTGAAAGAATTTCAACTCCCTCGACTGGTTTAATTTCATTTACAAATTAAAAAATTAGCACACACCATCATCCCAACTCTTTAGCAACCCTAGGGTTAGAGTATACTCCAAGCTATAGCTACTCCATAACATATCCACTTTTCAAAAATGTTTTTGAAAAGTGGATATGTAGCATACGCTACTCTTTTACAACAACCCTACTCCTCGAGCTACTCCTCAATTACCATACTCGGCACTAGACTCCATTAGACATTTGACAATAAAAAAAAACACAATTAGTGTGTTTTACTGCATCATTCTGCAGTAGGAAAAGTTTGAACAGAATGAAACTAAGCACAAAAACGGATTATGTCAATTGTCAAAATAAGGCCAAAAGAAGAAGAAGACTAGCTATATTTTAATAATCAAATGTTTTGGTTAATTTTTGAAAATCCTAAGTCTTAGGGCCACTTGCTGGTTTAACTTTAAACTTGGATTAAATTGACGGCCGACGAATCAGAACGCAGCATTTTTAACTTAAACTCGGTTTGGCTAAGATAATCCCGTACCAAAAGTTGGTGCAAGTGGCCCTTATCTATGCTGAAAATATATTTCAGAACTGCATTACATTACATGTATTACATTACATGTATTACATGTATCGTGATAAACAAAGATATTTTGTTATTTTTCAGATTATTAGGCTAATTTGTGAAAATGAACAGTATAGCCGAAAAATTATATTAGATACTGGACCCAAAATTAGTTCAAATATTTTAATTAATATAATAATAAAGTAGGTATTTTAATTCATAGTAAATAGTAAAAAAAAAATAATTAACTTTTAAAAACTAGGTAGGTACTTATTATTGCAGTATAAAAAAATTAAATGTATGAGGGTAACTAGGTATATGTACTTACTTTCTTTGTTAAACCAATACCGTTTTCCGTCCTTTTCGTACTTAAGTTCGTCCATATTTTTAATTATAAACGCAGAATCACAAATGTAACCTAATTTTGTGCGCAGAATAAACATGAAAACCGTTAGTTATTTTTTTATTTTGACATTTGACATCTGTCATTCTCTTCATTCGGACTTCTATCGATCGTTTGGTCGGAATGGCGAGAATGGTCAAATGTCAGCAGTAAAACGATGATTTCGTTCAAACCAGTGGCACCAGTGGCAACAGAATAATGCAGTAAAACGCACTATGTGGCAAATATTTTTTTGACAGTTGTTGAAAAAATATGTCACAGTAAGTTATTGTTTTATAATAAAATATTATTTTATTATTTATTATACTACTCACAGCGCGTAGTGCGAGAATAGTATTATACGTATACCGTACGTAGTTTCAAATTTTCCAAAATCGCCAAAAGACGTCCTAGACAAAAAATTCTTAGATACAAACTCGGATACAAAAGTGTTTCGTAAAAAAATAAGAAAATTAAAAAAAAAAGTCTGTCCGTCCGTCTGATCATCAGACATTGATGTCACGATTTTTGTGGACACGATAACTCAAGAACGAATTATCCGATCGACTCGACATTTTCAAGTTCTGTGAGGGAAAGATGTTTTTGAAAGTAAAAAAAAAATTTTTTTTAGTTATTTTTTTAAAATTTATTTTGAATTTTTTTTATTTTTCACAAAAAGAAAATACAACAAATTATTGATTTTTTTTTTGAGAAATTTATTTGGGAAAACGGCAAAACAACCAAACCATTAAATACCATTTTTTTTTATTTAACTGAAGAAAAAAATACTTTTTTCTTGACTGCCGTATTTTAATTTAAAACAGCTGAATATTTTTATTGGTACGCTCCTGTCTGTCACGTTTTATATCACGTATTTTTTTCTTTTCTCTTATTGATAAAACCCTATGTCTATTTCTTCCCAACCTCCTTATCTTTGTTCTACGTGTTTGATACTATTTTTATTGTCCAACCTTCTTTATCTTAATTTTTATCTCTCTCAGTTTTATTTATAGGCATATTTTCTATCCTTTACTAATTTATAATGAACACGTTTCTAACCAAGAAATAAGCACGTGTGGGGTTTTAGCCTCAGGCTCTTTTGTTTATTTTATGTGTATGAAAATTCATAATTTTTATTTGTGATTTTATTTAGATCGATTTAGGTATTATAATAATTATTATAATACTATACTACTAATAATAATAATAATACTATTATTAATAATAATACTATTATTTGTTTTTATTTATTTTTTGTCATAAATATTACTAATAACTATTTATTTTCTTTTCAGAAACACTATTTCCGATTATAACAATTGAAAGTAAATATAATAGTAAACACAAAGAAATGGCTGCTGGTGAGTAATTTAATTTTTCTAATACCCATTTTGTTTGTTATTTTTAAAATTGTTGTGCAGTTAGGAAGTTTTTATTATCAGATTCAGTTTCGTCAACCCCAAAAATCCCTATACCAAGTGTACCAGGAAGGTGGTTCACCCCCCTTAACTTTTTTACTTTTTTATGTAGGATCGTGAAATTTGCAGGAGCTATATTATGTATAATTTAGAATTTTTTGACATGGTCAGACATTTTTTGGCACTTCCGGTTTCACCGGAAATTAACCGAACTTTCGATTTTTAAATGGAACACCCTGTATATTTTTACATATTTCGATTTAAAAATCAATTCTGTGAACAAGTATGTGACACTTGTCAATTTTTGACAGGTCATGTAATTTTTTATTTAAATTTTTATTTTAAATCTAGAGTGCCCAAAACTCTAAATGTGGTGGGCTCTTAAAGGTTTGAAAATCATACTTTGGTTCATGTCATTTTTTCAAACGGAAAGGGGGTGGCTCATCAGGTTAAAATAAAAGAGATTATTTTTTGCGAACATTTTGATACCACACATGAATAGTTTATTTGGAAGAACTTTAAAACACAAAAGATCTAAAATGGAGATTTAACTAAAAAATTACCTGACCTGTCAAAATTTGGACTTTTATATACTTATGTATGCCAACAAATATGCAAATTTAATTCAGTATAATACAGCTCTCCTGAAACTCTAAGGAAACAAAAATTCGGGCCAAAACTAAAAAAAAAAATCGGTTTATTTTTTATTCTTTTTTTAGGAATAGCAAATATAAAAAAACACAATTAAATCGAAAAATTATCATTAGTTTAGTCTCGGGAGGGTAAGGGATAATAGATAATAGCTTCTGCAAATTTCAAGATCCTACCTAAAAAAGTAAAAAAGTTAAGAGGGGTGAACCACCTTCCCGAAACCCCCGGTAAACAAATTTTGACGAAAATATTGAAAACATTTAACAAATATTTACCCCTCACCCCCGTAGGGGTAGAGTTAGAAAATTCTTATTATCAGAATCAATTTCAGCAACCCCAAAAACCCCTATACATAAATTTTCAATTTTTTTGTAAAAAAATATTAAATTTGCTCCACTTCAATTTTTACCAAAAACAATCCCGAGCGACAACTTTTGGTAAAATACCTGTATGCCAAATTTCAAGTCTCTAGCTCAGCGTTCTTAAGTTATTGTGCACCCAATATTTCCCGGACAGAATGATTGAACGACCGACCGATAACTTTTTTTTTGCTCGAAACTGATTTTTAATGAAACGTTATAAAACGCAAAAATACGCAAAAAAATTGTAAATTTTTTAACCAAAATTTTGAAAATTGCTTTAAAGCAAATACATGAACTAAAGTAAAAGTATTCGAATATTTTTTTAACTATCATATTTTTTTTGTTTCAGAATTGATAGCCCCCGCTATAATCATCCTAGCTTTATTTATAATAAATGGACTGGTCTTGTTCTTCATCTACAGAGTAAAGCAAAAACACTCGGGAGAAATAACCAATGAAGAATTAGCTACTTTTTCAACAAA
Organism: Brachypterus glaber; assembly: GCA_958510825.1. NCBI lineage: Eukaryota > Metazoa > Arthropoda > Insecta > Coleoptera > Kateretidae > Brachypterus > Brachypterus glaber. Next base: position 50,645,380 of record OY294046.1, read on the forward strand.
CTCGCCTTGAATAGTATTTATTTATTTATAAAAAAATAAAATATATATATTATATTATATCTGGGTTCTTTTGCTTTCCCATTTTTTTTTAAATATGCAATATTTCAGGCTGTATAGACAAAATTTACAGATTTAAAAAAGGATTTTGAAGAAAATGAGTTAAAAAATCATTAGGGTGGAAAAATAACCCACCCCAAAATAAAGGCGAAAATAGGATTGCTAAATATTGAAATAAATGTAATATTAAAACATAAAAATTTGAGATAACTACGCACAGATGGTTTAAAGTCTTACCATGAAAACACTTCAGTGCCAAGGAGTTAAATTACTTCAGCGCCGCTGTTATTCTACCAATAACTAAGCATAATTTTATGGGGGCGACGTCAATTTTCCAAATTTTTAGATTTTCCAATAATAATTTTTGAAAAAGCTTTATTTTTCCATCATATATTTTTCAACGATTATAGCCAAATTAATTTTTCATCCAAATGTTCTTGTGTACTAATAAAAATATTTTCTAATAATAATTTTTATCCACTTAGCTTTTTTTTTCTTAATAATATTATTTCCAAATATTTTATTTTCCTATTTATTTATTTAACTAAAATTAATATTTTTCATTTGTTTAATTTATCTAATTATAAATTGATCCAACTTACAATTTAATACAAATTAATTTTAGGCCAATTGTTACAAGGTTTATTTTAACTAATAAAAAATTTATTCCAATGAATATATTTTCCAAAGCTATTATTTTCGAACCGTCAATTTTCCAAAAACACAGTAGAATGTGCGCCAGATGGCGCCAGCAATCCATTATTTCCAACCTTAGACAAATGAAGGAGATAGACTAGGAACGCGGGAAAAAGTACCTTCATCATTTTGCAATGCCTTATTATATTATAATAATTAACAAAAACAATAAATATCTCATATTCAACGACAAATAATAGTATTTATATAAAACATTTTACTATTCCTTAAAACGACTTTTGTTTGATTAACGCAGTCGTCCCTCCGAAGTGACTGATCGATTTCGTGCTTTTTAGCACTCTTCAGAGCCACATATCGGTAGTAGGGACAACTACGAAAATCAAATCCATGGGATTAAGAAATAGTAAAATGTTTTATATAGATTTTTTAAATTTGTAAATATCAAACAATTTAATTTAGTTTAATAGTATTTATATTTTATACTGCTTCCTCTCATGGAAATTTGATATATTTGATAATGTGCTAGCTATGTTAAACGTTAACAAACTCTAGCAAATGCCAGCAGTCTAAACTCAGACAAAAGAAGGGATACACTGCTGGCATTTGCTAGAGTTTGTTAACGTTTAACATAGCTAGCACATTATCAAATATATCAAATCCATGAAAGGAAGCAGTATAAAATATAAATACTATTATTTGTCGTGGAAAATGATATATCTATTGTTTTTGTTGATTACACAGCCCCACAAAAAGGCCATGACATAATATCGTGACTATGGTGATCCGACGTAGTTTTCGATGCTAAAAACGAATCCGACCTCAGAATAGCCAATATACGCTCAAAATTTTGCGCTAGGGCTAAAAAAAACCCTAAAATAGGGTTAAACCATACTTGGCACATTATGACAATAAATAGGTCTTAAAAAATGTACTGATTTTAGTGAGGTGCTCAGACTACCCTAAAGTAGGGTAAAATCGCCCTAAAATGGGGTTAACCATCCTTTAGGTGAAAATAGATTAATAAATGAATAAAATGGACGAAGAACGAAAAAGGTATTTTAGGCAATTTCAGACAATAAACCAGGAGTTAGTAAAGTATATGATATATTTTGAAATTTTTTACAAAAATACATAGAACAGACGTAGGTAAATATAACAAAATAACGAGATAATATTTAACTGTAACTAACCTGGGCCCCTGAATAAAGTGACATTAAACTTATGTAACGTTTAATGCAATTATTTAGGGTTCCTATGACTAACAAGTTTCAAAAACGTTTTTTAGACATGTAAAAATGGAAACATTTCAAAAACGCATTAAAAAATACTATAGGAGGGGCTTTTAAAAAGCTATTACGAACACACCATTCTTGTTCATAAAGAAATTTAAATATTACACACCGTTCTTATTCATAAAGAAAATTAAATATTAATATTTTCACTATTTTCTTTCCATTAATTCAAATTGAATTGTTCAGTTTTAATTCAGCAAAACTTCTAATAATAATTACACTAGTCTACAAAAAAATAAAATAAAAATTCTTCTCCAAGGACTAAACCTATCATGTATTTTTGTATGCTGAAACCGAATTTTCAATTTAAAAATTTTTCTACCGCGTATATTTCGAGTAAATCCCGGTTTTTATAGTCAAAATACCGTATTTTTACAATAAAAACCGGGATTTACTCGAAATCTACGGGGTAGAAAATTTTTTAAATTAAAAATTCGTTTTCAGCACACAAAAATACATGAGACATGATAGGTTTAGTCCTTGGAGAAGATTTTTATTTTTTTTTTGTAGACATTTTTTGATTGGACTTTTTTTGTTAAATAAGCTAAATTTAAGAAAACCTGAACATACGAAATTGTAAATATATATATATATATATATATATATATATATATATATTTATTATTTATTTATATTTAATAAATATTGAATATATTCAATAATTATTGACTAAAAATATTTCTGTAAAGGTTCGCCCAAAATCTTTTCCATTTCTTGGACAGCCTTTTTAGTAGCCTTTTCTACACTTTCTTCTTCATCTTCTAGCAACTCAGCCAAAAACGGTATAGTTTCGGGCAAAAGCGGCAAAAAGTCTTCCCCTATCTTCCTAACTAGTTCCGACAGACAATATAAAGCCGCAAGTCTAATCTCACGATCAGTACTCCTCATTTTCAACAAGATCTGGTAATTCATTTGTTTCCATAACGCGTCATCAGCCACAGCTACCGCAAAATTACATATACACGGTGTCAACAATTTTTCATTTCGCGTTTTTAAATCTTCGATATTATTTTCTAGCTGATCTACGATCGGTTGCAGAAGAACCTCGAACCTATCCTTATTTACAAACTTGTGAGTATCGTACAAGAAGACGGCGTTTAGTGTTTTCAAGACGTTTTCTAGCAATAAAACATTCTTTTCTTCTTCCTCAAAATATAAATCGTCAGATTTTGTATTGTTACACTCGTCCAAGATCTTCGCTGCGTTATTCAAGAAATGACCAGCAAAAAGGACGAATAGTCCTTTCAAAGATTGGGCTATACCACTCGAAAGACCATAAAAAGTTATAACTCGCTCGTTTTTAGAATCACTTCTTGTCGCCCAGTCAAATAGTTTATAATAAATTGGTCTAAAACTGCTTTCTGACAGCTTCAAAATCAGAACTGTAAATGATTTGATTATATGACTTTCTATATCATTTGCAACATCAAGATCGCATGTTTTATCAGCTCTAAATTGTAGGGCATTTAAGAAAAACGTAGTTAACTCAGATAAATTTGTAGTTATATCAACACCTTTCAAGTTATTCAAACTTTCAGCTAGTATTTCCATCAAAGCACTTATACCATCAAAAATTTGCTTATCAATTAGTTTTTGATAACACTTTTCCACTGCTGGAATCAAAACTCTTTGAGGTATCACTTTTCCTATAGTTTCTCGAATTGCCATTAGTTTATTTGAAGTGGGCAGTATTTTTTGATCATCCGTTTTTATACACCACTTACTGTTCACTAATGAAAGCTGGAACAGCAAATTTTGTAAATATGGACTAATAAACAACGGTAGACTGTCTAAAACTTTTTGTACAGCTGTTATGGCACTCAGTAGCAACAAATTAGGTATTTGTAACTTTTTACTCTGTTTCAAAATCTTTGTTAAGGCTGGAATAAAGTTTTCTAAACAGGTAATAGCATGTGCTCTGAGATAAACACATAATTCTGCTAAACATAAAATCGCTGAGGCTAAAACATTATTTTCAGCTTTACCCGAAGCAACTAATGCTGTTATAAATTCTAATATATTTACGAATTTTTGAGGATTTTCTTTAGCTAAAAATTGTATTAATAGTTTCAAGGATAATAAGGCTATTTGTATTATAACTTCTTGATCCTGGTCAACCTTGGATTTCTTTAACAATTCTATTATATTCATAATAGGTGGTACCAACGCATATAGTTCTTTCTCTTCGCATTTCCCAAAGAAATGTGATTCGTGTTGTAACTTTGTGTTAAATAACTCTAGAGCTCTGCGTCTTATGGTGCTTAAATCATGATCCATTAGACCTCGAATGACCAATAGGAACATTTGTGGAGTCAATAGTGCATTCAAACTGTCCAAAACATCATGCGAATGGTTTAATATAACTTTCCAGTATTGTGCTTGAGGTGTATTCGAATTTTTTTCAGAAACATGACTAATTCTTTGTATAAATGTTAATACATGTACTATACAATCTTTATACAAAGCTTCTAACTCTAATATTTCATCGTCAGGCAATAAGGCTACTTGATTGACGAACTCTTTTGATGACAAAAAGTTTGAAACGAAAAGCAAAAGTGTGTATTTGTAATGTCTGAATTGTTTAGGTGTGTTATTTGCAATATTAAAAGTGGCACATTCGTCTTGTATAGGTTTATAGTCATCTTTTTCGTCTGGCAATTCCTTAAGATATTTAACCAGTTTAATAACATTAAATATAATACATTCTGGATCAAATTCTATACATAAAGCTTTAGCAATTTCCAATCTTTTCGGCGTGGCGTTGTCGGATCTTTTTTCTTCATTACTATGCAATACGTGTGATTCGAATATTAACAGCAGGAAAAGATAAAGATATTCTTTAGCATTTATAGTGTCCAGTAATTGTTTATACAGTTTTAATCTTCTATGTTCTGGAACGTCGATTATAGCATCAACAAAAACCCTTAATACCTTCGATATATTATGAATCTGGCTATCTTTGACCAGAATCGGAATAATAGTATCAATTATTTTGGAAATAATTTGAAAACTATAAGCGTCGTCATGACGTAATACGGAAGACCCCATAAACGTAAAAATGGCCATAATATGGTGCAAAACTTGTCTAGGTACCAAATGTGCGGTTTTGGCCAATACCAAAAGTGCATGGTGGTGCGTTTGTGGATTTTGTGAAGCTCTTATACACTGCACTATTAATTCCATATTAAAAATGGTTTCTGGAAGCTTTTGGTCTTCTAATTTTGTACAACAGTGTAAAATTAAAGAAAGAAGTAGTTGTTTAGTGTATTCTACAACGCTTTGCTCATCAAAATCAAGACATTTCTTTAATATGTCAAAAAGCAGGGGTAGTATTACCTTGATATTACGCATTTTCTTTTTATCTTGTATAAATTCAAGTACTGTTACGCCTTTTTTCCATTGTAAAGTATCCAAGATATCTATTGTAGGTACTATGCTAATTCTACGTTTTCTACTGGGGTCGATTTTAGGAGATTTAACTTCCTTCATTTCTAAAAGTAAAGGCATAATGGAATTACAGTCTAAATCTATATGCTTAAATACCCTGCTCGCGGCGGGCAAAATTTCTGGATTTTGATTTTTAGTAGAAATATCTATGATTAAATTTAGTAGTGTTTTAGTCTGATCTTCCTTTAGATTATTAAAAACTTCCTTTTCAAATTGATTTAGTACCAAAACACACGGGAAAGTGCGTTTTCCCGACTTTAATATCGTTATATCTTCCGACTTCAAACAGTTTTCAATCAGTTTCCAGATGCTTGATGTTTTTTCAACGTTTTTCATCAAAGGACCGTCAATTTTAAGTATATTTTGTACTAAAACGCTAGATTCAAACTCGTTTAAATGTTTAGTCTCTCCGTTATTTTTTTCCATGAGCTTAAGTGCTTTTCCACTTATTTCTCGGAAAATTTCTAAAGAATTAATGTGAGAATACAATTTTAATATACCGGAGGATACATAGATAGGAATATCATCCTCTGATGCATTTTCTATCATCTTTTTCCGAATCGAATTTAAATATTTCACCTGTTTTTTACCTTTAGTGTTTTCAGGGGATAATATATTAAACATTATTAAAGGAATTTGATCATGATCAATAACAATTTCTTCTTTTTGATTAAGAACACCTTCTAGCAGGTAAAAATAGGACTTATCGTAATTTTCTTGTGACTTGCTTCTTTTATACAAAATTTCTAATATTTCCAAACTAGTTTTTCTTAGTTCATCTTCAACATTATTACACAATATCAACAAATAACTTACGGTTAATTTAGAGAAACTTATAAGTGATTCACTATTATTAAAATTTAAAACCAAAGTTTTAGTAAGTTGCAAAAAGGATTCTTTAGTTTTTAACTCCAAAAAATCATTTTCTGAGCATATAACGTTTAATATAAAATCAACTTTTATCTGCAAGTCTGAACAAAAATAATTCAAGAACGTATCTGTTAGTGTTTTATACGTGTTTGTATCAAGTGATAAAATATTCATTATTATAATGTAAAAATTGTATTGCTTTTCACTGAAATCCGAAAGAGATAAGTTTCTGTTATTCTTTTTAGTCTTTTTAATAACATTTTCTATACAATCGATAAATCCGCCCATGGGAAAATGACCATAAGCTATTTCTATATATTTAACTATATTTGAATGACTAGTTTTAAAGTTTGTATTAATATTTTTTTGATAATTTAACAAAACTTCTAAAACCAAGGAAGAAATTTCAAGACACGTATTTTTAGGTAAAATATTTGTCAAAATCAAGGAGGAAATATACTTAAATAAGTTATCCTTGGTTTCTTCAGGTATTTTAAGTAAAGCTTCTAAAAAGTGCCTAACAACTTCTAAATCATTGTTGTTTTGTAAACAACCAATCACAAAAGTATTAAACGTTTCGAAATTATCAATTTTGAGCAATTTGGTTGAATAGTTTTTGAATAGTACATGCTTTGTTATATAACTGTCTAGAAAAGAAATATTTTTCTTAAATTCTACATTATCTTTGACGATTAGAAAGGGAAATATTGCCAAGAATACTTCCCAATCACAATTTTCATCGAGTTTTCCTAGTAAACTAACTACTCTACCAGCTAAACTCCGCCAATCACCGGTTTTACATTTTTTTGACAGTTTTATCAGTGCGTTTTTTAACTCGATTTTATCAAATAACTCATACTTAACATCAGCTATGTCTAAAGTCTTCTTAACCACTTTGCAGTTATCATCATGTAACCTCTCTATAAGTAATCCTTTGATAGCTTCGCGGTCTTCCTCGTTGATGCTGCTCGAGTTGTTTTTCAAATAGGTTATGGCCTCAGTCCTGATTTTTTCATTCGCGTGACAAAGATTTTCGATAAGTTCAAATTTGCCTTTGTATGCGTTTGTATTTTTTAAAATCTTCTGTAAGTTTGACTTTTGTTTAGTGTGTTCGTGGCTGGACATGATTTTACAAACGACTTTGTCAAACTGGGTTGGGTATTGAATCTGACACATTTGTATGATTTCAGTCAAGTAATTTTTTAGCTCTTCATCTTTGTTAATTTTGCTTGTCATGGAATTCAGTACAGAACTAAAAATAATACAAATAATTTAAATTGCATGGTTAATAGGGTGCTTTTTTTTTTCGACTATTTTTTTTTTCGGTCCCATCACGAAATTTTGTTGGAAGTACCCTAAAAAAATCCCTCAAAATTTTAGCCCTTAATATTAATATTAAGTAGTGGACCAAGGCATGTAAAGATTTCCCATTGAAAATACACGTAAACTTTGATTTGTTTTATTTAAATTTCTATAGCTTAGCGGCATTTTATGGCATCGCTTCGACCATAGACAGGTATTTCTCAAAATTGAATGCTCTACAAAAGTGCCCATTGCGGCATAATCATACTGGTGAGGTAGTTTGGGCCACCAAACCCAATTTTTTCATAAAATTTACGTTTTTCTGTCCGTATCTCGTAATTGACAAGAGATACAAAAAATATTCAAATGACAAACTTGTAGGAAATTTAATTTCCTACAAAAATGGTTCTTGACACTAAATCGCTAACATCAATATTTCTTGAAAATACACGTAGTATTTTCAATGGGAAATCTTTAAATGCCTTGGTCCACTACTTAATATTAATATTAAGGGCTAAAATTTTAAGGGAATTTTTTTTTAGGGTACTTCCAACAAAATTTCGTGATGGGACCGAAAAAAAAATAGTCGAAAAAAAAAAGCACCCTAATGGTTATGTTCTGGTAAAAATGCTCGTAAAATGCAAAATTAGTGCATAATTTTTTATGTATATAGACAGTTAGACAGGCTGACTACCTTTGTTCCAATTTTTAAGAGTCGTATTTTTTTGTTGATATTTCTCATTTTCACGCTGAGCCGGACCATGTTTCTTGTCGGCTTTCGAAGACCTTAATATTTATTTTAGAAATTATGTGAATAACGGTCATGATTTTTACAAAATTTATTGCGCCGTTTTTGAGAAAAAAGATTTGTATTTGGTTTACAAAAAATATTTTGCATCAGAAAATGAGAACTATGTACTATGTAAATTTATTTATTTATTTTGGCGTAAAATTTATTATCTAAAATATTTTTTTATCTCTCTTACTTTCCCCAAGGAAAGTCTTGCGTTAGTAAAAAAATAAAAAATAAATATTTTTTTTACGTTTCTTACTGTTTTATGTCCAAAATAACATGATTTCCGTAAAAAAACACGGTCTGTCTGTCCGAGAAATTTGTGAGCACTATAACTCTTAGCTTAAATATGGATTTTTTTTTGTGTTTTCTTATTGATTATAAATTTTGGCATTTTGAAAAATTATATTGACAAGTAATCGACACTCCCAAGCAACAAGGATGTAACTCAAGTTAGATCCATTTTGAGTTATACTCATAAGTAAACGCCTTGAAAAAAGACACACATGGTGGTACTACTCAGGTTTCTCCACAGTCCACTTTAAGCAAAAGTTTACTTAAAATCACTAAAGTAAAAAATTCTAAACTTGAATATTATTAGAAACAAACAGCAAATAAACAATCAATACTTAAACAGTTAAATAGAGAATTTTATAAGCTTTCAAATGATGTATCACATGACTTACTTTTCCACTTCAATCATTTACCCACCCTTAAATAACAAAAAAATATATTTTAGGAATTTAGCTGTCATAAAAAATGACAATATATGAGTTACGGCTTTGTTGCTTGGGGGTATCGTAATGACATTTTATGAACATCTGTTTTTGAAAGTTTAGGGCCCCCAAACCAAGGGCGGATTTAGGGGGACATGGGGGCCATGGCCCCCCACCAGCGAGATATATTAGCATAGAAATTTTATTTTTGGTGAATGCGCAATTTTTTTTCCTTATGGAGCCCCCCCTTAAAATGAAATAAATCCGCCCCTGACCCAAACGACCTCTAAATGAACCACGATCAAATGCAAAACAATTAAAGTATTGCCCTAGGGAAGAATAATTTAACATATAGTTAGTTTTCCCAAATTCAGTTTGAAATTTGTGTAACATGTAACATTTTTTTGTAACTATAATAATTTTTAAAAATCATAGTTATTTATTTTTTTATTATCCCATATGCCCATTAGAAAGTAAATCTTTTGAAAAGTAAGCAAACATAATTAAAAAAAAAAATCAAATTAGTTTAGCAGATTTTCAATACATTTACTTAATTGCGTAGGTGTACTTTCAAATTTTAAAGCGTACATAATGCGCACTTAAGCTGCATGATTTTTATTGCCAAATCGATTATTAAATTTATAAGTAAACTAAAATATGCAAGAAAGTGCCTGTAAGGAGTACAACCTGAAATACAAATAAATTGACTATCAAGTAAATTTTTGAGACCCAAATTAAGGTGTACACATGTAACAACGGAATGACCCCAATATACTTTACATTTTGTAAAAATCATTGTCCGAGCATCATATAATTAATTTCTAAAATAAAAATTCGGGTTTTCGAAAAACGAGAAAAAAAATCTTGTTCCGTGTTTTTATCGCTTTTTTTCGTTTTTTTTAATCTATATTTCAGATGTCATTTATAAATGATATGAAACTAAATTAAAAAAAGAACACAAAAAATTTGGACTTTGAATTTTGTTTGTCTTTTTCCTATTCTATTGCCCACAGTGGTGATATAATTTACAGATGATTCCTTATTTAAGTGATGATAGGTATTCTTTAAAGTCGAGTACCCAACAAGATAATCATACTAAAAAATGCAAAAGTTTAATCAAATAAGCAATATTTTTTGGTGAATGCGCATTTTTTTTAAAGCACCCTACAAAGTTTAAAAAGTCAGCCACTCTTATCCTAATGTTTAATTTCGATTTTTTAACAGCAATAAAAATTAATTAACTTACCTAAAAAAAGTTTCTATAAAACTTTCATTGAACTTTATATGATTTATCAATTGTTTCAAAAAATCTTTAACAACTGGATCATTTTCCTCCATCAAAAATCGGACAAAATTACTAAAAATTTGCTTTAAAAATGGATAAATATGTGCTGATCTATTTAGCTCATTTAATATGCTAGGAATCCATTTTTTCTGCACCATGTTTTTAATGGCAGCATCTGGGACATTTTTGTAAGGTACCTGAGACTGATACAACAGTAAAAATACCATACAAGATTCAGTTTTTAAACCTTCACATTTTAAATCAGATATCTTTTCAACCAACGAGTCCAACAATTTATCAGATAAAGTAGTTTTTGCAACCAATCTTGCTACAATTACATAACAAGAAGCACAATAATCTGGTATTTGTGAGTTCAGGCCTCTTAAAAGAAATGGCAACATTTGGGAGATTTGATCTTCTTTAATTTCACTTGAATACTCGATGGCTCCTGTGAAAATGGTGCAGCAAAAATTAAAGGCAGCTGTTAGAATGTTGGGATTTTTATGTTCTTTAATTAAAGTGTCCGCAAAGTTGGCCACAAACTTTAAAAATCCACTGTTTGTAGCTGCATGGGTTAACAAAGCAGATTTTGGTAAATGAACACCAGGTTTTTGTAATTGTTTTAGAAAATACCATGAATCTCTGTGTTCCTTGAATTGTAACAACTGTAGCACCCTTACAAATATATTTGACTCATGGTACGGTAAAATTAACATCAGCAAATCTTCTCGGTTATACTCATTTATAGAATACCTGTTTATTAACCATTCCAGAGCTTTATGTGAACAGTTTAACAAAAAATATGGGTTCAAGAGTAGCAAAAACTTTTTTATGTTTTTGTTTAAAAGTCTGTTTGATTCATTGTCTTGAATTGATCTGTTAAAGTCTCTTGAAGTATGGTGAAACAGGGTGCCTTGAAATTGTGTAAATGCTTCATTTTTTGTGATTAACTCTTGAATTCCTTCTACACCGATTTCGTAAAAAGTCTCTCTTTTAAGGCCTGCCGCTTCTTTGGGGTCGAATAATAGTGAAGGGCGCTTTTTGTCGCGTATTAAATCATTTGTCTGGGGTACAGCTAACCTTTGTAGCTGTTCTGCTAAAGAAGTACTCATTTTGTACACTAAAACGAAAAATATAACTAATAAATAAATAAAAAATATGTATTTTACTTCTTAAAACTTACCATCAATAAAAAACTGTCAAATACTAAAGAAAAACTACACAACACGTGTCTTTAAGTTTTTGTTTTTAAAATGTTGAGGTTACGCGATTATCATGACGGTTCGAAAAAAATTTACTAGATAGCGCCACATCATGGAGAAAGAAAATATTTAAAAAAATAATTTAGATTGCATTAAATTAATTTCAACTAATTAAAGTAATATTTATTACCTATTTATTATATATGAGAAACTTAATACTTAAAATCAAGTTTTTAAACCAAAATCACCAAATTTATTAAATTTATATACACTAGATGGCGCGGCGTGTACAGAACTCTGCTTTTAGTAAAAACTTTTTACGTAAACATCAACAAATTTGTGAGGTTAAGATTGGCCACCGGATGAAAATAGTGTTTTTCTTGCATTTTATTCTAAAATTATGGGGGTAACAATTCTGCAACAGTTCCCCGTCGAGAACAGAACAGGTCCGGCAACTATAGAGTTGTTATCCAAGCGAATAGCGGCCTTAGGGGCCATACAACAAGGACAATTTTTAGTCGACTGTGAAACCTATTCATCTGTACCTCAATTAGGGCCCCAAAGGACCGTGCACGTTTTACACAACTCCGAACAACCAGCAACCGTATTTTCACTGTTGGAGACAGGTTCAAAAACTATCCCATTGGCTACTGATGGCCTTTTTGACTTGTTGATGATGAAAATGTCTAGTTTTTACACTTCAAAGAAACTAACAAAAGCTGAATCTAAAGGACCTCGTTACGAGATCGGTGACTTTTGTGTTAAACTTGGTACAGTGACTGTAAGTACGAATTTCAAGGGAATTTTGGTCGAAGTGGAATATCGGCCATGTATTGTACCTGCAATGTGTTGGGAACTTTTGAGAGAGTTCTTGCAGGGATTTCTTGGATCAACAGTACCTAGCAATCCTCCTGCATATTTGCAAAATAAAATGCAAGATGTTTATACTCCTATTGACACTATACACCAATATTTGGAACATTTTACTATGTTCAGAAAAAGCCCTGCTGGTATGAGGACTTAAAAATAAATAAATTGAGATGTTAATTTTAAGAAATAATAGTTAAGGGTAATTTTTAAAAACTTTTTTAATAAATTATAAAATATTTAACAAAATATTGTTTTCTAATTTTATCTTTGGATTTTTAAATTTGTTTAGGTAAAAAAAAATTGGAGAATTGGCTTTTTATATTCTAAACTAGAATCTAGAACTTCTAGTATAACAGATAAAATCAGGGAATGTCTTGTTTATTAGAAATAGAATTTAAAAAGTCCAATAATTTCCGAGAAAAAAGCATCTCTGTGTTAGAATGCTCTGAGGCTCAGAGTTTGAGCTAAACATACAAAGGACATGGCACAATTTATAGGGAATTTTGGCCCTCGGTGAAATTCGCTAAATTTTTTATATGTTTTAGTTTATACTTTTTTAAAAGGAATTAGGAACGTTTCAAGCACTTCGTATGTACAGTTATTTTTCTATAACGAAAATAAAAAAATATTTTTGCCCTACACTCCTCATAAAAATATTTTTCTAGTAGGCATTGTTTCGTTTGACAACTTGTCAGTGAAGGATATTCTGACGTATTTTTGAAGTTTTTTAGACTAAATTGTCAGTTTTATTGGGAAAAAGTAATAAAATACATATTGAAATTGGACAGAATAATTAAATAAGATGAAGAAAAGTGCAACAGAAATACTTCTTAAGGACTAAATTAGTGAAATACGTGAAATAAGGTATTTGCTAACCTGGTAAAAAGTACTAAAACGTATATAAAATTGAACTAAAGAATGAAATAAGAAGAAAAGCAGAATAGAAATACGTTTTAAGGGAATCGTTTGTAAAATAATAAGCGATTTTAATGCCGAAAGTGTATCCCTTATTTTTTGTACGGCAAAAAAAAAACAATTATTTCCAAAATTCTACATAGAAGAAATTGAATATGTGTTTTTGTAATATAATGTACTGGAACCCATGTTAAAACTCCAGAACTTAATAAAATAATAAAATAAGAAGTAAGACAGAACAGAAAAACTAAGTTGAAAGTGAAATACTGTGTTTCTGCATAGAATAAATTATCCAATATAACTAAAATACCGAGGGCTTCATAACAGGGCTGTATCAACCGTGTTAACATGTAGCAGATATGGCCCTTTGCTATGAAGCCCTCGATATGATTTAAAATATGAACACTAAAAAAAAGGATCCATGAATCAAGAAAATGCATCTTTCGATTATATTTTAAGCCAAATTCTCTTATTTTTGGACTAGCATTTCTTATGAACCTAATAACTGGCGCGGGTCTTTGAATGGAAATCCGCGCTCTTCATTTAAGATGTTAGCCTTAAAATAAGAGAATATGGTGTTGTACTTATCAAAAGACATGTGTCCTTGATTCAATTCTTTTTCACAGTATTACATTAGGACATTTTTATAAAAAAATAAATAAAATGTTTTCATTTCCTTCCATTCGGGGCATCTGCTGTTGACCACCTTGACGGTTGCATACAAAGCAATTTACTTGAAAAAAGGCTCTAAAAGCCATGCTAAATTAATTTTATATTACTAATAATATATAAAAAAATTGACAGACATCAGTTTGACTTATACCAATCAAGCTTTTTTCTTAATCATTAAGCTAATTAAACTTATTTTTATGAGGAGTTTGTAGCAAAAATATTTTTTTATTTTCGTTATAGAAAAAAAACTGTACATACGAAGTGCTTGAAACGTTCCTAAACCTTTTAAAAAATTATAAACTAAAACATATAAAAAATTTAGCGAATTTCACCGAGGGCCAAAATTCCCTATAAATTGTGCCATGTCCTTTGGACCATAGGTTAATTATTTCAGCTGGAATTGTTTCTGTCGAAACTAAGGAAAGGGAGGTAAAAAACAAAAGTCTTAACAGGTACACATTTGCTGAGATAGCCACTTTTTGGTTTTCAGCACAGACTGCGTTTCAGGTCATATAATATATTATAATATTAATAACCTGTCCCAAATGTACTTTGCACAGACTGCATTTGGGGCCAAACCTAATTTATGTGAAAGTAAGTTCTGTATGCAGTTCTAAAACTAAAGCTACAAATAATTTTAATATATCATTAATAAGACATTAAGAACATTGTCAGGATATCCAGGGGTTATTGTGTGCTATATGGGTACATACTTAATATAATAACATTTAATTACACCCTATCTTAAAATAATCTGTTTTAAATGTAAACATTCTACTATATCTTTGGCTTATACTATACCAATTGGATCGAAACTAAAAAATAAAATTATAGTTTCATAGAAAAGTGTGGCCGCACTCTGTGCAAGGACCAGGGCCGTAGCTTCCCCCCACCAATCTTGAAAAATTGCATATCTCACGAAAAAAGTTGAATTTTTAGGCTATAAAAAGTTTTAATTTTTGACCTTCTCCCCCACGAAATCTTCTCCGCTACGGTCCTGGTAAGGACGGTTCAGGACATACATGCCCTGAAACGCAGCGAACGTGTTAAGAGCCACGGACGACACCGGTGACTATTTTGGAATTTCCTTCCGCCAACACATGTATTTTAGCTGTAAAACGTGACGCTGTGGCCCAGTGTAATTTTCTGTTATACTCGTCTTAGCCCAGCATCATTTGGCTAGGCGCTTATAAGCCTTAAAAATTATGATAGGAGTGTTAAAAAAAAGTAAGGTGCGGAACCATTAGTGCTCGAGTCTACTCGCACTTAACCATTTTTTCAATCGTTATTATATTATTCACAGCTACAATAACATTATACGGTAGTTTCGAATTTTCAAAAAAAAAAAATTAAAAATCATCCTAAAGTCTAGGACCTAGATGAAAAATTCTTGGATATATTTTTTTTTTTTCATGAAAAAATCAAGTTCTACGAGGGGAAGATACCTATTGTTTTTGAAAGTAATCCCCCCAAAAAAAGTTATGGGGGGTTAAATTTTTAAAAAAATCGAGAAAAGAAAACCTGAAAGAAAATTCCGATCAACGCAATTTTTTCAGGAAAACATACTTTTATTATAAGGATTAATCGAGGGGTAAACCGCTGACAAAATTTTGTACACCTCTAGGAGGAAATCTTCTAAGATTTTCTCCAAAAGGAGGAAATCTTTAAAGATTTTCTCGTAACCTTTACAGATTTCCTCCAGATTTTCTCCAATTTGTACACTTGAATTCCTCTGCGGTTTACCCCTCGGGATCAAATCTACAAAAAAAAATAAATAAAAAAATTGAAAAATTAAAAAAAAACAATATATTTTTTTTAATTTTTCGTTTTTCGCAAAAAGAAAATTTAATAAAAAAATAAAAAAAAATTTAATTCTTTTTTATTTATTTTTTTGTTTTTTTGAAACCTTTTTTTTTATTTGTAAAGATATCTAATGCTACGCATTCCATTATATCTTATTCACATATTGCATTTCCCAAATACTTAAAAAAAATAATTTTCAAAAAAAATAAAAAAATACATTTAAAAAAAAGATCTTTTTTTGAAAAACTAAAAATTATTGAAAAAAAAAAAAATAAAAAAAAGTTTTCAAAAAAACAAAAAAAAAAATAAAAAAGATTGTTTTTTTTAATTTTTTTTATTCAATATTTTTTTTTTGCGAAAAACGAAAAATAAAAAAAAACATTTAAAAAAGATCTTTGTTTGAAAAACTAAAAATTATTGAAAAAAAAAAATAAAAAAAGTTTTCAAAAAAAAATATTGAAATTTTTTTTTTTTATATTTTCATTTTGCGAAAAACGAAAAATAAAAAAAATTAAAAATTTTGATTTTCTTTTATTTTTTTTTCGCAGAAAGAAAATTTAATAAAAAAAAATTTTAATCTTTTTTAATTTTTTTTCTTGTTTTTTTTTTGAAAACTTTTTTTATTTTTTTTTTTCAATAATTTTTCGTTTTTCAAAAAAAGATCTTTAAAAAAAAAGATCTTTTAAAAAGTCCAAATGTATTTTTTTTTTATTTTTTTTTTTGAAAATTATTTTTTTAAGTATTTGGGAAATGCAATATACCATTTACTGTGAATAATATATAATGGAATGCGTAGCATTAGATATCTTCACGGATTAAGCTTAAACAATTGTTTATTTTTTGTCTTATTAACTATAGGGGAAAATATTGGTTTGTATTTTTAAATATAGCTACTTAAATAACAATTAGTTTAATTTTCTAATAATAATTATAACTTTTAAAGTGGGGCCCTAATAAGACTTTCTTTTATTCAATGGAATATATTTGTCTCTTTCTATTTCGTTCCTATTATGTTTTCTCCTTGTCTACTCATTATACAATGATAGTAGATTTAAATGAGGAGCGCCTATGTGCAGCTCTTGATGCAGCGTTTTGATATGTATGCTCACACGCATGCGCTGACCGTATTTCAATATGTATGTTATTTTAAATAAAAAACATTTTCTTGCAAAAAAAAACACTAAACAGACGCCAAACCAACGTTAATGTAAACCAAGGCCACCTCATTAAAAAACAAAAGGCCAAACCAAAAAAAAACAAAACAAACTACTGCACAGAGAGCTGCATTTAGGCGCTTGTTTTAAATGCCATGTAGTCAATTACGTGATGTAGCATATTTTTACTTTTACATGTGATTTTACGTAAATATCGATAACTAATTCATTTTCATTATGTTTTGGTACATTTTATACGTATTTATATAAACTTATACAGTTAAATTAAGATAAATTCATTCCTAACCTATACATTTATCCAATATGAGTGAAAAAACCATAATACGCGTGGGATCACGTAAAAGTGAGGTAAATCCTGTTTAATTATTTAGTTTTGTTTTTTAATATTTATTTATTCTATTTTAGTTGGCTTTAATACAGACTAACCATGTTATATCACTACTCAAAAATCTACAATCCGACTATGATTTTGAAATAGGTAAGTACATAAATAATGCATAAATAGTTTAAAATTAAACAGTGTTTTTTTTTTAAATATTAATTAGTAATACTGTTTTTAGTTACTATGAATACTTTGGGCGATAAAGTGTTGGACATACCGCTGCCCAAGATTGGTGAAAAGTCACTATTTACAAAAGAACTTGAGACTGCTTTAATTTCAGGCTGTGTGGACTTTGTGGTACATTCTCTAAAAGATTTACCAACCACGTTACCTGAAGGTATGGCTGTTGGAGCTGTTTTAACTAGGTAAAACATAAAAAACCAAAAAATAAGCAAGAATTAAATTTATTTAAAACTTATTTGTGGCATGTCAAACAACAGAAAAATTGCTCCATTTTCATTTTCAGTAGTTAGTGGTTAGCCTGCTAATTAATAATGTACCTAGACAAGACATTCATATACAAAAAAATTTTATTGGTGGTAATATATAAAATGGAGAAATCTGTTCATATCAAATAAGTTTTAAATTGTTTTTCTTTATAGATGTGAAATATTTTGATAACAAATATATATTTTTAGGGAGGACCCAAGAGATGCCTTAGTAGTTCAAAAAGACATTAACCATAAATCCTTAAATACTTTACCCTCAGGAAGTGTAATTGGAACTTCTAGTTTACGTAGGACTGCGCAGTTAGCCAAAAAATTTCCAGACTTAGTGGTTCAAAATATAAGGGGAAATTTAAATACAAGACTTAAAAAATTGGATGATTTAGGACAATTTCATGCTATAATTTTAGCTGCTGCTGGACTGAAACGGATAGGATGGGCAAAAAGAATCACAAAAGTAAGAAATTATTATAAAACTTTAAAATTGAATTTTTGCAACATAACATCTGAAAATTATAAGTTTTTCTTTTTTTTTTACAGATTTTGGATCCTGACGAGATTCTGTACGCTGTTGGACAGGGCGCATTAGCCGTAGAATGCCGCGAAAATGACGAAAAAATAATAAAACTCCTAGAGCCTCTATATGACATTCAAACAGCTTTAACAGTAATATCAGAACGTAGTTTTATGAGAACTCTAGGTGGCGGTTGCAGCGCTCCTGTTGCAGTTTGCTCAACCTTACTAAATGCAGAAGAAAATTTATTTAAACTTACCCTGCAAGGTGCTGTATGGTCACTGGATGGTACTGATGAGATCCGAGAAACACAAGACTGTGATTTAAGACTTAATGACACATCACGATGCTCAACTTGCCCATTTAACAATATCTCTAATAATTTAGAGGATATTGAGTGTTTAAATCAATGCATGGCTTGTCCTCAAAGCCCTATTCGGGAAAATCCTTTAAAAAAACGAAAATTAGATACTCAAAAAGATAATTTACTAAAAGAAGATCCCCATAAAAACTGCCCAATAGATTTACCGATTGGAGCAGATTTTATGGGTAAATGTCCATATTTAGAATCAGGGATTGGTGACGGACCAAGTCCTTTAAGTAAAAATGGGGATCCTACTAAAGGCACATGTCCTTTTAGACGGGAAAGTGTGGAATCAAATTTGGTGCAAATGCAAGCCAATAGTTCCAAAAGTAAAGAAAGCAATAACTTATTTTGTGGTATAGTTCCTAACAGAGGTGCCCCACAGGAATCTTTTATAAAAGCGCTAAATTTAGGCATCGATTTAGCCAATAAACTAATCAAAAAGGGTGCAATTGAGGTTATGTCGAAAGCGCAATCCGTTATCCATTCTTCCATCGGAAATATTGATTTAAAAAATTAGTTTAATTTTGTTATTAATGGTGTTTTATATTTTATATAAGTTTGTTTTAAATTATATGGGTAAATTGTTTACTTACTTGCTAGAAAATGATGCGGTTTCTTGAAGAAACTTCCTTCTCTCTTGTTATAACAACAGTTTTTATTGTTTTGTTTTTTGACATTTCAAAGGGAACTATTACAAATATTTATTATAAAAATGTGTTTTTTCTTGCAAAGGTTTTTGTATTTTGTGTATGTATTTTCCTGCAAAACTCTTCGTCTTTTTGTTTTGGCGTTATGACATTTCCGCCAATTTTAAAACTGCAGCTCTATTCTCGACCATTCGCGAAAATAATTCGCATATCGTCGGCTTATTAGGGCAACTTGTACCAGTGTTCTGTGACTTGCACCAACTTTTGGTCTAAACCGAGTTTAAGTTAAAAATGCTGGGTTTTGATTGGTCGGCCGTCAATTAAATCCAAGTTTAAAGTTAAACCATCATTGGCGCAAGTGGCCCTTAGAGTGTTAACCACAAATGTAGGAATATTTTTGTGGTGTTAACCCTCCTTTTGACCAAACTTTACAGGAGGCGAAAAAAACCTTATAATTATTTCTATAATTATTGTATAACAAAATGAAAAATCCCGTTTCTTTCTTAGCGTGTTTTGGAGGATTTAACAACTATCAACTATAAAAAATTAATTGGGGCTTGATTTTTATTGAATTAAAAAGGAAATGGCGGGAAATGTCAGGTTTTCTACCTTTGAGACAAATCTCCATCAAGGAGTTGGCAGGTTTTAGGTATACCTATGGTATAATATTATAAAAATCAAGCCCAAATTAATTTTTTATAGTTGATAGTTGTTAAATCCTCCAAAACACGCTAATAAAGAAATAATTGTAAGGTTTTTTCGTCTCCTGTAAAGTTTTTTCAAAAAAATAAAGCAATTAGGGCCACTTGCACCAACTTTTGGTCTGGGATTATCTCAGCTAAACCGAGTTTAAGTTAAAAATGCTGCGTTCTGATTGGTCGGCCGTCAACTTAATCCAAGTTTAAAGTTAAACAATCATTGGTGCAAGTGGCCCTTATTGCAAAGGTTTTTATTTTAGAAAATGAAAGTACAAAATACCGTCTTCAACATTAAAAAGCAATCATTTTTAAAATAAAAACCTTTGCAATAGTTGCGGGAAGTGGCGGAGTTAGCAGGTTTTTGACTAGCGTTTGAAGCGCGTGAAGTCAGGGGCGGATTTATTTAATTTTAAGGAAAAAAATTGCGCATTCACCAAAAATATAATTTTGAAGGTAGTTCTATGTTAATATATCTCGCTGGCGGAGGGCCATGGCCCCCATGCCCCCCTAAATTCGCCCTGCGTGAAGTAAGCAGGTAAACGCATCATGGAAAAAGTTATAATTGGGAAAAAGTTATAATTGGGAAAAAGTTAGAGTTGCCTGTTTTTTGCAGATGGTCTTAACTTCGATACTCATCGCTAAAAAAAATTAACCACAATCAACTATTGAAAAAATTACTATTATTTAAAGATCTTTTTTTTTTAAACAATTTTTTTTTATTTTCTTCTTACGAAAAACGAAAATTAAATAAAAAAAAAATCAAAAAAAATTTTCAAAAAAAAAAAACAAAAAAATCACATTTTATTAAGATCTTTTTTTGACAAACAAATTACCTCTCATTCTAGTTCTTATTACGTTTTTTATATCAATACGACCGTACCTAGCAACGTAAATGGGAGGGGGTATTATGTTGTAAAGTCGCCTGTGCAACGCGTCAGTAAGGCGTCTTAAAAAAGATGTCTTAAAGACGTTACCTTTTGTAACATAGGACGTCATTAAGACGTCTTTAAGATGCATATACGGCGTAAACCGACGTTCTTAAGCGCCCCCCACCCATCTTAAAAAGTTTTATATTTCATTGATCCAAAACAAAAGTCGTATATTTTATCATCATGAAAAGTTGTATATTTTGTTGTATATCCAAAACAAAACTTGTATATTTTTCAGACAAAAGTTGTATATTGCAAGGATTCAAAATACAAAAGTTGTACCTATATTTCACGAAAAGGTGAGGACCTTTTTTTTTAGTCATAAACTTTTTTCTCGGGGAAAAATTTGTATTTTTAGCCTAAAAAAGTTGTAATTTTGACTTTCTTTTAGTCATAAACTTTTTTCTCGGGGAAAAAAGTTGTATTTTTAGGCTAAAAAAAGTTGTATTTTTGACCTTCTTCGTTACGGTCCTGACTGTGCGGTGCTGCAGCACAGCCTCTGCTTGACAAGCACTTCTGTTAAGGAACACAGAACACCCACCCATGGCGTGAAAACAAACTCAAAAGCAGGATTTATACACCGTGCGGTCCAAAAGACCCCCCTCTTAACTTTTGAACAAGTTGAGATAACGATTTCAAATTTGGAACACCTAAATAAGACAACCCAAACTATCTTATCGAATATATTTGATATTTTCAGTTCTTAAAATGTGGCATGGTTATTTTTTTTAATAAAAAGGGGGTCGTGTGATACATCATTTTAAAGCTTATGAAATTCTCTACATATTTAAAAAAATATATTTTATTTTTTTTTAAATATTTGTTGAGGGTTTACAATAAGGTTGAAAATGGGTATTTTCGTCAAAAATTCTTTAAAAAAATCAAACAATTTGAAAAATTAATTATTTTATGTTGCAAAAACCTAAATTATACTTTTAAAACAATTTTTATTGATATAAATAAAAATTTAAAAAAAAAAAAACGTAAAAAGTCACATTTATAAAAAAAATTAAAAAATTAAAACCTTAAACAAGAGTTTAAAAAATAAAAAAATATAATGTAGTTAAATAGAGAATTTTATAAGCTTTAAAATGATGAATCGTACGACCCCCCTTTCCATTTAAAAAATGTCTTGTCCCCCTGTCCACATTTTAAGAGCTGAAAATATCAAATATATGCGAAAAAATAGTTTGGGTTGTCTTATAAGACACTTATAAGTGTCCCAAATTTGAAGTCCAGATTTCAACACGTTCAAAAGTTAAGAGGGGAGGGGGTGGTTTTTGGAACGCTCAGTAGGTACATTAGAGCACTTCTTTCATATATTTTTTGTTTTCGAAAAAATTAAAAAACAAATTGTTGTAGCCGCCCCAGTACTTTCCAGGCTCTGCAACGCGTTAACGCGTAATATCCAATTGGAAATTGAGTGCAATATTTTGTATTACTTTCCCCAAGGAAAGTCTTGCCTTAAACTCGAAAAATTTTTATTGCTTTTTTTACGTTTCTGGACTTTTTATATCCAAAAAATGTAATTTCCGTAAAAAAAGTTCTGTCTGTCGGTCTGTCTGTGTGTCCGGGAAATTTATAAGCACGATAACTCACGAACGCTTTGGCTAAATACTTCAAATTTGGACCGTAGGTTGATTATCCAAAGTTCTAGGCTGGGATTGTTTTTGGTAAAAATCGGATTGGGGTAAGGGGGTAAAATGGGGCAAAAACTATTTTTTTTTAAATATTTTTTTTTCAGTTTATTTTTTTGTTTAACGAAAAAAGAAACTAAAAAAAATAAAAAAAAAACTTAATTTTTTCTTAACTTTTCAATGAACCTAGACCTATAATAGGGGGAAGTATTATTTTGGTAGCAGCAGTATTTTCTTGAGAACGCTTTAAACCAAAGAATTTTAATCACTCATTTTTTATAAACTTCTTTTCATTTTTGTTTTAATTTTGCAGTTCTTCGTTTTTTTTTTTTTAATATTTTATTGGTAAATTTTTTTTTTTTGTAGAAGTTGTTTCTATTTTTTTTTTTTTTTTTCGTTTCAAAAACTAATGGTCGTATCCTACAACTATGCTTGCATACCAGATAATTTGGTTCAGATTTCAAGTCGATTGGATAAACCGTTCGAGTTATCGTGGAAGATTACAGATAGACAGGCATCATCCTGAAGTGGTTTTAAATATATTATGACCCAAATTAATGTGAACGGAAAACAACAAAATCAAGAAAACGCCAGTAATACGACAGTAAAATATATTTTGAGGTCCCTTCCATTGATGGGGTGCCGGGAAGTAAAATATAAAATTGTTGTTTTTTTTTACATATCTTTGACCCCTCCCCGATTTGAACAAACACAATCCCAGACGAGAACATTTGATAAGCAACATTTTGTCATTAAAATTTAAAGTTTTTCATACAGACAGACCGATAGACAGCATTTTTCGCGGAAATCAACTTATTTAAATAAAAAAAATCGGGAAACTTAAAAAAAGGCAATAATAATTTTTTGTTAACGGAAGGCTTTCCTTGGAGAAAGTAACATACATAAATTCTATCATGCGATACAAAATTTACACAATTATCACGTTTACTAATCGAGTGTTTAATCAATTATTTTACGCGTTAAGATAATATTAATTATAATTTATTATCAATTCCTTAAGGATTTGAAAAAATTACAATTATTTGACTCCTTTTTTATAACAAATAATTCAGAGACGGGCCTAAGGGGCCAAGAAGGGACAGCCTTCCCTCTTAATAATTTTCCGAGTTGGATTTTTTTTTGTTAAATTGCCACTCGCAATTGTCCGGCCGGCATTTTGGCAAAGACTGACCGCAAAAAAGAGGTTTTTAGCTTCTTTTTGGGGATGGATTTAAAGGGATTTAAAAATAAAAAAATCAAAATATTTAAAAAACACATTTTTCTGTAATATAAAACATAAAAAGCACGTAAAGGGGTATCACCCTTGGATTGGGGTGGATTTAAAGGGGTTAAAAAATAAAAAATTCAAAATATTTAAAAAACAATTTTTTTTGTAATATAACATAAAAAGCACTTAAAGGGGTATCACCCTTGGATTTGATGAAAATCCACCCCCACAAATAGGGTTAAACTACTCCCAAGCCCCAAAAAAAGTAGTTAATCATAAAGTATCTCAAGAAAAATCGAATTAAATAGACCAGGGTCGATAATTTTGAAAATGGTAAAAAGTGAAAAAAAATTATAGTAGGATGAAACCCGTTAAAAAAGGACGAGAATATAACAAAAATGAAAGGAAAAATAATTTACGGGCGATCTGAGGTCGGGAAGTGGAAGGGGGTGAGTTTTTAAGGGTAAAAAACGATGTATCTCGATTTCTGGCAAAACTACAAGTCCTATGGAAAAAAATTAAATGAGAAAGTTGTAGGTAATAAAGAGACCTACAACTTTTGTAATTACACTTTTTTCACATAACCTCAAAATTTTCTTGGTAAGTTCCCTCGACAATAATTGAGACTATAGTCTCCACTTCGTCAAAATTGTAAATCAGTAAGCCACCAGGGTCCCTCCCCAAACTTTCTATCGGTGACAATTGAACCGACGCGTATGTTTCAGATCTAATCGCTAAAAAACCTGCAGTCTCGAGCTTTTTATAATGAATTATTAGGTTTCAAACATTTTCTAAGCAAAATTAATAAAAAAACAGCTACTTGAAGTAGCCGGGATATAAAAATATGAAATGGATTGGTCCCTACCCAGTCCGCACAAATTCATGGCAGGTACATAGCAGGTACATAACCACTGTTCTATGTGATGTTGCATGTACAGTCCTTGGACTTTAACAATTCCGCCTCAAATTATGTATCAGGTACATAACATGTAACATATCAGCTACATACTAGGTACATAACATGTTATATAACTTTTGCAATATGGATGAGAGGTATCAGCCATGTCGTTTTTATACTCCTTGATATGTAGCAGAAACATACCAAATACATCATAAGTTATCCCTTGCCATATGGATGAGAGGTATTTAATACATTAAAATTATATGGGTGATATGTAACATGGATGTTTAAATTCTCCCGTACCCCCGTTGAACGGCAAATATAAACTTCCAATTTCGAATAGGTAAATGATACACAAATATGAAATACATATTTGTGTGCCACTTACCTATTCGAAATCTAAAGTCAATATCTACAGGGTCCGGTCGAAGTCTTAATTTTGTTTATTTTGCAAAATTAAAAATATATCTTAAACTAACACTCGGTTGTCCTGCCAGGTATACATACAAAAAATTAAAACTACATATTACATATTCTGAATAATATATATTTTAAAAAAGGTGACTGTTTGTACATTTTTTTTAAAAAACGTATAATAAAATAAACATATTCTGAAAAAAAAAAATTAAAATTAAAAAAAAAAACGTAATAATGCAAAATATCGAGGGGTAAATCTCATACAAACTCGCGTACACCAAATTTTGCATTACCCAAGATTTGGAGAGATTTCGCGGGATTTGGCAAGATTTCGCGGGATTTTGCAATATTTTGCGGGATTTCGCAAGATTTCTCGCAAATTCTAAAAAAGAAACTAAATAATTCATTTTACATTTTCAAGTATAATATACTTAGTATATATATATATTATACGTTTTTGCGTTAATTACATACAAAAAAATAATTCATTCAAAATCTCTAAGAATAAAATAAATACAGCGCCACACAAAAAAAAAAATGGAACTCCAACGGACTCGACTAGTCAATTCCTATATATTTTGAGCCGCTGAATGCGAATCTGCAGTCGAAATTTAAAAGTTTTTAAAAAAACCTCAAAAAACCTAGCGAAAAAGTACAAAAAGGATGTTTTTTTGAGTTTATTTTGAAAATGGGACCCAATTTTTAAACTCCGACTCGGATTCAGCGGCTCAAAATACATAGAATTTGACTAGTAGAGTCTGTCGGAGATCCAACCTTAGTTTGTGTAGCTGTGATATTAATAAAACATTTTTTACAACTTTCCACCAATATTACCGCGTGTCACTGAAATATGACATAAGTAGTATCTGGTGTACCACACCTATAATATGGATGCTTTTGTTTCGGCAGTTTAAGAGTTACAATATGATGTTAACCTATGCTACTGAGAGTAGCCGGTGAGGGAACATTCAAGTATTACATAACTCAGATGAGACTAAAATTCATACACTTCATACCCCGGCTCTCGCGTTATTATAGATTATAGAGATTTCATATTTTGGCTACCCCCCTAATAGGGGGTGTAGCCAAAATATGAACTCTCTACAGCCTTAAATAACGCGGGAACCGGGGTATGAAGTGTATTAATTTTGCTACAATTTGCGTTACATAATACTTGAACGTTCTCTAATACACGTGGTACCAATGTAAAAAAATACCGAGAGTTGCTGGTGACTCTCATGGTAGCCAATGTGTTAAATATTTAAGATTTCGGGGAATTTCGCAAGATTTCGCCAGGGTTGTACACAAGATTTCGCAGGAGATTTAGCTCGCAAAATACATTTAGAACAAGTTTTAGTTTTCTTCCAGTACACTCAGCCTTTTACAGTAGGGATCCCAACTCCTTGAGGATAAATAAATAAAAAAAGTATATCTCTTTTTCATCAAAGCTGTCACATAGAACCTGATAATTCTCAGCAAACGGCTTACCCATGAATATAGATTAACATACCACAATGACTTCAAATGTTTTCCATTTATTTTATCTGTTCGTTTTTATAGGTAATAGGTACCTTTTTTTGCAATTAATTGGGAAACATTTTTTGTGTTGGGATGCATCATCCGTTTTTATAGGTAATAGGTACCTTTTTTTGCAATTAATTGGGAAACATTTTTTGTGTGGGGATGCATCATCCATCCCATGGGATAATAATAATAAATGGTCTTTATTAGGAAAATGGGCGAAGTTTAGCTATCGCTACTCTTACACTGACGTCATCATTTCCAACAAACGACACAACTGCATATTCCATTTTACTAAAAAAGTATAATCCATTATAATTTGAAATCTTATTTTGAGGTTAATTTTAAAAAAAGTATTACGATTATGTAGATTATAAAACTTGTATAAACTAATAATTAGTTTTATTACTAACCTATCATAAAACACTTCAAAAAATAGCTTTTGCAAACACAAAAACACTATTCCCACGGTTAATTATGACGCCATACTCTACTACTATAATTTGACCAATAATTGGTCAAAGGATGTAGGCTAGATTGTTTGGCGGGAACTTCAAAATTCTAATTTCTATTTCCATTGAAATCACATCTCTGATTTCTGTATTTTACAAGATATTACATAATTAGTTATACCACGAATGCGGATACTCGTATTCAGCGCTTATGGGAATTTGTCGATTTCCAAAATAACTTTAAAAAAGTAAATTTGGTTAACTTATTTGTGAGTTTTATTCGAGTCGAACCAAACTGAAGTTTTAAACAAGCAATATTAAAAAAAAATCATAAAAAATTAAAAAAATATATTTTTTTTTAAGATTTTTGAAAAACGAAAAATTATTGAAAAAAATATAAATTAAATTTTTCAAAAAAAGTTCAAAAAAACTTTTTTTTCAAAATTTTCAATTTTTTTATTTGTTTTTGTAGAATTGATTTTTATAATAAAAGTAATTTTTCCTGAAAAAAATACGTTAATAGGAATATTCTTCCAGCTTTTTTCGATTTTTTTTAAACTTTATCCCTCCATAACTTTTTTGTTTTTGGTGGGATTACTTTAAAAAATAATAGGGATCTTCACCTCGGACAACTTGATTATTCCTGAATATTTCAAGTCGATCGGATTATTATTATTAACCTGTACCTACATATGGTGAATTCATAACATTTTATGTATCTAGTATGTTCTCATACCATATATATGATACATAACATGCAATATTGCATGTTATGTATCAGACATATGTATGTTACATCTTATGTAATATGGCACATGTAACTTAAAAAATCTTTTTATTATAGGGCATGTAATGTAGCATACATATATATGTTACGTCTCATGTAATATGGCACTTGTTACCTAAAAAATCTTTCTTTGTGATGTTGCATCCATGTATGTGCGGACTGGGTATATGGCGAAATATTTCGATTTGCAATTTTGGCGAAGTCGCGTACATACGTTCGTATACCGGGTGAATTTTTAAAATGCCCCACCCTTAATACCTCGTGCACAAAAAAAAAATCAAAAATTTTGATTAAAAATTCCAAAAAATAGGTCGATTTGGTTGAGTGTAAAAAGCTTTGGTATCAAAAGAAAGAGTACAACTTAACTAGGGGTCCAGGAGTACCATTTTTGAAATATAATAGTAATTATATACCAAGGTAGAGAAGACTTTTTTTATAGCCGAGCGTATTAAATCCCAAGCTGCGTGGTTTATATATTAATTTTTTCACTACTAGCACTATTTAACTATTTTTATTCAAATAATAATAGTTATTCATGGTACTAGTGGGAAAATTAACCTGTTTGGCTGACGCCTCGCAGGTAAATTTTCTCATGGGCAATATCGGTTTACCCATGAGTGCCATACAAGGTTTTATCCAATTAGGAATTCATATTTTTATTAAAAATTTTCATGACATTTACAAGAAAATAATTTGACAAGTGACAGTTGAGTGGGTAAAATAACGAGCACATATAAAAGGTAGATTTTTTTTATATAGCCTAACTACCTATATATTTTTAAAAAATAATATATTTTTAAAAAATATTTTTTAAAAATAATTAAAAAAAATGTTTATTTTTTAAAATTATTTTGGCTTTTTGGGAAAATTTAATATACCATCAACTGTGAATAGTATACTATAATAATAGTGTAATGCGTAGAATTACATAACTTCACCGCTTGTTATTATTATAAGTATTAGGTATCATTTTTTTAGTTAAAAAAAGGTAATGCCCCTTAATTTTTGCAGAAAACTTGTTGTTTTGTTTTTTTTTTGTTAAACTTATCTTAAGTTACCAAGGAAAGTATGTATTCTTTTGTTAACATCAGATTTTTTTTTAGATTTTTGTTTTTAATTTTTATACTCGTTTTTATACCGTTTGCAGATACGGCTTTTTCATATAATCCTGCAGTAAAACTTATCGCAAAATCGATATACATGTTCCTGGGTTTGTAAGCCAGCAGGAATCGGTAGTGTGCTGCGCGCTCGCAATATTCACAGTCGCGTGATCATTTCGGTCACCCAAAGCGTGTCTAAAAGTGACTTTCAGTGAGCCACGGTCGTTTACTAGACTTTACATAACCTATATGCCCCAGCAATGTGCTAAACAAATCAAAAGTGAGTTACGGAGAAAAAAAATAGAATTAAATATTTTATAAATTTGGTTGACTTCCTTCCCTTATATGTTGAGCCTGATTTACAAATTACCATCTACCTTCCTTGTTGGGTAAGTAGGTGGACCGTCTACCTAACTGCCCCATCCACGTGTTAAAAAATTAAAATTAAGTGAAAATAATATTTGTTGTCCCCTCCCTTAATACTTATTAATTAATTAATTAATAATAATATTCATTATGACTCATACAATACCACGTTACTTTCTGAACCTTAGCTTGCCCAGATGGATCAGGTAATATTAAAAAAAAAAATCAAAATTGAGTAATTTAAAAAAATTTAATACAACTGTTTTTACTTTCGTTAACTCAGATAGGTATAGTAATAATTTTCACTATAGATGAGTTCGCAAGTGAGAGGCACAACAGTCTATAGTAGGGTGGGCCGAATTGAAATCTGGAATTTAAAAACGCAATACCCGTCAAAATATGCCTTCTTATATGCCTAATGTGTGTGTAAAAGCAGAATCAGATTAAAGGTCATCTTGAGCCTTCTACACATAAATAACATAACCCATTTATTTTTTGGGTGTATATTTGGTATGCTTAGGGGGCACGATGGAGACAGGGGAAAAAGGGGGAAACTTTTTTAAACAGAAAGGGGGCTCGTGTGATAAATCATTTTAAAGCTTATAAAATTTTCATATTTTTTTATTTTTTCGGAACAATTTTTGGGGTTATTCGCGTAAGAATTAAATCACGTGAAATTATGCCTCACTTCCATCACAAAGCAGAATATAGAGTGGCTTAAAATATGGCCTATGATGTTTGTAAATGTTATTTTCGGTTGTAAAACTTATTTGTTTTTGCAATAGAACAGTTTTTGCATTTTGCTTATTCAGTTTTCTTGTTTTTATTTTTTTTAACATTTTTCCTAAAAGTTACACCTTTGTAGTGGGCACAAAAATTGAAAAAATAAATAAAATAAAATACACGCTTTTTTCTATTTGCAAGACGCATCTTTTCCCCCCCATTGGACTTTCAAATTAAAAAAAAATAAATAAAACACACCTATATAGGAACGGCCCACCCTAGTCTATAGTAATTGCTATACCATGCATGATAGTCCCAGCAATGTATTATTAAAAATAATATTTATTTGATTTTGCTTGCCCTTTGACAATTGGCTAATAATTAACTTTATTTTTCCTTGAGTCATTTCTACAATACCTACGCCATAACCTGGGGAGGCAGGAAAAAAATAAAAGTTAAATTTTATAAAAAACAAATGTTGTGCTCAAACTGTAAATGGCTCATACAAATTAAGCTTGACTCATACAAATTGTACTGTATGATACAAATTTTGGAGTGTCGTAGGAGCCCGCATATTTCTGCGTGGATAAAATAGTTTAAATTTATTGCGCAAAATTTTAAAGTGTATCTTTCCAAAATTAATTTTTCATAAAAACTTTAATCTGGTATTATAAATTATAATTATAATTTATAATAGGCTAGAGCGGAAGCGGTTAAAATAATAAAACAACGTATGCATATGAGCCATTTAACTAAATCGTGTTTCATGAGTCTTTTTCTTGCAAAAAATATGGGATACTTCCTTAAAAATATCAAAATTATTTAAAAAAGTATTTCAATAAAATCAATTTTCACTGTTCAAAATAATTAAATTCGAAAAAATATGCTATAATTGTTTTTAGTTATGTATCTAAGTACTTAAAAATTATATTATAATTATTATTATTATTAGTATTATTATTAGTATAAGGTTAAAAAAAAACCTAAAAATTGATGAAATTAGGTTGAAAATTAAACTATCTATATTCTATCTATATCTATAGGTACATGTGGGTAGGTACACATAATCATCATAAATTTAATTAATTAAATTTTGCCCATGTTTGTGGCTAAAAAATTATTTTCGTCATAGGTACTTAATTCTATAGAAATTATTTTCGTCATACCTAATTCTATTGAAACAAAATTAAAAACCGCAAAATTCGTTAAGACTAATCAAGTAATTTTTTGTTAACTGATATATATTTATACGTATATATAGATACCATAATCTGTTTTTTGACTATAGACTAGGTAGGTACATATCTGTGGCTTGGTTCTAAAAGGGCCAATGTCACTTTTTCCGTATTTTGAGTTATATACCGACGATTTTAAGTTTTATACCGACGAACTAATTTTGTTAAGATCTATATAACCTAAAAAAAGCCAATATCAGTGCTCGTGAGATAAATGTAGACTTTAAGTGACAAGGGTCGACTTGTGTTTTCAATAAACATTTCTGTTAAACTGCTAAAACGGCCAATATTTGACTTTTCCGTTCAAAATTTTTGACATTGGCCCTTTTAGAACCAAGCCACAGATATAATACCTAAATCAGTATGGTTAAAAAACAATTAAGAATAAGCAAAAAACTATAATGCGTTGTGTCCAAAAAATATTACTATACTTTTTTTTGCCATATAAATAGCCAGTTTTTAATTATACACGCTGTATATTTAGGCAAATAAATTACCTACAGGATATAACCATAAAAAATTATCTAGTATATTAATAAGACTAAATTAATATTTAATAACAACATTAAACAAATTATTATAAAATATTATAAACATTAAATTAAACAAATTAAATTAAAAACTATAAACATGTTTTATAATTATTTTTTTTATATGCTATCGTTTTAAATACATATTTTATGTCTCAAAATTTAAGGGGTATTTTATATTCTTTTCAAATTTAATACTAGCGCCTCCGCCAAAATTGCCAATATACATATTTTTAAATTAGTTTTAAAACAGGTATCCCAGCTAAATGAAACACTCTGTATAAATTAGGTTGATACGAGATAAAAACGTGCTTTAAATTTGTGTTCTAATGTTTAAAATCATGACGCGTTATTTGCAAACTATAAAGATCTATTATCTATTAACAAATATGTTCGTCCCTCAGTAAAGGGTCCATATTGTTAATCTTAATTTCAAACGTACCTATTTCAAAATAAAAAAAAATATTTCCACTGAATTTAAGCCCTATAACTGTAGGTATACCGGATATTGTACAACTTTAATTATAATTATAATTATTTATGTTTAAGGCCTTTTGTGTCTATAAATAAAAAAATAATCAAAAAGTGTAATAATTAACATTAAAATAACTAAGAATTTTGTCCAAACTAAATTATTTGTCAAGTTTCATTTCACTAGTTATATTCTTAGTTAGTTAGGTGTTAATTATTGGGTTAACCAACCTTGAGTATAATTTAAACTAAAAATATAAACAGCATGTGTTCTCCAAACTGACAAAATGTATCCTTTACTTTTGTACATACATAACCGTTTTGTAATTTATCCTTCAAAAGTTTCTGGTAAAAATATGTACGTGTTTAAACGATATATTTTGAAAAGGGCATATTTTAATAATTAAATACCTAATTTTATTTAAATTTTACATACACGGAAAGAAATTAGTGGGCTCTGCGCTATACATTATAAGATATTTGGTAACAGTGGCAAATTATAGTGATTTAAGCTATAGATTATAAGGGACACAATAACTAATAATGTTAAAAATAAATTGGAAACGAGTATATATATTACAGACACGATTATATTTATTACAGGCACTATTATAAATTTACAGAAATTTTATTATATTATAAAAATTATTAGCACGGACAATAATTAAATCTATTTAAGCTATAAATGCCATACTATTTGTTATATTTTATTATTCACTAAACAATTAAAGTATTTCATATAAATTTTTACACTGACTGCCATAATTGTAAGAGAAAGCCTTGTATTTATATAATAAGCGATTATAATTTGCTTGGTATGTGTGTTATAGCCCTCCTAGCTATAATTTTTTTTTTCCGTGTAAACTTCAAGTTTTAGTTTATTATTTCACGCCTAAGATTTATCTGTCAGATAAAGTGTCTATTAAATAAATCCAATATTTTTATATAGTAACTATCTAGCAAGGGTCGATCAAGTTAGTTTGGGGGAGTAGGCGATTGCTGATTATTTTTTATGGGGTGGAAAGGGGGACCGCGGAGAAAATATCTGCGCTAAAGGGGACATAAACGTATCAAAATTTCTGTTTTAGGTAGGGTGTCGCTCTCATCGCCCTCCCCCAATAGACCCGCCCTTGGACTCTAACCCATTAAACGTTATTGAAAATTAACAGCCTAAAAACATAAAAAAATAAAAGTAGGTACCAATTAAATAAATTATAATAATAATTATTAATAATTGTTAAATTATATTTTATGCTTAAAAAGCATATATTAGGCTTGTTCGAGATTCAAGTTCAGAACTGTTCAGAACTGGTTCTGACCAATGGAGGTTTAATCCTTATTACCATGTGACTTTAAATAACCAATAAACAGTAGTCCAGAACTGATTCTAGCGTATCCCGAACAAAGCTATTATGTAATCATTTGTGCTTATGTATAATAAGCAATGGCGCATCCATTGAATATCGTCCAGCATAGGGCGCTCGACCATTTTCAAATTTTATATTATTTTGCCTGTTGTTTACCCTATATATGTAAAACAATTTTATTTTATTTTTATTTTGCTTCAGTTGGGTGGCTACCCTATAAAATTTGCTTTTTTTTTTTATTTTTGCATGTTGCGGAAATTTAAATTTCTCAGTTCTTAAATGAGCTAGCGATATGGAAAAAAAAATCTTTTTTTAAGCATACGATGGGCTATTTTTTTTGTTTGTCAGACTTTTTTTTTTAAATAAAATCAAAATAGGTGAAAATTGTATCCGAAGTCTGATATAAAATTTAATAAAATGACGATTTTTAAATTTTCATATTTTCTTAGGTGGTTGAATTGAGGGGGCGATATTTTTTTTTCTAAACAGGGACCTATCCAGACAGCACAAAGATGACCTAAAGAGATCTTAAAGATGTCGTAGCTCGTCATACAAGACGTCTTAAGAACGTCGGTTTTCACCATATATGCGTCTTAAAGACGTCTTAACGACGTCGTTATAAAAGGTAACGTCTTTAAGACATATTTTTTTAGACGCCTTACTGACGCCTTGCACAGGCGACTTTACAACATAATACCCCTCCCATTTACGTTACTAGGTACGGTCTTATTGATATAAAAAGCATAATAAGAACTAGAATGAGAGGTAATTTGTTTGTCAAAAAAGATCTTAAAAAATGTGATTTTTTTGATTTATTTTTTAATTTTTTGTTTAAAAAAAAAGATCTTTAAAAAATGGTATTTTTTTTTAATAGCTGATTGTGGTTAATTTATTTTTAGCGATGAGTATCGAAGTTAAGACGTCACTAGGCAACAAATCGCAACTTTTTTTTTGCCCCGGTCGGAAAGTAAATTTTTCTTACTAATTCGAGGGCGTAGAATCCGAATCTGATCTTAGAAAAATTCCAGCACCTAAGATTTTTGAGATATACGTTCAGGTAAAAATTACGTTTTTTTTTCAAAATCTTTAAAAAAAAGAGTAGAATTTTGAAAATTTTAGTGTATATTAAAAAAAATACGAGGAATTCAAAAATCTATATGTCAAGAACCTACTGTCAGAGTAAGTACGCGAAAAAAAATAAAAAGCTTAAAATGAAAGTGCAGAGTTTACTTAATTGCTCATTTGTGGCAAAACTATCAAATTTGTTTAAAAATTTTATAGAACTTAATTTGTAGATTATAAAATTCTCTACAAAAATATTTATATAAATATTTTTTTATTTTGCTTAGTTTGTTCCTAAAAAGTAAATAAATGAAAAAGATATAAAATTAAAGTACACAGTGTAAACTTTTTTCCCGAGCCCAAAAAATATTTTTTTCTTATCAATTTAAAGGCGCAGAATCCAAATTTGACCTTAAAAAAAATTTAGCACGTCTTATTTTTTAAATTTTAGTACATGCAATTATGCCAATTTAAAAATAATTTATAAAACAAAATATTGTGTATTTTTTTTGTTTTTTTTTTTTAATGGTTCTACATCATAAAAATGTTACTTTATTACATAAGAACCATAATACGTAACATTTTTTTAGTTTATTTTTGACCGCCTAGTAATGATTTTTGACAATTTTTAGCATGCGTACGTGGCGATAAGCTTGTCCCCTTATGCACCCTTTTTCTTACCCTCCACCCCTACTTAGTTTTGTCACATTATCCATTTTTTTTATTATTTTTTTTTTCATAATATCCCTATTTATTCTACCTATGAATTTAAAGTTTCTATGTTTTAAGTTGGCTATTTTTTAACTAATATTGAGTCGCTGAATCCAAATTTGTCCTTGGAATATTTTTGTCTCCCATGATTTTAGAACAAAAGAGGGATAAAATAATGATTTTTTAACATTTTTATCTTATTTTTCTCAGAAAACTTAGGTAGTAGAAATATTCTGTGGCCAGATTCGGTTTCAGCGACCCAAAATTAGTTAAAAAACATATGACTCCAATCGGGGCAAGAAACCGTGTTGACTAGTGTAATTAAAAGACATCTTATAGACATAATCAGATATCTTTTAAACATCCCTAAAAAGAAGTCCATATGATATCCTTTGCATGTCTTTAGGCGTCCATACATAATTAAGATCTAAAAAAGACGTCTTTAAGATATCATGTGCTGTCTGGGTATAATTACTATACACTGGTAAAATTTCAAACAAAAATATTTACGTAATTTTTTTTATAAAGCTTCAAAAATACTACTTTTACCGAATTATTCAATATTTGAGCCTCAATTTCTCAGGGGTAACTAATTTTAAAAATCTGAAATTTTTACACGTAAGAGGTCTATATGTTGGTACTTTATAAAAAACATTTCAAGAATGTGAAATCTTAAAAAAGAGTAGGATGTTGATAATTTTAGGGTATATTAAAAAAAAATACGAGGAATTCAAAAATCTATATGTCAAGGACCTACCTACTGTCACAGTAAATACGCGAAAAAAATAAAAATAAAAGCTTAAAAAGAAAGTGCAGAGTTTACTTAATTGCTCATTTGTGGCAAAAGTATACTAATTTGTATAAACATTTTATAGGACTTAATTTGTAGATTTTAAAATTATATTTATACAAATATTTTTTTTATTTTGCTTAGTTTATTCGTAAAAAGTAAATAAATGAAAAAGAAATTAAATTAAAGCACACAGTGTAACTTTTTTCCCGAGCCCAAGAAATATATTTTTCTTATCAATTTAAAGGCGCAGAATCCGAATTTGACCTTAAACAAAATCCAGCACGTCTTATTTTTTTTAATTTAAGTAGGCAATTAACAGGCAATTATGCCAATTTAAAAATAATTTATAAAAAAAATATTGACTATTTTTTGTCGTTTTTTTTATTGGTTTTACATAATCATAAAAAATATTACTATTACATAAGAACCGTATTACGTAACATATTTTTAGTTAATTTTTTATCCCCTAGTGATGATTTTTTACGATTTTTAGCATGAGTACGTGGCGATAAGCTTGTCCCCTTATGCACTCCTCTCCTTGCCCTCCACCCCTACTTAATTTTGTCACAGGATCCATTTTTTTAAATATTTTTTTCCATACCATCCCTATTTATTCTACATATGAATTTAAAGTTTCCATATTCTAAGTTGGGTATTTTTTAACTAATATTGAGTCGCTGAATCTAAATTTGTCCTCAGATAATTTTTATCTCCCATGATTTTAGAACAAAAGAGGGCTAAAATAATGATTTTTTACCAATTTTATCTCATTTTTCTTAGAAACCTTAGAAAATAGAAATATTCAGCCAG
Source organism: Brachypterus glaber (assembly GCA_958510825.1). Lineage (NCBI taxonomy): Eukaryota > Metazoa > Arthropoda > Insecta > Coleoptera > Kateretidae > Brachypterus > Brachypterus glaber. Next base: position 50,682,530 of record OY294046.1, read on the forward strand.
AAAGCCAGATTCGGTCTCAGCGACCCAAAATTAGTTAAAAAACATATGACTCCAATCAGGGCAATAAACCGTGTTGCCAGTGTTATTATTTTCATAACAGACACACTTTAACAGAAATTAATCACCAAGCTATAGCTTTTTTTAATTTAAAAATGAAACCTCACGCAAAAGAAATGATTCAGTTGTTTTTTTTAGCGATTTGATTGGATAGCAATCTGGCATGCCCCCCCCCCCCCAGCGAGATATATTAGCATAGAAATACCTTCAAAATTATATTTTTGGTGAAAGCGCATTTTTTTATGCCTCCCCCCTTAAAATGAAATAAATCCGCCCCTGCCTCAGCTTCTAAAAACCTACTTAATCAAAAAACTTAACTTTTCGCCCTTGTATTATAAATAACAATTTGGCAGGGGTAAAGTTTTTTTTTTGAGGTGAAAAAAATTTAGTTTTGAGTCGGAAAATTGTAAGCTAGTCGGCAAAATATTGAAGGTAAGGACTTTTTTTTTAGTCCTCAAATTTTTTGCCCTAGGGCTAATTTTCTTTACGTAAAAAGATCTGGTAGTCTGCAGATCTTACCCTTACCATCACGACAAAAAGCTCGGATCGTCCCGGGGGGCCAACCAAACACCTAACATGTAAAATTTTTATTAAATAATATTATATATATTTTTTATTTTTTATAACCAAATGCTATAAAATTTGTACTTAGTTAAATGTTTATATTATAATTATTTGATTCCTGAACAGCAAGGTCGTCTTAATTGATTATATAATCATTTGGGAAGTTGAAAACTCTCCTTCATCAAAACCAAAGTTTTTTTTCTAATTTACATTTTACAATTTATAAAATTATAATTGATCATATTTTTATTTTTTTTCTTCCTTAGTCGCATTATTCTAAGAGTTGGTGACTATTTTCATTACAATATTTTCTCCTGTCTGTATTTTATATATGTCTTAAAGTACATTAAGCTTTTTTTAAATTGCTAGGCTCCGGATGCGGTTCCTTTGGGTGCTTAAGCGCTAGAATCCCCAAAAACGTGGTGAAATGAGGTACCCTAAAAATTTATTTTTAACTTACCGAGCTAAAAAATTAACATTTTTTATATTCAGAGGAGTCTATTTTCACAGTTATACACAATTATTCGGCAGGATAAAAACAGTCTTTAAAAAGTTCATTTGACATAATATGGCATATTATGCCAATTCGAAAAATTTTCATTTAATCAAAAGGTATTTCATAACTTCTCATTTCTTTAAAAACTTAAGCATGTTAAAGGCACTTTTAAAAAAGTTTTTACCGCTTGGCACCAAAATTATTGTGCATATGTAACTATGAAAATAACCTAATCTAAATGTAATAAATGTAATGTATATGACTTGACGAGTTAAAAATATATTTTTAGGGTAACTCATTTGTAGATAAAGCTTTTGGAGCTTCTAGCACCCATAGGAACCGGATTTAGGACCTGGCGATTTAAAAATTAATGAATTTGAATGTTCTTTAAGACATATATAAAACACAGCCGGAAAAAAATAATGAAAGGAAAATGTTTACCAGCTCCCCAAGCAACAAAATAAGAAAAATATACCATTTTAAGATATTTTTACCAATATTTGGTAAAAAAATGGTCTTTTATACCAAATATTTATCCTACAAAGTTAAATTTACCTTGAAAAATTGGTAAAAAAGTTTAAAAAGGTAAATAATTTGGTAAGATTTACTAAAAAATTATACCAATTGTTGTCTGTATTTACTTTATTTACTTTCAGGTATATTTCTTGGTAAAATGGTGTATTAAAAGTCTTATTTTTTTTTACCAGATATAAACTATGCGAAGAATAGCTTTTCAAGAATAAATTGAGGTAAAATAGTGGTAATTTATACAAAATTATTTTATTATCAAGTAAAACTGTAAAATTAGTAGAATAATTGAGTATATAGTATATCAATAAATATTGCCATTTTTTTGCAACATCTGATTTGGAAAATGTCTTTATTTTTATATTAGGATTTAAATTTCTACTTATAATAAGAAAATAACTAAAAAAAGGTTAATAAATAGAAGTATTTCTGTTGTAGAATAATTTAATTCAATAATGGATAAACAATATTCATATTAAAAGCAAAGTCTTTAATATTTTTCCTGTAAAACTTAGGCGCACTCGTTTTTTGAAACTTTTTAGTTATATTTTACAATAAATTCGTCTATCGCACAAAAATTTTGTGCTTACAGTTCACCACAAATCAATAGTAGTAGTAGTAGTATTACATTTACATTAGCCATTTTACAAAATTAATTTGACGCCATCAAACATAACTATTCTTTATAAACATAGGAACTATATTATAATTAATTAAAATACTATAATAATACGATACACTGATAAAAGAGTTTATTTGCGTCAACTAAATATTTGGTTGGATATGGTCAATTAAATTATTTGGTTGGGACAAATAAATTTTATTTGAGTTAAATAAATATTTAGTGCATGTAAACAAATATTTTAATTGCAAAATGATTTATTAATGGGAACAAAATAATTTATTTGGCAGAAATAAAATTTATTTGACTCACATAAAGTTTATTTGTCCCAACCAAATATTTAATTGGCCATATCCAACCAAATATTTAGTTGACGCAAATAAACAGTTTTATCAGTGTAGATGGCCACCGTGTACTTTCGTAATTTTTTAATTACCAACATAATAAAAATAAATTTGTTAAACTATTTTACCTATTTTGCGGTAAATTCTACGTAGAATAGTGGAAATAACCGCACTATTTTACTTTAAAGAATAATTGTCTTCAGGTAAATTAGTCTAACTTACTAATATTTTACTCATAATTTACTCTGAAAAAGTGCGTCACTTTGGTAAAATATACGAATATTTTACATAAAATAACACCTAATCAAGGCAGTAGATTATTTTTGTAAGTTAAAAAAGAGAACGATTCGTGTACTATTTTACCAATTTTGCTGCTTGGATTTCCCACTACAACAGAATAAAAACATTAATAATTATAATTATTAAGTAGAATTAGTTTATTTTATGTATGATAAATTACACTAGGCAACAAATCGCAACTTATTTTTTGCCCCGATCGGAAAGTAAATTTTTCTTACTAATTCGAGGGCGTAGAATCCGAATCTGACCTTAGAAAAATTCCAGCACCTAAAATTTTTGAGATATAAGTTCAGGTAATAATGACGTTTTTTTTCAAAATCTTAAAAAAAAAGAGTAGAATTTTAAAAATTTTAGTGTATATTAAAAAAAATACGAGGAATTCAAAAATCTATATGTCAAGAACCTACTGTCAGAGTAAGTACGCGAAAAAAAATAAAAAGGTTAAAATGAAAGTGCTCATTTGTGGCAAAACTATCAAATTTTTTTAAAAACTTTATAGAACTTAATTTGTAGATTATAAAATTCTCTACAAAAATATTTTTACAAATATTTTTTTATTTTGCTTAGTTTGTTCTTAAAAAGTAAACAAATGAAAAAAAAATAAAATTAAAGTACACAGTGTAAACTTTTTTCCCGAGCCCAAAAAATATATTTTTCTTATCAATTTAAAGGCGCAGAATCCAAATTTGACCTTAAAAAAAATTCATCACGTCTTATTTTTTAAATTTTAGTACATGCAATTATGCCAATTTGAAAATAATTTATAAAACAAAATATTGTGTATTTTTTTTTGTTTTTTTTTTTAATGGTTCTACATCATAAAAATGTTACTTTATTACATAAGAACCATAATACATAACATTTTTTTAGTTAATTTTTGACCCCCTAGTAATGATTTTTGATAATTTTTAGCATGAGTACGTGGCGATAAGCTTGTCCCCTTATCCACCCTTCTTCTTACCCTCCACCCCTACTTAGTTTTGTCACATTATCCATTTTTTTTTAAATATTTTTTTTCATAATATCCCTATTTATTCTACCTATGAATTTAAAGTTTCTATGTTTTAAGTTGGGTATTTTTTAAATAATATTGAGTCGCCGAATCCAAATTTGTCCTTGGAATATTTTTGTCTCCCATGATTTTAGAACAAAAGAGGGATAAAATAATGATTTTTTAACATTTTTATCTTATTTTTCTCAGAAAACTTAGGTAATAGAAATATTCTGAGGCCAGATTCGGTTTCAGCGACCCAAAATTAGTTAAAAAACATATGACTCCAATCGGGGCAAGAAACCGTGTTGCCTAGTGTTATCAATTAAGCTTTCACCTAGGGGAATTTGGTACCTCCTTAGAATCCATTCACATAATTTGCTACAGCATTTGTACTGACGCTACAAATTTACAAATATTTTTATCACGTTCTAGATGATGTAGCATCTTGTACAGTTCGCGATACTATTATCATTTAGAACGTGATAAAAATATATCTAGATGTATAGAGCACATGGTCTTCTGTGATAAATCTACGATTATAATATGCCTACCTCCACTGAAAAAATAATTTGGTTAGCTAACCAGATTAGGCATAGGCAAACCAGATTCATAGTTAAATACGGTCAACTATTTTTCTGGTTACTAGAAATCTGTTAGGGGCAACAACACGACTTGTGATTACCAGACCAGACTGTTTAATTTTAAGGATGTTGTTAGAATAAAAATTTGTCTTACTAGATTTCTGGTTAAAGAAACCAAAAAAATAGTTGTTTGGTATCTAATTATTTATTTGGTTGTCCTATCCCGACCTCTTGTTTTCTCTTGACATCTTTAAAATGTCTTTAATCTAGATGCAGTTTTACGCATGTAGGTAATATGCCTTTGTAGTTTATTTTCGCAAATTGCCTAACGAACTAATAACTCTTCTCCCTAGAATAGGCATTTCATTAGTAAAAACTGACAAAAACGTTGGCAACATAAACATTCGTCTGTCTTACACGCACATATGGCATTATAACATCTCTACTCCACATTTCTCTATTCCAAACATCTCTATTCCACATTTCTCTATTCCATTACATCTCTATTCCACACTACTCTACTCTGCACTACATACTTGCCTAATATCTAAAGATATTTTTTCCTTAGCGGAACAAAAACGTTAAAATTTGTGTTTGCGCTCTATAATTTAAAAACCCTGTATAAGTATTGTCATTAACATTGTCAAAGATGACAAGGCAGACAATAAATTTAAATTTCTATGTTTAGGATACAAATCTATTACAACAAATACAATACATATTAATTATTAAAATAATAATTAACAAAAATCAAAAATACTAATTACATACTAATAAATGCAACGACTTTGTTACGCTAAGCAAGTACGTAGTGCAGAGTAGAGTAGTGTGGAATAGAGATGTTTGGAATAGAGAAATGTGGAATAGAGATGTTAAAATGCCGCACATATTTGTTCTAACAGAGACAACAATACCAGTTACTGGTAATTGTTATTGTTCAGGCCTGAATATACCTACTATTTCTTTACAAACAAACCGAGATGTTGGCGATACTTTATTTTAACGGTATGCCTATTCTAGAAAGAAGAGTTCTTAGTTCGTTGAAATTGCCTCTCTTTGGTGATTTCCCAAAATCTACAAATAGACCAACGGACATTTTTCCATATATGGGCAATATTTTTAATTATTATATATATGTATATATTTCTTTTTCAGAAAATTAAAACATGGCATCCAAATTTAGAAAATTGGCAGTAGGCGGTCTAACTGGGACCGTTGGAGCTGGACTTGCGAGCTATTTGCTTTTAAATGACGATATCACAGTAGGTTAAAAAAAAAATAACACAATCTTTTCCTAATTAACACAATCTAATTACGCGTTTCTGACTTCACCGCCAAGATTTATCTTTATACGGTAATCAAATAAAATGTTAAAGACTTTATTCGTTTAAAACTCCAAAAAGTCCAATAGGCAGATGTATGTTTGTGCACCATCTATTAATTTTGATTTTAATTAAACATTATATCTTTATAACTTAAAGATCTACCCTCGTAATCAAATTCTCAAGGATTTTTGACGTTTGTATTAATAGAATTAGCTAAATTTAGATTTTATTTTTTTTCCTCGGGTATATACGTTCAATTGAAACATATATGTTGTTTATACAAAGAATTTAAAAAATGTCAATAGTTTTAGGGTATTGTGCAAAAGCAATATCCTTTCCCTTCAGACTATCCAACCTTCTAATTCGAATAATATTAGACATATTAATAGACAAACTTAAATTTAAGTGGACCACCGTCAAAGCAGATCAAATAGCCGTGAAAAAGCCAAAACGACATTTGCCGACAAGAGACGAACAACTCAAATCACTACAAACCGAATCCTTCGACATCCTGATCATAGGAGGCGGAGCTACCGGCACCGGCTGCGCATTAGATGCTCAAACTAGAGGTCTAAAAACTGCGTTGGTAGAGGCGGATGATTTTGCAAGTGGTACCTCGAGCAGAAGCACAAAATTAATCCATGGAGGTGTCAGATACCTGCAAAAAGCTATCATGCAATTCGATGTGGAACAGTACAGAATGGTCAAGGAGGCTTTGCATGAAAGAGCTAGTATGTTGCAGTCTGCGCCACATTTGGCACATCCGTTGCCTATTATGTTGCCCGTTTATAAGTAAGAGTAATAAAATAAAAGGAATATCAAGAGTTCCCATTTTTTTTTCGAATGCCTAAGAAAAATTAAAAAGTTTCGATAAACTAATACTTTATTTAAAACTTTATAATGTTCATTAGTTTTTAAAAACCAAAAGTGTTTTTGACTCTATGCCTGCTTAAATTTATAAATCTGTAGCATTTCAGAAAATCTTCGGAACTCTTTTTGCTCCTTTTCTTTTAAAATTAAAACTAAATGAGGAATTTTCACTAAAAATTTTTTGGCTAATAGGAGATTGCTCTTAAAACGTCTAAATGAAATCCCTAGTGTTTTAAATATACTTTTTGCACGACCAACAATAAAACCTAATTTTACGCTTTTATTTTTGGCACTAAACTTGCCGTTTTTCTCCCAAGAGAAAAAAAAATCACTGCAACCTTGATAATATTAAAATATTATACATACTATGTGCTTTACTGGTACTAAAATTAGGTTTGGTGATGTTTTGTAATAAATTAGCGATTCAAACCAATTTGATTTTAACAAAGAATACCTTTAAATATAACATTGTTTAAATTACTTAAAATGTATCGTCTTCGTCCATTTTTTCGAACTGACGGTTGTGTCAACCATATTAAAAAACAATTGAAATAGCAATAGCCGTGAGACTAACTTTTCGCAATTCACAGGCATCTTGATTTAATTACATTACTCACTACGCTCGCTCAGGAAACACTCATGCAGCGGGTTTAGTCCCTTGGTATATAAATAACTATTTTTTACTTGTAAAAAACCCATCAAGTAATTTTATATATGAATTAATTTGTTATTTCTAACAATGTATTTTACTAACTTTAAACCTGATTGGTTAAAAATCTTTATTATTTTCTGTTTTACGGAAAGCTGGTATTTTATTTTTACCAGACCTTATCATAGACAAAGACCTTATATGTTTCAAAAATATATACAATAATATTTTTTTAGATGGTGGCAAGTCCCATATTACTGGGTAGGAATCAAAGCCTACGATTTTGTAGCCGGTTCCAAAACGGTAAAAAGTTCATATCTTCTATCCAAGAAAAACGCACTGGAACTCTTCCCAATGTTAAGGGGCGACAAATTATGCGGAGCCATAGTCTACTACGATGGCCAGCAAGATGACGCCCGAATGAACTTAGCAATAGCAATAACCGCAGCAAAGCAGGGCGCTACTGTAGCCAATCACGTGTCTGTGACAAGTTTGATAAAAGAGAAACATGGAGACAAGGAGAAAATCGTAGGTGCCAACTTAAAGGATGAACTGAGTGGGAAAGAATGGAAAGTACCAGCGAAATGCGTCATTAACGCGACTGGACCTTTTACAGATAGTATTAGAAAAATGGATAATCCTGAAGTAAAGGAAATCTGCGCTCCGAGTAGTGGCGTTCATATCACATTACCAGGTATGGACAAAATAGACTTTTTCCAAATTATTTTCTCTCAAATATGCTCCTAAATTACGGAATATATTTCTGGCCAGTTTCTGTAATGATCAATTCAAATTTGTCAAGTTTAGTCAAAAAGTTATTTATTATCTATACTGTCCCACGAGGCTAAAAAGCCGTAACTCCACTTTTTGTGAACGTTCAAGTATTACGTAACGAAAATTTTGATCATTTGGACCCTCACCCACCCCTGTAACGCTATTTTCCTATACCATTAACATGGGCGTAACACTCCAAAATGACCCCCACCCCCCCTAGGAGCGTTACGTAATACTTGAACGTTCCCTTACCCTTAGCTGAGCATTTCCATGGGCTATTTATTAAACGAATCAAATTTGAGTTAATAGCTTTATTTATTCAGTTATATAATTATAAACTTATGAAAATTGCAGTATCTCCAAAATAAGGGAATAAAAGTCCAAAATGTTTAAAATTTGCGTTACTTGAACGTTCCCTTACTGCTTTTTAGGGTTGTATACATCTATACAGTCCACTGATAAAAAAATAACCAGTTGAATACCTATATACGAAACAGCTATTTCTCTGGTTGCTGCAACCAGAAATGTGGTAAGGCCAACAAAACAAATTATTGTGCTTACCAAATCCCTAAAATCTAAATTTTGTTTCTGTTAACTGTGACAAATTGTGTTGCTGGCCTTACTGGTTGCAGCAACCAGCAAAATAGTTGGTCTATAGATTTAACTATTGATCTGATTTGGTAATGAAATCTTTTATTTTCAGGATACTATAGCCCTGAGCAAATGGGCCTTCTCGACCCTTCGACCAGTGATGGCAGAGTAATTTTCTTCTTGCCATGGCAAAAACATACCATCGCAGGTACCACCGACTTACCATGTAACGTAACGCACAATCCCAAGCCGACTGAAGACGAAATTCTCTTTATTTTAGAAGAAGTCAAAAATTATCTTAATCCAGATGTTGAAGGTGAACCTAATTTTAATTAAAATATTTATTATACCTAATAATTATTTTTTAAAAGTAAATTTTTGGAATATCTAACAGAGCTTTACATAGAACCAAGAAAGATAATAGTAGTAGTAAATTTTTGGGTTGGCCAAAGCTGGACAACTAGGCCATTTCTGGCCCTTTTTGTCACCCCAGGCAATCCCAGCCATTTACTAATTTGAGTTCTCCTTGAACCTGCCCGTCCTTTCAATAAAGGTCAGGATATTGGCCCAGGGGAGATCTCTTAGTTCTTCTTGGTTGAGTCTTTGAGTTTCAAAGACTTGCAACCTGATCCTGTCGTATCTGACACACTCAGATAAGTAATGAGAGGATGTTTCATCAAGAAAGATAATAACTTTAATAATAATATGGTATTGCAAACCATGGTTTGGTTCGGTTTTTTTCACAATTTTGTTTTTAAACAGATTTCATTGTAGTAAACAAAACCAGTGATTTCTTTTATTTAGAAGTCATGTCACATTTTGCTCCTAATAAAATCTTTGTTTATGTTTTAGTACGTAGAGGTGACGTACTCTCAGCATGGAGTGGTATAAGACCACTGGTATCCGATCCAAACAAACCCAACACTCAATCTTTGGCTAGAAATCACATCGTCCATGTCAGCGACTCAAATCTAGTTACCATCGCTGGAGGAAAATGGACAACATATCGTTCCATGGCTGAAGAAACAGTTGATGCAGCTATCAAAGGTAACTATGGATCATAATTTGGTTTGTAAGTAATTTATATGTATACAGGGTTGTTCAGAAATAGGTTATTTTAAGGGGTGGTTCTATATTAAAAAATATGAAAAAATGTTCCTATAAGGTTAACTAGTTGGTTCGGAAATGAGCTTTAAGGGAGCTACGACCCTCCTAAAAGTACATTTGAAAAGTAGTTTTTATTTAATATCTCTGGAATCCTATAAACTACAGTAACAAATTTTTGCCTATCCCTTAAAATTGATCAAGGCTATCTTTTTATGTAATTTTTTTTGGTAATTTTAACCAGGGACATGAAAGATGGGGGGGCGAAGCCACTTTTTTGCCTCAAACTTTTTATGTGTAGATGTTTTGACGTTTTCTCAATAAAATATGATATTTTGGAGAAAAAATGAGTTAAAGAGAAAATTTCACGTTCTAAGCATCTCAAATAGAAACTAAAAAATGCGCTTGTTAAAATATCAATATTACATGGCTATTCTACATCAAAAACTAGAAAAGAAATTGCCGTAAACAAATATCTACAAATCGCTTTTAAGGGAGATAGAGTCTCTTAAAAAGAGTTATTTTTTAAGAGACAGTAGTACTCTTAAAACTGATTTTCGAACCTAGATATATACGAGCTTTTTTTTACAGTTTTTAATGTAGAATAACTCTGCAGTACTGAAATTTTTGTTGGTGAATTTTTTAGTTCCTGTTTTTGATACTCAGAACGTGAAATTTTCTCTTTAACTCCAATTTTCTCGAAAGTGGTTGGCCTTACTGCCTTACATAAAGTACCTTTTTAGTGTATTTTTAGATAAAGAATTATATTTTATTGAGAAAATGTCAAAAATCTACAGATAAAACAGTTTGATCCAAAGAAGTAATACCCCCCCCATTTTGCACGTCCCCAGTTAAAATTACCAAATAAAAATTACACAAAATGAGAGACCTTATCAATGTTAAGGCATTTACAAAAATCCGTTACTGTAGTTTATAGGGTTCCAGAGATATCAGATAAAAACTACTTTTCAGATGTACCCTTAGGAAGTTCGTAGCTCCCTTAAGGCTCATTTCCGGACTAACCTTTATAGGATCTTTTTTTTCATATTTATTAATGTAAAATCTCCCCTTAAAGTTCTCAAATTAATTTCTGAATAACCCTGTATATATATATTATTTTTCAGCTTGTGGATTAACTCCAAAATATGAAAAATCCCAAACAGACGGCTTCTTATTAGAGGGCGCCCACGAATGGACTCCAACCATGTATATCAGACTAGTACAAGATTTCGGTCTTGAATGCGAGGTTGCCATTCACCTAGCCAAATCCTACGGAGACAGAGCTTTCACAGTAGCCAAAATGGCAGCCTTAACTGGAAAACGCTGGCCCATCATTGGCAAAAAGTTGCACCCAGAGTTTCCGTATATCGATGCGGAAGTAAGATACGGGGTCAAAGAGTATGCGATGACAGCCATCGATATGATCGCCAGAAGGGTCAGATTGGCCTTTTTGAATGTGCAGGCTGCACAGGAAGCACTTCCCGATATTGTTAATATTATGGCTGAGGAACTTAATTGGTCAGAACGTAAGGAAATAAAAAATACTTAACTTTTGTCCTAAAATAAGATTTTTGTCTTATTTTTTTTATTAGATTCTTTCTATTAAATTACGTAAAATTTATATATTTTATTAAAAAAATTGAAAGAAAGAAGATGTCGGCTTCTCAAGCAACTCTAATTAAACAATGGAAAACCCTATATCAATATCTTTATTTATTATAAAACCGACAATTTTCACCTTAAAAAAGCTCGGATGAGGCAACTCACTCACACACCTATTTTTTTTTTTTCCACAAAAAAGCCCTGAATTAATTTTAAAATTGTACGGTTGTATTTACTTTTAAAGTATTCCCTACTTTGTAAATACTTACGTCAAAAAGTTTGACCGTACACTGAAAAAAAGGATCCTTTGCGGTAATATATTATATATTATATGCTATAGCATATGAAATTAGGCCAAATGCTTCGCACTCTTGAATACGTCCAAAAGCGCCTTCTCTTAACACGAAAATATAATTCACTTGCCAAGATCTTTCTGATTATTTAACTTAAAATTCTTTGATCTTGTGTGAAATGCATGTGGTCTTGTCTCAAAAGAAAAATTCTTGGGCCAAAGTATTTAAAATTATTTATTTTTTAACAATCTTAAAACAAGATAAATGGTGTTTGCCTCAAATGCGCCAGGTCCAAGAGAACTTTAAAAATATTTCAAAATCGACATTTTCTTGGTACAAGATAAATACTTTTGTTTGAAGATACACATCTTTTAAGTTAAAAGAATAACTGCCAAGAGTGTTGACTACTTTGAGCCAAGAACGTAATTTTTTTCAGTGTACCATTAATTCATTAATTATTTAAAATATATACTTAGTTCTCTGCGACATCCAAAGAATGTTAATTTTTTGTATTATATTAAGGGCAATAACTCTTATGCCATTTTTTCTGTTTTCTATATTCTACTACATCTATAGTCCGTCCAATTACGCAAGATAGTAGTTTAAAATTTCCTCGATTTTTAAGCTACATCATTGGTTAAAAACTCGTACCTTTTAAAATATAAAATATTGTGACATCTTTTGTCTATGACAATGATTGAAGGTCGTTAAAGCTAATAAAAGAAAAGAAAGTAACATAAAAAATATATATATATATTTTTTACTTAATTTTGTATGGTATTGAAAAAGGTACTTTTTTGGTTTATTCTTCATACACTCACGCTTAATTAGAATATTCTACATATAGTACAAACGTAAATTATATTGAACACAAGGAAAACGTCAAATTTTTAGGTTACAATTACAACTTAAGGCCTATCCAGAGGCTCGCATAACAACCATTACAAGATACATGACGACACATCAAGCCAATCCTGGCATCGCATTCTTATGTACTTTTTATGTGAGTCCTTGGATAGGCCCTTTCCAGGAAAACAGTACCGACATCTGTTAAATTTTTGATACACTACGATTTATGCATAATTATGCTATTTATGCGCTCTGTGGTGTAAAATGGGCTGCGCCCCTTACTATCTTGCATAACTGGACGGAGTGTAGTAAACATTTGTGTAAAACTGCATCAACAGCCTTAGTTAAGTCTAAAAGTTTCTGATAATTAATTATTATAAATAACTTCCGATTTTAAATAATTTACCATGTATTCAAACTGGGAGCAATTTTATTATTTATTATTATTATTGTTTTTTAGAGGAAAAAGCGACACAAACCAAATTAGCTACAGAATTCTTACAAAAAGAGATGGGCCAGAATGTAAACCGTGCCAGCCGCGATAAAATTCCAATTAATCTTAAAAAGGAAGAAATACAATTATATATTAAGAGATTCCAATATATTGACAAAGATAGAAAAGGATATGTTTCTATTAATGATATAAGAAGGAGTCTAAAGGTATGTTTTAATATTATTTTAAGCATTTTCACTCATATTGATTGCAAATAAAGGAATACTATCCTTATCTTCATCCAGCTGTTTGTATTAATTTTGCTATGTTAATTTTAGATGATTTTTAAATCTTAATAACATTTTTGGTGTTATATGACAAAACTATTATTATTTTCAAACTTAAAATTAGTTAAAATAGTCTAAATTTTTAGAGTTAGCTTATAAAATTTAGGTAATTTTTAATAATTTTGTAATGTATTCGGTCTGAAAATACCATTTAAGTTTTTAGAAAAAACTGAGTTGTAACGTGAATAATTCTTCCACTCTTCTGGCGTGTCGTGGCAAAACTTGATTTAGCAGTAAAGACTTAGTTAAGTCGCAAACTATGTTCATAAATATACATTGATGAAAAAAAAAAAAAAATACACAGTCGACCGTCCTGAATTGACACGGAATATGGATAAATTGTGAAAAAAATTGACACTGTTTTTGTAAAATTTACACAATTTTAATTCATTTTAACACGTTTTCGTGTCAATTCAGGTCTACACGGTCGACTGTGTAAAAAAACATTATTTACGTTCTGCAGCCCAGTTTCAAAAAACCCAAACACTTAAACATGGTTACACTGAAATTTACTTGACAATAGAAATAAGTATTGTCAAAACAAAAGCATTCCGGTTTCATAGTATCTTCAAAAAAAAAAGTAAAAATACACCAACAAGTAAATTGTTGAAGATCCAATAACTCAGGGCAGTTTTTTAAAAGATCTTTATTTTAGAAACATTTCGTTACAAAATTTTCATACCATTCAGTTCAGCATTTCACATTTTTTATTTTTTGTTTCTTATTTTTTTCTCGTTATTTAGTCTTTAGGTATGAAATTTACCGATGAGGAAATTCGTTTATTGCTCAGTGACATAAACCCAACACATAACGGCGAATTGGAACTTTCCGACTACTTGCACGTAAGTTGATTTTTCATTTTTACTTAACTTTCTCAACTTTACAGCAACATGGAGAAAAGGAGATTCCCGGCGAGGAACTTCACGAAATCTTGAAGGAAATCGACAGCAACATGAACGGTCAAGTCGAACTTGACGAATATTTGCAGGTTTGAAATGTGTTTGATGTTCGTTGTGGCAACTGTGATTTAATTTGCTATTTTTTTTTATTAACTGGCCTGGAATATTTCACCTTTTACTTTCTGCTCTCACAACATACGAAAATCTGCTGCCAACAAAATAATACTTTCCCCTACAGCTATTGGCCTAGCTAGGTTAATTAAAAAAAATTTAAAAATATTTATTCCAGCCTAGAACTTTGAATAAGGCTATGGTCCAAATTTTAAGTAGTTATCTCAAAGCGTCACAAAGCAGTGTATCAGATTTTTGGCTAAACATGAAAAGTAATTAGTATATTATATAACTAGTGTGGAAAGTGACATATTTCACGCAAGTGGGAAGGTTTTCGTTTGAGGAAACCCCACGAGTGTACGAAATACACTTTCCAACGAGTTATGTACACTATTTTTCCTGAAATGAAAGATCTTGAAAAAATATAAAGTTTCTTAATTTAATATTTTCTAATTTTTATTATTTACTCAAAGAATTTTTGAGAAAAGCTAACAAAGCAAAAAATAGCATGTAAATTTATGTATGCAAAACAGGAAATATGATTTTCTTTTCCTTTTAGTTTTCTTTCTTGGAAATCAAGGCAAAATTGACAGTTTGCTAGTTAAATTAGATTTCTTTAGATATTTTCCCATATAAAACAGTAAAATTATACTATTTTACAATTTCATAAGAAAAAGACCGTGTATTATGATGTTTTTACTAAATCAAAAACTAAGTAATTTTTATAAAATCTAGACATAAATAAAACATCCCAAGTTATATCTTGGTCAATCTAGTAAAAAATATAAACTATAGTTAATATTATAAAATAGAAATATTTGGATTGAAAAAAGATAATAATATTTTTCCTACGATCCCTTATAAAAATGACATTTAGTACAATCTTTTGTTCTTCAGAAAATGCCTTATATCACACTAGTTTGATATTTTTATCACATTTTATAAAAAAAATCAAGATACACGGTATTTTTCTTATGAAATCGTAAAACAGTACAATTTTACTGTTTTATAAAAAATATCTAAAGAAATCTAATTTAATTAGCAAACTGCCCTGCCTTTATTTACACAAGAGGCTTGCGTTATAGGCAACCCATAAAACAGCTATGTATTGTATTGTATAATATTGTCTTAAATTTTAAAACCAAGAAAACTAAAAGTAAAAGAAAATCATATTTCCCGTTTAACATACACAAATTTGTATGCTATTTTTTGCATTGTATGCTTTGCTTTTCTCAAAAATTTTTTGAATAAGTAATAAAAATTAGAAAATATTAATTAGAAAACTTTATATTTTTTCAGGATCCTAGGAAAAATAGTGTACATAAATATTTATTCGACTGATTTTAAAAGCGATACTTTTTAATCATGTTTCGCGGGCGAAAACTTAGACTTTTTTGGCCCTCTACTTTTTCGCGATACACTAAAATCTTGAGCTTGATTTTAGAAACCCGTAAATGTAATGTTTTAAAATGGATTCTCATTTCTGGCTAAAATTACGTGCTTATGTGTAATTTTCAATATTTTTGCTTATTTTTGACCGCTGTTGTCTGAAATATTGACTGATTAAAAAAAAATACTTCTGCCAACAAAATAATACTTTTCCCTATAAGCCTAGGTTCATTATAACCAAAAACAAAAACAAAAATGAATAAAAAAATCAAAAAAATTTTTCAAACATTTTTTTTTTCAAAAAAGTTTCTTTTATCTTTTTTCGTAAAACGAAAAATATTCTAAAACAATTTTTTTTAATTTTTTTTACCCCATTTTACCCCCTTACCCCACCTAATTTTTTGTTACCAAAAACAATCACAGCCTAGAACTTCATACTTCAATTTATTGGCGTAGAGGTCTACCATGATCAACAAGGTAGTGCCTCCGGACCGAGGCCCCTACCTTGCAGCCTAGAACTTTGCATAATCAACCCATAGTCCAAATATTAAGTATTTAGCTGAAAGCGTTCTTGAGTTATCGTGATCACAAATTTCCCGGACACACAGACCGACAGACCGACAGACATATTTTTTTTTTTACGGAAATCCTATTTTTTGGATATCAAACATCAAGAAACTTAAAAAAAATTAATCGCGGTCACAAATTTCCCGGACACACAGACCGACAGACAGATTTTTTTTTGACGGAAATCCTATTTTTTGGATATAAAACGTCAAGAAACTTAAAAAAAATTAAAAAATTTTTTTTGAATTTTTTTACTAACGCCAGATTTTCTTTGGGGAAAGTAATATATTAACGTATTTCTAAAATCCGAGTGTAAAATAGGGAGTCCCGGGATTTTTTGCAGGGTAACTAATGTTTTATTTAAAATATATTGAATTAGGGTTATAAGTTTAACTAGATAACTACTTTTCCAAAATGCACAGTTATGACTTGCCTGCTGTTCTGTATTATTTTTCCATTTACTTTTTTTATTTTTCTTTACTATGTAGTGCAGTATTATTATTAATTTATACTAATTAATCGTTATTCTTTATGCTGGTTTATGGTTCGATTTAACGGAACTTATTAACCAATTAAACTGGCCTGCATCTTAGAACTTTTTAAAAGCTTTTTGAATTGCGTTAACCCTTACCCTCCCGAGACTAAACTAATGATAATTTTTCGATTTAATTGTGTTTTTTTTTTTATATTTGCTATGCCTAAAATGGAGAAAAAAAAATAAAAAATAAACCAATATTTTTTTAGTTTTTGCTCGAGTTTCAGGAGAGCTGTATTATACTGAATTAAATTTGCATATTTGTTTGCATACATAGAAAGTCTATAAAAGTATTTTGGATTAATATTGCCTTAAAAAAAAATAAATAATTACGGCCACAATTGTGACACCCTGGAGGGTAAGGGTTAAGTGCTTATATGTATAAACGCGTAGTTATACTTCCAAAACTGCCTTTAGTTTCTTTCTATCACGTAACGTTTTCAAATTACCGCACTATGGTCCAGACGACGCTTTTCCGCAGCCCAAATTTTCGTTTTTTCGCTTTGGTATTTAGGGGTTTATAAGGTTAATTAAACAGAATCTATTATTAAAAAATTCAAAATTCGAATTAGCTGATCCAATATGGTGGAAAAATTTCATGAATTTTAATAAATTTTAAATTTAAAATTCTCCCACAGTCCTTAAAATTTTCTCTAAAAAAATGATGATAATCAGGAAAAATATTGGAAAAAAAAGTTTTTAGCGTGTAAGGAGAAGCTAGGGCCGTAGCGAAGAAGATTTTGTTGGGGGGAGAAGGTCAAAAATTAAAACTTGTTTTAGCCTAAAAATAAAACTTTTTTCCTCGACAAAAAGTTATTGTATTTGAATTCCTGCAATATACAACTGTTCTGAATGCCTGCAATATACAACTTTTTTTTTTGTAAAATATACAACTTTTGGTTTGGATTAATGAAATATACAACTTTTCAAGACTTTTTTAAATCCATAACTTATAAACTTTTGTTGGGTCAGTGAAATAAACATCTTTTTAAAGTTAATTTAATGCAGGCCTGTTATCATCTCTCTGCGCATGTCCAGTGTGCTTGGTGTGCACTACTAAGCACACATGCTGCAGTAATATAGTGATCGAAACCCAAACAAATAACCGGTTTTTGGTTAACCAGTTGCTAAAATTAACTCAGACCGGTTCTCGGTTAAAACTCGAAAGCGATAACCGGTTAAAACTTGGTTGGACCGGTTTTTCTGTAAACACTGGTTAAGGAACATAAATATTTAATTTTAAACAAAATTATAACAATATTCACGCTGTTCTCTAGAAGAACTAGAGAAGAACTTTTAAATGACATGACAACTTCCATTTTTTTTTTCTTTTTGGAATTTATTATATGAGCTCTAAATAAAAAAATAAGACCAAAATTTTAAAAATCATTAGAGCCGTTTTTGAAAAAAATGTGTTTTTTAGAAAATATCTCTGATATTTCACGCTAACATACTCGGTTTGCCATCGATATCTCGGATTTTGACCAAACTTGGCATAGTGGTACCACTATGGTACCTAAGCACTCCATCCAAATTCTTTTCAAAACGGTCCATCCGTTCACGATACCGGGTGTCCCACCAACCAGGTTCTTGACAAGTTATATCTCCGTTATTTTAAAGGGTAAATTTTTTGTAAAAAGTAGCGTTAAATGGGAGCTAAAAAAGATTTTATTGACTTATTCAACCCCCCCCCTCCACTTGTAACCACCCCACTCTCTGATTTTCAAATAACACCGCTCACCCCCATTTTTAACTAAGAATATGAAATTAAATTTCATTTTGAATTAAACCATGTATTATAAGTAGTATCTTATTCTTTTAAGGGGCTTCCAATAACAATTATTATTTAGTAATAATAATGTCCCACCAGGTTTTAAACGGGCTATATCTCCGTTATTTAAAAATATAAAAAAGTTAAAAAAATAAATTTAAATTGTCAAAGTAGAATTTACTGACATATGCAAAACTACCCCTTATTAACCCACCCTCTTGGAACCACCTCCAACTAGTTTTTTAAACAGAACTTCCCTATTTTACTAAAGAATATTAAACCACATTTAATTTTAAATTTAACCAGAAAATTTTCCAAAAACTTACGTTAAATTGTACCCAAAAGAAAATTGATTAATATATTCAAAACCAACTCATAACAACCCAGTCTCCTGGGACTACCCGCAGTTTTGTTTTAAATACCACCCTTCTATCAATAAATAATAATTGTTATTTAGAGCCCCTTAAAATCTAAGATACCACTTATAATAAATGGTTGAATTCAGAATAATGTGCACTTTCATAGTCTTTAATAATAATTAGGGGGTGCTATTTGAAAAACAGAAGTTGGGGGTAGTGTCAAGGGAGTGGGTAAGCCAGGGACGGTTTTGAATAAGTCAGTAAAATCTTATTTGGCTTTGATTTAATGCTATTTTTTGCAAATTTTAATACCTTTTCAAATAAAGCAGATGAGCTATTTCAAGAACTTGGTGGGACACCCAGTTTAGTGAACGGATGGACCGTTTTGAAAAAAATTTGGATGGAGTGCTTAGGTACCATAGTGGTACCACTATGCCAAGTTTGGTCAAAATCCGAGACATTGAGGGCAAACCGAGTATGTTAGAGTGAAATATCAGAGATATTTTCTAAAAACCTATTTTTTTCAAAAACGGCTCTAACGATTTTTAAAATGTTGGTCTTATTTTTTTAATTAGAGCTTATATAACAAATTCCAAAAATAAAAAAAAATGGAAGTTGTCATGACATTTAAAAGTTCTTCTAGAACACCGTGTATTATTTAAATAATCCATCAATCTATTTTCTAATCATCGTAAAGAGTGATATCGGTAGACTGCAGTTTCGGGCTGCTGGCCCCCTTCAGTACCAAGAGTCAACTCTGCACGCTGATTAAGAAAATATTTGATTTTTATATCTTTATCCCCGACCGAAATTTGAAATTTCAATGACTAAAAATAGGTTCTCACCCCCTCTGAAAAAAAATAACCCCTGACAGAAATTTCGATGAAAAAAAAATGTTCTCACCTACCTTGGAAAGAGTTTTACCCCTCAGATTTGATCATTTTATCAGAAAACCGGTTAAAATACAACAATAACCGGTTAACCAGTTTTTCTAAATAATTGTAACCGTCCACAAAAAATCGTTTTTTTTTTTAGTAATAACCGATTACGATTTTAGTGATATCTTATTTCCCTAGTTAATTCGGACTGACCATTTTATCAGAAAACCGGTTAAAATCCAACAATAACCGGTTAACCGGTTTTTCTAAATAATTGTAACCGTCCACAAAAAACGTTTTTTTTTTAGTAATAACCGGTTACGATCGAAAACCGGTTACGATTTTCCATTCCTACAGTGATATCTTATTTCCTTAGTTAATTCGGACTGACCATTTTATCAGAAAACCGGTTAAAATCCAACAATAACCGGTTAACCGGTTTTTCTAAATAATTGTGACCGTCTACAAAAAAACGATTTTTTAGTAATAACCGGTTACCATCGAAAACCGGTTACGATTTTCCATTCCTACAGTGATATCTTATTTCCCTAGTTAATTCGGACTGACCATTTTATCAGAAAACCGGTTAAAATCCAACAATAACCGGTTAACCGGTTTTTCTAAATAATTGTAACCGTCCACAAAAAACCGTTTTTTTAAGTAATAACCGGTTACCATCGAAAACCGGTTACGATTTTCCATTCCTACAGTGATATCTTATTTCCCTAGTTAATTCGGACTGTAAACTGTCCATTTTAATTTTACCCTTTCTACAGGAATGCTGATTTTATTATACTATTGATTAATTAAATAACACACTAAAAAAAATATACACATCGTCGGCTAAGAGGTTAATCTACCTATCTCGATATTTTCTAATTTTTCACGAAACGTAAAAAACGATTTTAAAATTTATATTGGTGATTTATACTTACTATAAATATTTTTTTGGTACCTCAATTTAAATCATTTAATTCTTGAATAATTTATTTTAAATTCAACAAAAATCGGTATACTTGACATTCTAAAAATGACACACATTTTAGAGGTAAATTTACCTACAATTTTATGATCGGTTTAGGTAATTTTACCTCTAAAATGTTTATTTTTTATTGTTTTTATCGGTAGGTATTGATTTAATACAAGTTAATTTTAAACAGAAACATAGAGTAGGAAATTTTGTATCTGATTCTGTAAAATTACAGATTTCGAAAAAAAAAAAAAAATAGGTTTAGTTAAATTTAGCTCTTAGCCGACGATATAGTTTAAATATACGTAGATATTTACTCAGTTACTAATTTTAAACGATATAGTCTAAAATTAGTGTTTTTTTCTAATAAAAGTTATAGTTAGATTAGTGTGTGAGAATATCAAAATTTGTCAAAAACTTAATATGTGGGTATTTTCAAATATTTCTTTTAAATGCTAATAATTTTTACAGATGATGTCAGCAATCAAATCCGGGCATGTTGCGTATTCAAGATTTGCAAGAATGGCAGAGTTAGAGGAGGCCATACACGAAAAAGAAATGTTGAAAAAGAAGATTTCCGTAGAAAGAAGTGGAGGTGGATTGTAGATAAATTTAATTTAAAAGTCAATATCTACACACAGAAATTTTTAAGTTTTTGGGAATAAAATTATATACATGTGTACCTAACATTCTGTCAGTTATTTGAGTGGTTAGTTAACATTTGAGCACAATAAAGCCATGAAAGTGCTCAATTTTACCGATAAAGGATCAATTTTTAACCATGTTTTAAAAATCATGGGCTTAAAATGAGTTCTCAACAAAATACAACCTATTTAAATAGTATTTTAAATTTAATATTTTTTTATTTATCCCTAAAATACATCTAGAATACAAATTATTCTGTGTGTATAAACAAATCATGAAAATCATTTGCATATAACTCATTTTTACATATTTTCATTAAAAAAAATATATTTAATTAAAATACGTCAATTCAATCGATTTTAAAATACTCAGGAAGAAATAATTTTAATATTTAATATTTATTATGCTTTGATTTAATTTTGTTTTTTTCTGATTGAATTTTGTGTTTTATTATTTTATTGTTAATTGTTATCATAAAATTTTAAATAAAATATTTTATTGTTTTTGAGATTATATTTTTACCCTTTCTTCTTTTTTTATTCTTTACCCAGACAGCACATGATATCTTAAAGACGTCTTTTTTAGATCTTAATTATGTCTGGATGCCTAAAGACATGAAAAGGATATCTTATGGACTTCTTTTTAGGGATGTTTAAAAGATATCTGATTATGATATCTATAAGATGTCTTTTAAGTATCGGTACAAGACGTCTTAACTTCGATACTCATCGCTAAAAAGTCCAAACCACAATCAAGTATTAAAAAAATTACCATTTTTTTAAAGATCTTTTTTTGAAAAAAAAAAAAATAAATAAATAAAAAAAAAATATTTTTTTTAATTTACTTTTTACGAAAAACGAAAAAATAAAAAAAGTTCAAAAAAGGAAATTTTCATTAAAAAAAACTGAAAAAAAAAAATAAAAAAATCACATTTTTTTAAGATCTTTTTTTGACAAACAAATTACCTCTCATTCTAGTTCTTATTACGCTTTTTATATCAATACGACCGTACCTAGCAACGTAAATGGGAGGGGGTATTTTGTTGTAAAGTCGCCTGTGCAAGGCGTCTTAAGAAAGATGTCTTAAACGAAAACCGACGTTCTTAAGACGTCTTGAATGACGAGCTACGACATCTTTAAGATCTCTTTAAGTCATCTTTGTCTGGGTATTTAGAAAGTTTAGTATTTAGAAACAATATTTACACATCATAGAGAAAAAAGCACCAGGCTAGTGTAAAAACAACAAAAACAATACAAATTAGGTTATGAGGCAAAATTTCCTTTCAAATCACTGCGACCAATGAGATCTTTTGCGTCCCCTACACTATTTAGTTTACATCAAGCTTTAGACTTCCAAAAAAGCCCAAGAGTTTTATGTGGGCTACTTGGGATATATCTCCAGGTTTCGGGTATACCTGTTTGAGATATAGTAGCCTTTGGCGAATATTGCCCCCGCGGAAGCCGTTTCTGGTATTTTTGTTTAACTGATTTTTTGTCTAAAAATTATATACACAAGATTAATATTAATATTAATACTTTATTTAATTAAAATTATTTTATACAGAAAATATAGAAATAATATTTAATTTAAATAATTTAGAGTATAATTTAATACAAAAAAAAAACTTTTTATATAAAAAGAAATAATATGTATATAATTATGTATATAATAATAAATATGGATACTAATAATAAAATATGGATACTATTTAAAAAAATATATAAATAATTGTAATATACTCCATTCTAAATTATAAGTAGGTTCATAAAAAATATACGGATATAATTTTTGTTCATTTATTTTTAAATGTGTCTCAAGTAGTGACTTCCGGTCGAGGCCCCTACCCCTAGGGGTAGACTAATACGCGTAATTATTGTACAAAGCAGTTGTAATCGTCACGTAATCTCATATAGAATCACGTAATCTTTAGAAAATGATAACGAAAAATAGGTGATCACTGTACAAATTATGCTGTTGTCTACCCCTCGTTAGGGCATGCAAAACCCGGAACCAGCGAACCTGTGTAAACTTTTTTATTTTTTTTTGGCTTTATCAAAACAAAAAATACTGCTACCAACAAAATATTACTTTCCCCTATAGGCCTAGGTTCATTAAAATCAAAAACGAAAAAAAATTTCAAACAAAAAATAAAAAAAAAATAATTTTTTGTTTCTCAAAAAAATTTTGTTTTCAAAAACAGTTTATTTTTTTCGTAAAACGAAAAATAAATAAATCAAAAACGTTTTTGAAATATATTGTTTTTACCCCCATTTTACCCCCTTACCCCAATCCGATTTTTACCAAAAACAATCCCAGCTTAGAACTTTGGATAATCAACATATGGTTTAAATTTGAAGTCGTTAGCTCGAAGTGTTCTTAAGTTATCGCGGTCACAAATATTCCGGACAGACAGAGAGACGGACAGACCGAGACAGAATTTTTTTTTACGGAAATCATATTTTTTGGATATAAAACGTCAAGAAACGTTAAGAAAGTAATAAAAAATAAGCATATATCATATATTTGTGATATTTTTTTTTAAGTTTTTATAGAAAAAATATATATTTCCATAATAATTTTAGAGAAAAAATACATATTTTCTTGTTAAAAAAAAATTATTATAAATATACATATAATATATACTCATTTTTTTATAATTAGGCAAAAAAAAAATAAAACAGTGTACACATTTTTTTTTTCATTTTCGGTCCCGGTATTTGCATGCCCTACCTTTGCATGTTTACGAAGCAAAATTCTACAAAAATTATACCTTTGTGTTGCTTATACCAATGGGTAATTCTAATTTAAAATGAAATATATGTACATTAAGAAAATTATTATAAGTAAATCATGAAAATAAACTATAATAACTTCTTTAACATGATTAAGATTTGAAATGACAAAATTTACAATATTTTTAGTGCTCAGAACTAATTTTTACACCTAATAAAAAGTGGTAGTCAGTTGTATTTTATTCTTAAATAAATAATGTTATAATTTCGAAAAAAAAAAATTGTAAATTTTATCATTGTAAAAAAATACAAAATATATATAAATAGGTATGATATAAAATAAATACGATATATCTAAGATTAATTGACTAAATAACTACCTTAAATAACAAATTTTAAGGATTTTAAAGGATACATTATTGAACTATTTTACGGTTAATAAAATATCGTTTTTTAACCAAAAAATCTGCTCTTTAGGAGTAATATTTTTTCTAAAAACTTACATTACTGACTTAAATAACAACATAAGGTTAAAAAATATACAAAAAATACAAACAATTAGTATCCATAACTCTTTTGAATTTGCTGAAATCTTTGTGAATTCTGAGTACTCTTTGCGAACTGTTTTGGATTTATGCTTTGAACCTAAAACATAAATTATATTAGGGTAAATCGGGGTGTCTAATAAAGGGGTAAACGTAATCGAGGGGCAACTACAATAATTCTCTTGCATTAGCTCGCAAATTTTTATACATATTGTTAACTTTTAAGGCCTGTTCAGAAGCTTGCATAAGAGCTTAAAACATAAGAATGCGATGCCGTGATTGGCTTACAAGATACATGGCGGCACATCAAGCCAATCACGGCATCGCATTGTTATGTACTATGTTGTTATGCGAGCCTGTGGATATGCCCTTACTTTAATAATATATTTTTGTAACAAAGCAAAATTATCTTACCAATTTTAGTTATAATTTTTGCAAATATATATGTTTTAAGCAAATATTTGGATGCGCACTAGGGTGGAGCGTATTTTTTTTTCTCCCAATCATATAGCACTATGTACCAAAAGTTGCCTTTATTGTAGAACATAACCAGTAATTTTTTACAATTTTTTTGAAAGTCGTCTTGATTCCTCGCGGAGGTGTTAAAATTAATCAGAATTTAAGAAATATTTTTTTACAGAAATTTGAAAATTGCATTATAAAGGTTTTTGAGGTTGCTGAAATCGAATCTGATAATAAAAAAAATCTAACTCCACCCCCGCGGTGGTGAGGGGGTAAATATTTTGAAATATATTCCATGTTTTCGTGAAATTTTTATATAGGGGTTTTTTTGAGGTTGTTAAAACTGAATCTTGAAATATATATATATATTTTTTAAATCCACCCCTTTAGGGGTGTGGGTGATTTTTTTGAAAATTGGTATATTGGGGTTTTTGAGGTTGCTGAAACTGAAGTGAAGGGGCGGGGTTATTTTTGTAAAAATTGGTATATTGGGGTTTTTAAGGTTGCTAAAAGTGAATTTGATAATAAAAAATCCATTTTACCAGCGGGGTGGAAAAATGGGAAAGCTTTTTTACTGGGCAGTGTATTTTACAGTGTTTTTACAACAATTTTACAGTGTTTTTACAATAATTATAAGAGCATAATTAAACCATAAAAAGTATTATTGGTCCATTTAACAACTTTTTTAAAATTTCTTAAATTTACATTAATTTTAAAGCTCCCGCGGGGAATCAAGACGACTTCCAAAACATCTTGAAAAAAATATAGATTATATGCTATAATTTAGGCAACTTTTGGTACATAGTACTATTTTATTTGGCAAAATCACTCCACCCTAATACACACGGTAAGGTAAAATAGGTCAAGAGTCTCCACACTGAGCACGAATATGTTTACCCCACTGTACCCTGTATACTATTACATAATATTAATATTATTAAAAAAATATATTTTTTCCTACGAGCGTGCGAAAAGATGTCTCTTTCGGCACGCATATGTGTGTGGAAAGAAGGTCTTTTCTGCAAGCAATAAATATTTTTTAATTTCTTAGTTGCGTAGTGTTATTCTTGTTATATTTATTCATAATATTATAAAAATGTTCTAATTTCTTAACTGTTGTTTTTCTTATTGAAAAAAATATAAAAATAAGATTTATTTTATAAAATATAGAAGTATATTTTATTTTAATTCCGCTCGTAGAAAAAATATTGTTCCTAAAGCATGCGTAAAAAGGTATTTCCGCACTTGTTAGGAAAATAGCTATTTTGTAATAAAATGAAAAAGTAACTTACTGTTAAGATGTATATTTAATTGTGTCTCACTGTTAGCGATAATATCACAAATTTCACATATATAAGTCTTCCCAATTCTTTCACATCTTATTTTGTGTTTTCTTCCTTCCAGGTGTCGTTGTAGAATTTTTGAACTGGTTACTTTAATGTTACAAACTTCACATACAAATGGCTAAAACATTTAAAAAGAATAACAATTTGTATTTTTGTCACAACACAAAAATGTTGTGCATTGCACAAAAAATACGAGAAATATACTTTAGAACCTTGTTTCAAAATGTGAGCCAAAATATTTAAATTCAAAAATTTATCCATGCATGTATACAATGTACCTATACTCGGTGATTTAGAAATAAGGTACAACATTTCAAAAGGCAAACCAAAAATATGAAAAAAAGTTCCTATAAAATTGGCCCGAAAATCATACCTAAGGACGCTACGACCCTCCTAAGGAAACATCTAAAAAGTAGTTTTTATTTAATATCTCTGGAACTACTACTACTACTACTAACAATTTTTGCGCATGCCTTAACATTAAAAAAGGCTATCCTTTTATGTTATTTTTATTTGGTAATTTTAACCAGGGACATGGACATGGACAATATGGGGGACAATGTCACTTTATTACCCCAAACTTTTTTTACATAGATTTACATAGATTTTTTTACCATATGAACTTTTTTTCATATTTTTGGACTCTTCACCCTTTAAAATGTTGTGCCTTATTTCTGAATCACCCTGTATACAAGATCGCTGACACCGAATTATATAATTTTTCTAATTCCACCCAATAAGGGCGAGGGCAACAAATTTTAAATACAACATGTTTACAATATTTACGTAAAAATTGGTTTTTGAGATCGCTGACACTGAATATTATAGTACAGTTTTTATTAATCCACCCTAGGAGGGCGAAGGTAACAAATTTTAAATACAATATGGTTTTGAATATTATTACAAATTGGGCATTTTTTTTTATGTTTACCATATTTTCGAGAAAATTGTTATACATATGAAGGTTTTTGAAATATCATAAAAAAATTCAAACGCCACCCTCAGGGATGCGATAATTTCTAAATATTTATATATAAATATGTATATATTTATTTATATATAAACAAAAATTGGAATAATAAGGTTTTTGCTGTGTCTGATCGCTGAAACGAAATCTGATAATAAAAAATTTCTAACTCTATCCTCGAAGGTCGGGACAATATTTTTTAAATGTTTACAATATGTTTTTGGGCAAATATAGCACAGCTCACACCGTGGCCTTTTTACGTTCTAGTTTCACCCTATTCAGAAATAGGGTCATTAATTTTAACGGGTGTTTCTATATTGGGAAATATGAAAAAATGTTTCTATAAACATACATCCCGTTTGAGATTATACTAGACGGAGAAAACAAAGATAGAACGATTAGATCAAGGCTGACGTGAGCCTTGATCTTTGTTTTCTACGTTTTGTATAATTTCAAACAGGCTGTATGTCTAAAAATGCATCATAAGGGAGCTAAGCCCCTTTGAAAGTGGCTAAAAAATCTTTTTTTTATTTAATAACTTTTGAGATATAGCAAGAAGGTTTTGCATGTGAACTAATCTTACTAAGGCTCAAATTCGTATGTTATTTTCATGTACTTATTGTAACCAGAGGTGAACAAAACGGATGGCCCTTATCAGTTTTTTATCCCAAACTTTTTTCTGTGTAACGTTTTTGTGTTTTTATTTTTGGAATATGATTCCTCAGGTCAAAATACATAAAAAAGGTACTCTTATTGTACTATTGTAGGATTAACTTTTTCGAGAAAAATTCATTTGAAGCTGAAATTTCACGGTTTAAGGACGAAAAATTAAATATTAATATGTTTAAAACCAAAATGTCAATGATGCAGGGTTATTCTATATTAAAAACTAAGAATAGTATATTCTATAACTAGTATGGAATAGACAATATTCCGCGCGAGCGGAAAGTTTGTCATACGAGCCGGCGGGCGAGTCTGACGGTACCGCGAGCGCGGAATGACTATTCCATACGTGTTGTAGACTATACTTTTTCTTCGACCTCAAATATTAAACACTGTATGGCTTTAAACTGCGGACAAGGTTAAAAACAATGTTTTTTGTGACTCGAAATTGCAAATGCAACAAAACACATATTTTTAAATAAAGCATTTAATGTTATTTAATAATTTTATCAAATCAGTACGTAAAAAAGATTTTCATTTAATTTTAGCACATATTTACAAATTATAATGCAAAAATTGAAGGTTATCTCAGATTGTTGTGACAGATATCAGGCTTAAATATTTAACAATAGATGGAGCAGTTTTAATTTTTACTTTTATTTGAACTAAATTGATAAAAAACTGGTCAAATATTAAGAAAACCTAATAAACTTTATATAATTTTAACTCAAAACTTTAAATTAAATTAAATTATTCAATATTTCATGGTAAAATATATATATTTTTGCTAATTTTGCTACAGTTTTCTTTACTTTTATAAACAAGAGATGGCACTACATGTGCTCATTCTAACACCTGATACGGAATATTCATACCATATCTAGAGCTAGAATGGATTCATTCTGTGTTTGAAAAGTGTGTGTATTTGCTTACATTCTAAAGCAGTCGTAGAAAAAATAAGTTTTTATACATGTAGATCAAAAAATCGATTTTTAAACCTACTATGGCCCTTTAAAAATGGTGCATTTTTAGGATACCACATCTCCCTTAGGACTGTATTTGAAAGTACCTGTTATTAGTTTTTTTTCTTAGTTTTTGATGTACATTCACCTTGCATCATTGAAATTTCGGTTTTTAATATTTTAGTATTTAATTTTTGGTCCTCGAGTCATGAAATTTCACCTTCAAATGAATTTTTCTCAAAAACGGTTAATCCTATTACAATAGGATCTATTTTGACCTAAGACATCATTTTCCAAAAATAAAATTACAAAAAAGTTTCACAGAAAAAAGTTTGGGACAAAAAACTGATAAGGCCACACCGTTTCGCAGAACCCTGGTTAAAATAAGTACATGAAGATAAAATACGAAGATGGGCCTTATTAGGATTAGTTTACATTTAAAACCTGGTTGCTGTATCTCAAAGGGTTCGTGAGATATTAAATAAAAACTGAATTCTTAGCCACTTTCAAAGGGGTTAGTCCCTTACGACGCATTTTTACACATATATTTATAGGAACTTTTTTTCATATTTTCCTATGTAGAATCACCCCTTAAAATGAATGAACCTATTTCTGAATAACCCTGAATATTCTTTAATCCCTGTATAAAATTGTTCTATAAGTAGGAATATAATAAGTAGGTACGATTATTAATGTCGCTCTAACCCACCAAACAATATTCTAAACTCATAAAAAATGGACTTACAAATTTATAAATGTCATCCCTGGAATCCATATCTTCTTCGTCATAGTTATTGTTCGTGCTATCGGATTCGAATTCCGTTTCCTGGACTGCACTGTGCATCTCCTGGACTGCACTTTTGTGTTTTTGCACAGACATAATTTTGATAATCATTTCAAAAAAGAAGTTTTAAAATAAGTACCTAAATATAAAGTTAAATAATTTATTTTAAAACCGACTAGGATGTTAAACGTTGTTCACAAACAAATCATTTAAAATACACTGAATTATTTGTTTTTTAGGTAAAGAATTAGTTTTTTTTTGACTTAAAATTGAAATCAATGAGTACCGGAAAGGAACAGGTACTGTATTGTTTTTGTATAGACTGGTAGGATTTTTATCGTAAAAATTAAATAGGGTACACTAGGGTGGGCCGTTCCTATATAGGTGTTTTATTTTTTTTATTTGAAAATCCAATGGGGGAAAAAGATGCGTCTTGCAAAGAGATAAAAAGCACATATTTTATTTTATTTATTTTTTCAATTTTTGTGCCCTCTACAAAGGTTTGGACATTTTGTAACTTTTAGGAAAAATGTTAAATAAATAAAAACTGTTTTATTGCAAAAACAAATAAGTTTTACAACCGAAAATAACATTTACAAACATCATAGGCCATGTTTTAAGCCACTCTATATTCTGATTTGTGGTGGAGGTGAGGCATAATTTCACGTGATTTAATTCTTACGCGAATAACCCCAAAAAATTTTCCGAAAAAATAAAAAAATATGTGGGCAAATAGAGAATTTTATAATCTTTAAAATGATGTATTTCTGTTTAAAAAAATTTCCCTCCTTTTTCCCCTATCTCCATCATGCCCCCTAAGTATACCAAATATATGGGTTATGTTATTTATGTGTTCCAAATTTCAAGTTGATATCTTAAGCCTTTCAAAAGTTAAAGGGGGGAGGCGGACTTTTGACACGCTATGTATACATTACAAATGTGAAGAAATACGATACTTTCATTAATATTAAAGGCTTTGCAGATGGCTCAAGATGACCTTTAATCTGATTCTGCTTTTGCACACACATTAGGCATATAAGAAGGCATATTTTGTCGGGTATTGCGTTTTTAAATTCCAGATTTTAATTTTTCGGCCTACCCTAGGGTACACTGTAAAAAATGAGGGTAAAATTAAAGTGTAATATTGAAATTGAACTGTAAAATTCATATGATTTAAAACAATCTTTTTACTGTTATATAGAAAATGAAACTGAATCTTTAAGCTTACATTACATTTACGAATATTTACGAATCTTTAAATTTACCCAAGTGCAAAATCCAATTTACTATAGTAATTTTAAAAATCAAGTTTTAAAATTACAAAATTATTTTAAAATTACGTTATGAAAGGCGGAACTTACAATTTTAAAGTCCAAATTTCATAAAAGGAAAAATGTAATTTTGGTGTAAAAGTTTATTTTTAGAATTTCTTTTAAAATTCTGGTACCGATAGCCGGTAAATAAATAGCAGGTTATCCGTAATGTAAACATTTTTTGTAAAAATTAAAAGCGCCTTTTCTAATTTGAAAAAAAAGACAATTAAATAAAATTTTGTTATGCGCTCTAAAAACATGTAAGGATTTCAACAAAATAATTATTTTCTTTTCAGACAATTTTGGAAACGAAATTGAATAAACTTACCTATTTTTTTATTTTTTTTTTTTAAATTAAAAAAATTAAGGTGATGACGTATTTTTCTTAGTTTAAAAACCAGTTAATATCAAAGTCTAATTGTTAGACTTTTGATCGTTGGATCCAAATCTACTTTGTTTTAAAAGCCAACTGATATGAAAATTCATTAAACGTGATTAGTTTTTGATAATATTTGACGGGGTGTTTATTGATCCCAAAATTACGCGTGTCTGAAAGTTTCTAATTTTTGGCTGACCCCCTACTACCCAGTGGCCCACCCTCTCTAGTGCTCTAAACAAACCAATAGGTACTGAACCGAGGAACCCTTTTGGAAACCATTCTTTTTGTGGAGATCTCCAATTATACTTAATATATTTTTCTTTTAAATAGGAAGGAAGATACATAATTATGTTATTCTTAATTTAACATATGACATTTCTTGCGTCCTTTTAGCTTGAACCGTGAAATAAAGTAGAAACAGGTTTGACCGCAGTCGTGTAGTCTTGTAAAAGTTATACGAATCCGAAACACTTTAAATTAATATAAAAATAATTTATGAAAATAGTGTAGTTTGAGGTAAATATTTATATCTTACATCTTATAACTTGAGTCTTGAAACATGAAATAGAAAAATATACAATATATTTATTAATAAGGGCGCCCGTTTAGGGAATGTTCAAGTATTACGTAACGCAAATTGTACCAAAATTCATAGACTTCAGCGGTTCTCGCGTTATTATAGATTATAGAGATTTCATATTTTGGCTACCCCCCCTAATAGGGGGTGTGTTAGGGGGGTAGCGAAAGTATGAAATCTCTACAGCCTTGAATAACGCGAGTACCGAGGTATGAAGTGTATGAATTTTTGTACATTTTGCGTTACGTAATACTTGAACTTTCCCTTAGAGGGTTGAAATGATAATTTTTTTTGTAGTTTTTATTGATCTAATATCGCTACAATAATACTACTACTATAATATTCACGGTGCACTTCTGAGGAGTGTTTTCCGAACTTGTGGCGAACTTTAGTTTTTCTTTATATTCTTGTTATTGCTGTAGTAACTAACGAATCAAGAGCAAAATTAAAAAAATTTATCGGTTAGTTTTTTTTTAATTTAGATTTTTTTTATAAACATCTGCACCTATTTAATTATTTGGCTATATCTCAGCTATTTCTAATTATAATAAAAATATTATTAAAAATAAAATAACGACTGCTTAATAATCTACAAAAAAAGTAAATACATTTTTTTATATCTTTTGCCGTTTTGTCACAATACGTGATTAAAGTTTGAAGTAAAACAATAAAGTATAAATTCATTTTTATATTTATTAAAAATTATCTAGGAAGGCTTATTTTACTGTAAAATGTCAAATTGCATTTAAACACATTATTTCTTTTAATCAAGGTGGCTTGTGGAAAAATTTTAAAACTGACGTTTATTATTTTTTATGATAGATAGTTTTCAATGTTAAGATTTAATGTATTTTTGTAAGAAAGTAGTTTTTTAAATAAAAATGAATTTAGATAATCATGAAAATATTGTACACTGTTTGTTTTACAATAATCAAAAACATTAAACCAGTTCCAAGTACATTATTTTGGGGTTGGTCAAGTTAGCCCCCCCCAGTTAAAACTTAGGGTCGAAAAATACATAGGTAGTTTGCACACAACTTGCACAACCTTGCACAACCAGAAAAAAAGCTTGCGCACTAACCATTGGTTAATTATATAAAAAAAACCGTGGGGGGGGCTAACTTGACCTTAGCCCCCCCCAGTAAAAAAGTTAAAATTTTTCACTACAATCTAATAGTAAATAGCTTGCACAAGCTTGCACAACCAAAATAAAAGCTTGCGCACCCTTAACAAGAGCGGTGAGGGGTAAATAAAGTTTACCGTCAGCCCCCCCCCCAGAACTAAAATTGAACGAAAAATGTTGTAGTATGTTAAAAAAAAGCTTGCACAACCTTGCACAACCAAAATAAAAGCTTGCGCATCCTTAACAAGAGCGGTGAGGGGTAAATAATGTTTACCGTCAGCCCCCCCCTGAACTAAAATTGAACGAAAAATGTTGTAGTATGTTAAAAAAAGCTTGCACAACCTTGCACAACCAAAATAAAAGCTTGCGCACCCTTAACAAGAGCGGTGAGGGGTAAATAATGTTTACCGTCAGCCCCCCCAGAACTAAATTTGAACGAAAAATATTGTAGTATGTTAAAAAAAAGCTTGCACAACCTTGCACAACCAAAATAAAAGCTTGCGCACCCTTAACAAGAGCGGTGAGGGGTAAATAATGTTTACCGTCAGCCCCCCCCCAGAACTAAAATTGAACGAAAAATGTTGTAGTATGTTAAAAAAAGCTTGCACAACCTTGCACAACCAAAATAAAAGCTTGCGCACCCTTAACAAGAGCGGTGAGGGGTAAATAATGTTTACCGTCAGCCCCCCCAGAACTAAATTTGAACGAAAAATATTGTAGTATGTTAAAAAAAAGCTTGCACAACCTTGCACAACCAAAATAAAAGCTTGCGCACCCTTAACAAGAGCGGTGAGGGGTAAATAATGTTTACCGTCAGCCCCCCCCAGAACTAAAATTGAACGAAAAATGTTGTAGTATGTTAAAAAAAGCTTGCACAACCTTGCACAACCAAAATAAAAGCTTGCGCACCCTTAACAAGAGCGGTGAGGGGTAAATAATGTTTACCGTCAGCCCCCCCCAGAACTAAAATTGAACGAAATATGTTGTAGTATGTTAAAAAAAGCTTGCACAACCTTGCACAACCAAAATAAAAGCTTGCGCACCCTTAACAAGAGCGGTGAGGGGTAAATAATGTTTACCGTCAGCCCCCCCCCCCCCAGAACTAAAATTTACCGAAAAATGTTGTAGTATGTTAAAAAAAAGCTTGCACAACCAAAATAAAAGCTTGCGCACCCTTAACAAGAGCGGTAACGGGTAAATAATGTTTACCATCAGCCCCCCCCAGAACGAAAATTGACCGAAAACTGTTGTAGTATATTAAAAAAAAGCTTGCACAACCTTGCACAACCAAAATAAAAGCTTGCGCACCCTTAACAAGAGCGGTGAGGGGTAAATAATGTTTACCGTCAGCCCCCCCAGAACTAAAATTGAACGAAAAATGTTGTAGTATGTTAAAAAAAAGCTTGCACAACCTTGCACAACCAAAATAAAAGCTTGCGCACCCTTAACAAGAGCGGTAACGGGTAAATAATGTTTACCATCAGCCCCACCCAGAACGAAAATTGACCGAAAACTGTTGTAGTATATTAAAAAAAAGCTTGCACAACCTTGCACAACCAAAATAAAAGCTTGCGCACCCTTAACAAGAGCGGTGAGGGGTAAATAATGTTTACCATCAACCCCCCCCAGAACGAAAATTGACCGAAAACTGTTGTAGTATATTAAAAAAAAGCTTGCACAACCTTGCACAACCAAAATAAAAGCTTGCGCACCCTTAACAAGAGCGGTGAGGGGTAAATAATGTTTACCGTCAGCCCCCCCAGAACTAAAATTGAACGAAAAATGTTGTAGTATGTTAAAAAAAAGCTTGCACAACCTTGCACAACCAAAATAAAAGCTTGCGCACCCTTAACAAGAGCGGTAAGGGGTAAATAATGTTTACCGTCAGCCCCCCCCAGAACTAAAATTGAACGAAAAATGTTGTAGTATGTTAAAAAAAGCTTGCACAACCTTGCACAACCAAAATAAAAGCTTGCGCACCCTTAACAAGAGCGGTGAGGGGTAAATAATGTTTACCGTCAGCCCCCCCAGAACTAAATTTGAACGAAAAATGTTGTAGTATGTTAAAAAAAAGCTTGCACAACCTTGCACAACCAAAATAAAAGCTTGCGCACCCTTAACAAGAGCGGTGAGGGGTAAATAATGTTTACCGTCAGCTCCCCCCAGAACTAAAATTGAACGAAAAATGTTGTAGTATGTTAAAAAAAGCTTGCACAACCTTGCACAACCAAAATAAAAGCTTGCGCACCCTTAACAAGAGCGGTGAGGGGTAAATAATGTTTACCGTCAGCCCCCCCCAGAACTAAAATTTACCGAAAAATGTTGTAGTATGTTAAAAAAAAGCTTGCACAACCTTGCACAACCAAAATAAAAGCTTGCGCACCCTTAACAAGAGCGGTAACGGGTAAATAATGTTTACTATCAGCCCCCCCCAGAACGAAAATTGACCGAAAACTGTTGTAGTATATTAAAAAAAAGCTTGCACAACCTTGCACAACCAAAATAAAAGCTTGCGCACCCTTAACAAGAGCGGTGAGGGGTAAATAATGTTTACCGTCAGCCCCCCCAGAACTAAAATTGAACGAAAAATGTTGTAGTATGTTAAAAAAAAGCTTGCACAACCTTGCACAACCAAAATAAATGCTTGCGCACCCTTAACAAGAGCGGTAACGGGTAAATAATGTTTACCATCAGCCCCCCCCAGAACGAAAATTGACCGAAAACTCTTGTAGTATATTAAAAAAAAAGCTTGCACAACCTTTCACAACCAAAATAAAAGCTTGCGCACCCTTAACAAGAGCAGTGAGGGGTAAATAATGTTTACCATATCCCCCCCCCCCCAGAACTAAATTTGTCTAAAAACTATTGCAGTATATTAAAAAAAGCTTGCACAACCAAAATAAAAGCTTGAGCACCCTTAACAAGAGCGGTGGGGAGTAAATAATGTTTACCGTCAGCCCCCAGAACCTAAATTGACCAAACAATGTTATAGTATATTAAAAAAAAGCTTGCACATCTTTGAACAACCAAAATAAAAGCTTGCGCACCCTGAACAAGAGCAGTGGGGAGTAAATAATGTTTACGGTCAGCCCCCCCAGAACTAAAATTGACAAAAAAATGTTGTAGTATATTAAAAAAAAAGCTTGCACAACTTTGCACAACCAAAATAAAACCTTGCGCACCCTTAACAAGAGGGGTGGTAAATAATGTTTACCGTCAGCCCCCTCAGAACTAAAATTGACCAAAAAATGTTGTAGTATAAAATAAAAGCAAATGCACTTTTTAAGTAGCCTACAATACTTTTTTTACGTAAATCAATAATTTGTTGGCGGCAGTGGGTAGGTACTTAATTTATTTTTTTTAGTGACTTAAAAGTTTTTTTATTAAAAAGTTCTTTCTAATAAAATTTTCATTTTATTGATTTTGTTGTTGAAGATAAAAAATATACTGCCAGTAAAAGAGCTTTCCCATTTTTCACCTCCGCGCGTAAAATGGATTTTTTATTATCAGATTCAATTTTAGCAACCTTGAAAACCCCAATATACCAATTTTACGATAACTACCCCCCGCCGCTCAGGGGGTGTATTTAGAAAAAAAATATTTTAAGATTCTGCTTTAGCGACCTCAAAAACCCGAATATATCAATTTTCAAGAAAACTACCCCCGCCCCTCAGGGGGTGCAGTTAGAATTTTTTCATTATCAGATTCACTTTCAGAAACCTCAAAAACCCCAATATAACATTTTTTACAAAAACTACCCTCCCACTCAGGGGGTGAAATTTGAAAAAAATATTAGATTCATATTCGTCGACCCCAAAAACCCCTATATACTAATTTTGACGAAAATATTGAAAATATTTAAAAATATTTATCCGCTCACCCCCGCGGGGGTGAAGTTAAAAAAATTATCATCAGATTCAATTTCAGCAGCCTTAATAAGCCATATAGGGGAGACCGGGGTATAGTGGTCACCCTAAGGCAAAAAAAATCATAAAAAATGTATTTTTAAATTTAATGTTTTATTTTTTTTACAGTATACAGGGTGTAACAAAAAAGGTGGGCTGGCTACACATAGCCATATTTTACTCACCAAAACAATAAAAAAAGTTCATATAAACATTTTGTCTAAAATGCGTCCTAAGGGAGATACGCCCCTTTGAAAGTGGCTAAAAAATTCGGTTTTTATTTATTAACTCAGGAACCCTTTCAGTTACAGAAACG
>OY294046.1:50720250-51016772 GCA_958510825.1 Brachypterus glaber
GTATCAGACTGCTATTTTGAGTTTAGAAAGATTTACTTGGGCAAAAATAGATCTTGTTAAATTATATATTTTTGTTGTGCCTCTGTTTATATTTTATTTATAAAAATCATTTTTGACTTTTTTCAACTTAATTGAATACTGTGTAACCAAAGGTATACCTAATTTGTTTGTTTTTTTATTTTTCTGCTTTCAAGTAATTTTATTTACTCACATGTAATATTTAATTGTTACTAAATTTATTTAAGGTTAGTGGGTAGCCAAATTAGAATTGTTTTACTAAAAATGAATTTGAGCTCTGTAAAATTGATTCAAAGTGTAGAATTTAGAAATTCCAATATTATTTCAAACTTTTCGTGTATTTTATCATAATTTTTATTTATTTGTTTTATTTTCAACCTAGTATCCAGTTATCGTAGAGTTCTTCTTCCTTCTTTATGGCCTTTTCTCATTGAGATAATTAGCCAAAAGTATCGTAGAGTTATTTTTACATGTATTTTTTTTGTAAGGTACTGGCGATGTTGTAAATATATTTTTTAAACTGATTTATTTATTTACCGTTTGACAAATTATTTAATTGTGTTCCTATATTTATGTGTTTAAAACCGATTTATCTATTTACCATTTTTTTGAAAACCTATTTTTTTATGTTTCTGTGAATAATTTTGTGGTGTATTTCAGGTTTATTTTTCAGGAATTATAATTATTATTTTTATTGTTATCAGCATATTTTTTTTTCAGCATTTATATATTTTATAGCACTGCCGGTTACCTATTTATTTTAAAATATTGAGTTAAATTTATGCCAAATTAGTTTTTTTTTATTTTAATTTCTAAAAACAATATGTATTTTTGCCATCTAACAGTAGAGGGACACTTATGACAGTGAAAAAGAGCTTTGTAGAATTTAAATTGTTTTGTAACCATTTTATTCCCGGGCTGCTATCTAAAAATATTGCTGGGCAGTCCAACCCTAGCCGGTGCCATCTAAAAATATTGCGTGGCACAAACCAATATGCTGCTATCTAAAAAGATTGCTGGGCAGTTCTCCTCCCAATTTCCGCTCTCTAAAAATATTGCCAGGCAGAATCCCATCCGCTGCTATCTAAAAATATTGCTGGTCGGCTCACGTATTTTACCTAACTGTATTTATTTTTGTGTTGAATTTACATATTTTTTTACCCTTTTATTCCTAGACTGCTATCTAAAAATATTGCTGGAAATATTGCTGGGCAGTCCAATCCTAGCCGGTGCTATCTAAAAATATTGCAGGGCACAAACCAATGGGCTGCTATCTAAAAAAATTGCTGGGCAGTTCCACTCCCAATTTATAATATCTAAAAATATTGCTGGCAGAATCCCATCCGCTGCTATCTAAAAATATTGATGGGCGGCTCACGTATTTTACCTAACTTTATTTATTTTTGTGTTAAATTTACTTATTTTTTTACCCTTTTATTCCTAGACTGCTATCTAAAAATATTGCTAGAAATATTGCTGGGCAGTCCAATCCTAGTCGGTGCTATCTAAAAATATCGCGGGGCACAAACCAATGGGCTGCTATCTAAAAAGATTGCTGGGCAGTTCCACTCTCAATTTATAATATCTAAAAATATTGCTGGCAGAATTACATCCGCTGCTATCTAAAAATATTGCTAATGTTTTAGCACAAAAAATTTAAAAATCAAAACCTTAAAAAACATTTTTAAAAAATTTAAAATGTTAGTTTAAATAGAGATTTTTATAAGCTTTTAAATGATAAATCACACGACCCCCCTTTCCATTTAAAAAAATGTGCCCCCATGCCCCCCTACCCACATTTTAAGAGCTGAAAGTATTAAATATATGCTAAAAGATAGTTTAAGTTGTCTTATTTAAAAGTTACAAATTTGAAGTGGATATCTCAACTTGTTCAAAAGTTAAGAGACTTTAGGGTGACTTTTGGACCGCTTTGTATGTTATTTGGGTCGTATTAAATAATATTTTGGTGTTTTCTTCTGAACACCTTATTTTTTGGGCATAAAAGTTTGAGATAATACCTGGTTTTATTTGTGCTATTTTGTGGTTAAAAAGGGTAGTTTTTTTTTTGTTGCCTTTTTTTCTATCTCAGAAAAAACGCCTAGGGCAACTGTAACTAGTTTTATTAAGTTTTTTTTGTACCTGTTTTTTTTATCTCATTTCATGTAAAATATACACATCTTGATTTGATGTTTAATAAAGTTGGTTACATGGGTTTATTTTTTTCTTATTGAAAATGCAATTCTCTTTCATACGCAAGTAACGCAATACAATACAATACAAAAAGTCCAAACCGAACCAATTTATATTTTTAACCTTCTGTAAACACAAAATAGGATCCTGCCAGATTTGTTGGTAATTTTGTTGGGGTACTACGTATCCACCTTAACTTTTCATTAGTCGACGTGATAATTTTAGGTCGGTTACATTACAACAAACATATAAATATGTTTCATGAAAAAATAAGAAAATTTGAAAATCTCCGTCTGTCCGTCCGTCCGAAAATAGGTAATCCCCCAAAAAACAAAAAAGTTATTGAAGGTTAAACTTTTTTTTTTAAATAAAAAACTATCATCTTTAATTTTTTTTTTTTTAAATTAATTTTTTAAATTTTTTTATAAAAAGATATTTTTTATTTTTTTTTGATTTTTTTTTTTTTTTTTGATTTGGGTAAATTATTCATTGTACCATTTATAAATATATAAATAAATATTTACTGTGGATAGTACCTATATGTATAATGGAATGCGTAACATTACATATCTTCACGGCTTGTTTATAACTAAAAGTAATATTTCTATACCTACAGCATTTTTATTTATTTTATTTTATTTACTTTTATCTGTCACAGTAGTTAAAAGTTTGGATTTAAAATGGACTCAACTTAAATTACTTAGATTAAAGCCCAGCAAAAATCTCATAAAATGGTAGAGCTAAGCTTGAAAACATCAAAAAAGCTTAATAAAGACAAAGTATATACAAAAACAAATCGTGAATATATGTAATGGTTCGCATTCCACAGTATACTATTCGTAGTGGATGGTGTATTGCATTTTCCAAGTACTTAAAAAGTTAAAATTGTCTAAAACGCAAAATAAAATATTGCTGCCAACAAATACTTCCCCTGTAGGCCAAGCTACAAAAAAAAAGTAAAAAAAAAAATCTTTTCAAAAACAAAAAAAAATAAAAAATAAAAAAAATATATAAAAAATCAAAAAATATTTTTTTTCAACAAAACATTTTTAAACAATTTTCTTAAGTTTTTTATTTCGAAAATCAAAAAATAAAAAGAAAAATAGGTACAAAAAAAATTAATTATAAAAAAAAAGATAGATAGTTTATCGACTTTTTAAAAAGTTTAACCACCAATATATATTTCTTTTTGTTTTTGGGGAAATTATTTTCAAAAACAATAGGGATTTCCCTCTCATAAAACTTTAATTTCGAGTCGATCAGATAATTCCTTCTTAGGTTATTGTGTCAACAAAAGACGTGACATCGGACAGATGGATGGACAGACGGACATTTATAAAGTTGCTTATTTTCCATTTTCGTTTAATTTTTAATTTTGTTCATTTGACAAACATTTTTGCGAGCATTTTTTCTTAAACTTAAAAGTGGATTTCCTCTTTTTTTTCTTTAACGTTAATAAAATTAGATTACATTATTTTAAGCAAAGGTGTTCTAAACTGCCCCTTTATACGGTAGAATTACATCCATAATAATTTATCCCGTCTGTTGCACTGGAATAAAGATAAAATCAAATAAAAAAATTTAATAAAATTTAATTTCAAAGGTACCTATTGTATAAAAAAAATACTACCTCGCACAATTGTGTAATTACGCAAATAGAGCCCTGGTTCGTTGGTTAATGTAGTTTAGGCTAAAAATTGGCAATTTCCGTTCTAGTTCTGGAAACCATACCGATCGATATAGTTATCAAAACCAAACTCAAATATCAAGTTTTTTAAGGGATTCCTAAATGAGGTTTTTATTATTTTTCCTACGACCTAGTTAGTAGTTAGTGCCTATTTCCCACCCGTTGCCTATGAGAACGCTTGGTAATGATAATCAGCTGATTTTACACATCTGATGTCAGAAAATTAGTAAACGTCAAAGAAATAACCTCAAATTGACAAACTAATTTTAAAATAATTTTTGCGTTTTTTTTTTATGTTTAGGTGTTACGTCCTAGGAAAAATAGTATACGCACCTCGACGCAAACCATTTCAGTGCATATCGAGTGATTTTTTTCGTACACTAAAAACTACGTTCGCGTACTTGGTACGTAATATACTATTTCCTACAACCTAGTTAGTTCTTAGTGCCTACCGTTGGGAAGTGACAATCAGCTGATTTCACATATCTGCTGTCAGAAAATTAGTAAACGTCAAAGACTTAACCTCAAATTAACAAACTAATTTTAAGATAATTTCTGCGTTTTTTTTTTATGTTTAGGTGTTAGGTCGTAGGAAAAAAAGTATACGCACCTCGACTGTGAAGAGTATAAAAAGGCAAAGAATTTTAAGCATAGATTCAATAAAAGTGTCCTGCGGCTCAAAATTAATTAAATCGTTTTTTCAGATGTTCAGAAAAAGTCTGTGTAATTCCATTTTGTCAAACTTTGTCCTTTTTTGACGAAAGTATCCAATTTATTTTAACTAGAATTCAATTAGTCAGGTGTAAAAATATTTAATCAATCTCTATTGAATTGAATTCAGCGTTAAATGCTTGTTGTAAATTAATTAAATTTTGTAAATTTACCAGCCATTTAACAGTACATGTTCTTATTTAATTAATAATAAATCGTTTTTTAGATCTATGGTATCTATATACAAAACAGAGAAAACGAAGATATAACGATAAGATCAAGGCTGACCTGAGGAGACGGCCCGTCCGCAATCTGTATTTTATTAAAAAAAAACACACGTCACCCTTGATCTTTGTTTCATACGTTTTGTTTACTTTCAAACGGGCGGTATATATAAAAAAAAAACAATCTAGTTGCCTCATAAGAGGTAAAGCTTTTTTCCATAGTCGAAATTCTTTTTTTTTGTCATCAAAATTTTCCGTCAGCAGTATAGCTTTTTTAGAGTTTAGAGAAATTTCCTTAATGTTTGTCCTGACACCCCCCGCCCCTTCGCGTCACCCTTGGTGGTAACAAAATATATCGAGGGACTCTAGGTAGGGTACATATAAAGTGATTATATCGTCGGCTTACAAGTAAAGAGCACTAAGTCCAAAAACATGGTTTTGAGATATTGACAAATTTAACTTTCACTGTTGTTTTTTAATTTTTGTAATAATTGTTACAAAAATGCACGTTTCGCCAAAGAAACACTAACTCGCTTAGTGCAGAAACATTTGAAATAATCTACAAGTAAAGCGCACTAAGTTCACTAAGTGACTTAGTGCCTATTGCCAGATAAAAATTTATTCAAAATCAAACTGGTGCGTTTTGTATAGTGCATAACTCCCTTGGCAGTCCACCTAGAAGTTAATTCGGTTTACCTGTAGATAGATCATCAAAAATTAATTACAGTACCATAAAAATCCCATTTTTGCAAAAAAGTGACTTAGTGCCTTTTACTTGTAAGCCGACGATATTGTTGTTATTGTGGTAAAGGTTAGTTTTGAACCTATAATGATCCTTTCAGAAGAAGTTGATTTTATTTATTTTTCGATTACTGTTGCTAAAAGAAAACGGAATTTGTTGAATATTTTTTGAAAAAATAACCTAATAATTACTGTCTGATTTTTTTTTAATTGTGATGTTTATCAATATTATTACAATTATTGTAATAATTATAAGTTTTAGTGTTTTATTTTATTTTATTGCATATTTTTTAAAATTAGAAATGTACTTTTTTTTAATAATATTAAAATTTTAATTTCATTAATTTTAAT
This sequence comes from Brachypterus glaber, assembly GCA_958510825.1. NCBI lineage: Eukaryota > Metazoa > Arthropoda > Insecta > Coleoptera > Kateretidae > Brachypterus > Brachypterus glaber. Next base: position 50,726,173 of record OY294046.1, read on the forward strand.
GTTCTTAGTTTTAATTTTTTAATTTTACTTCTTTTAGTGTCAAAATTCTCTTTGATAAGGTTAAACTTATAATTATAGTACATAGGTATTTATTTTCTAGATATTTCAAAAAAAGCCATAAAAAATAAATGAATAACCTAAATATACGGCTTCTAAAACTAAATATAGGTATTATAAGGTCAATTAGTTAGAAAAAAATAATAATGAAATGGAAAAATAAATTATATTGTAACGATTTATTTTAGGGAGTTTTTTGTTTTTGTTTTTTCTTGAACATATGATTAAAAAGAAACCTAATTCATTTTGCCTTTTTCCGTTTATTTCTATATGTTTCCCAGTTTTTTGGCAATCGGCTCTTCCCCGAACTACTTGATCCGCCGTTGTTAATTTATCTTCGAATCTTACAAACTTTGGACTGCACTATGGTCCGGGCGATATCCAAAAATGACATTAATTCGGATGTTTACCCTACAGGTATAAAAATTGGTGCAGGGATGTATTTTATAATGCTAAAACCGAATATGGCATTAAAAGTTAAAAATTCAAAATGGCAGGTCCAATAAAAAAAAATTGGTTGTAGACTTTTTACCTATAGCCTTTTAACCCCTTCACAGTGATTGACCTCTATAGAGGCAAAAAAAAGTTCGTGGCTATAATGTGTATGACCGCTATAGCAGCATGTAAAATTATCAGTTTACCATTAGTTTCTTTTCCATGATTTCTTTTCCATGATTTCTTTTCCATGATTTTAAACACCACGGGGTTTTTGGGGTCGTTGATTACGAATCTGATGCCATTTTTCCAAAATTCAAAATGGCGGATCCAATATTGCGGATTAGGTTTTTTAAAGTTGCTCGGATTTGCTTGAAACTTGGTACTCGGGAGTTTTTACGAATCTGGTGCCAGTTTTCCAACATTAAACATGGCAGATCCAATATGGCGGATTAGATTTTGAAGATTCTCGGAGAATTTAATCCGCCATATTGGATTCGCTATTTTGAATTTTGGAAAACTGGCAACAGATACATAATCAACGACCCCAAAAACCCCCGGGTACCAAGTTTCAAGCAAATCCGAGCAACTTTAAAAAATCTAAACCGCCATATTGGATCCACCATTTTGAACGATAACTTTTAAATTCTGGCCTTGGATTCAGATTCAGCGACCCAAAGACATACATAATGATATCATGTTTTTTCAAAAAAAAAAAAATATTTTCAGCACATTTTTGGCACAAAAACTTTATTTTCACTGCACTGTGAATCGGTTAACGACGATATGACCCTTACAAGAATGTCAACAAAAAAACAGTAGTAACATCCAATACTTGGTTTCGGTTTGTATTTATTTAGAGAAACCAAATCTTTTGTAAAATACTTATTATTCATTCGTTTAGAAAACCGTCACCTTTCTTGAAATATAAAGATAAACTACCATAAAAGGTCCCAATTTGCTAGAAAATAGCTATTTTCTTTTTCGGAAAATTTAATCCGCCATATTGGATTCGCTATTTTGAATTTTGGAAAACTGGCAACAGATTCATAATCAACAACCCCAAAAACCCCCGAGTACCAAGTTTCAAGCAAATCCGAGCAACTTTAAAAAATCTAAACCGCCATATTGGATCCACCATTTTGAACGATAACTTTTAAATTCTGGCCTTGGATTCAGATTCAGCGACCCAAAGACATACATAATGATATCATGTTTTTTCAAAAAAAAAAAATATTTTCAGCACATTTTTGGCACAAAAACTTTATTTTCACTGCACTGTGAAGCGGTTAACGACGATATGACCCTTACAAGAATGTCAACAAAAAAACAGTAGTAACATCCAATACTTGGTTTCGGTTTGTATTTATTTAGAGAAACCAAATCTTTTGTAAAATACTTATTATTCATTCGTTTAGAAAACCGCCACCTTTCTTGAAATATAAAGATAAACTACCATAAAAGGTCCCAATTTGCTAGAAAATAGCTATTTTCTTTCTCGGAGAATTTAATCCGCCATATTGGATTCGCTATTTTGAATTTTGGAAAACTGGCAACAGATTCATAATCAACAACCCCAAAAACCCCCGAGTACCAAGTTTCAAGCAAATCCGAGCAACTTTAAAAAATCTAAACCGCCATATTGGATCCACCATTTTGAACGATAACTTTTAAATTCTGGCCTTGGATTCAGATTCAGCGACCCAAAGACATACATAATGATATCATGTTTTTTCAAAAAAAAAAATATTTTCAGCACATTTTTGGCACAAAAACTTTATTTTCACTGCACTGTGAAGCGGTTAACGACGATATGACCCTTACAAGAATGTCAACAAAAAAACAGTAGTAACATCCAATACTTGGTTTCGGTTTGTATTTATTTAGAGAAACCAAATCTTTTGTAAAATACTTATTATTCATTCGTTTAGAAAACCGTCACCTTTCTTGAAATATAAAGATAAACTACCATAAAAGGTCCCAATTTGCTAGAAAATAGCTATTTTCTTTTTCGGAGAATTTAATCCGCCATATTGGATTCGCTATTTTGAATTTTGGAAAACTGGCAACAGATTCATAATCAACAACCCCAAAAACCCCCGAGTACCAAGTTTCAAGCAAATCCGAGCAACTTTAAAAAATCTAAACCGCCATATTGGATCCACCATTTTGAACGATAACTTTTAAATTCTGGCCTTGGATTCAGATTCAGCGACCCAAAGACATACATAATGATATCATGTTTTTTCAAAAAAAAAAATATTTTCAGCACATTTTTGGCACAAAAACTTTATTTTCACTGCACTGTGAAGCGGTTAACGACGATATGACCCTTACAAGAATGTCAACAAAAAAACAGTAGTAACATCCAATACTTGGTTTCGGTTTGTATTTATTTAGAGAAACCAAATCTTTTGTAAAATACTTATTATTCATTCGTTTAGAAAACCGTCACCTTTCTTGAAATATAAAGATAAACTACCATAAAAGGTCCCAATTTGCTAGAAAATAGCTATTTTCTTTTTCGGAGAATTTAATCCGCCATATTGGATTCGCTATTTTGAATTTTGGAAAACTGGCAACAGATTCATAATCAACAACCCCAAAAACCCCCGAGTACCAAGTTTCAAGCAAATCCGAGCAACTTTAAAAAATCTAAACCGCCATATTGGATCCACCATTTTGAACGATAACTTTTAAATTCTGGCCTTGGATTCAGATTCAGCGACCCAAAGAGATACATAATGATATCATGTTTTTTCAAAAAAAAAAAATATTTTCAGCACATTTTTGGCACAAAAACTTTATTTTCACTGCACTGTGAAGCGGTTAACGACGATATGACCCTTACAAGAATGTCAACAAAAAAACAGTAGTAACATCCAATACTTGGTTTCGGTTTGTATTTATTTAGAGAAACCAAATCTTTTGTAAAATACTTATTATTCATTCGTTTAGAAAACCGCCACCTTTCTTGAAATATAAAGATAAACTACCATAAAAGGTCCCAATTTGCTAGAAAATAGCTATTTTCTTTCTCGGAGAATTTAATCCGCCATATTGGATTCGCTATTTTGAATTTTGGAAAACTGGCAACAGATTCATAATCAACAACCCCAAAAACCCCCGAGTACCAAGTTTCAAGCAAATCCGAGCAACTTTAAAAAATCTAAACCGCCATATTGGATCCACCATTTTGAACGATAACTTTTAAATTCTGGCCTTGGATTCAGATTCAGCGACCCAAAAACATACATAATGATATCATGTTTTTTCAAAAAAAAAAAATTTTTCAGCACATTTTTGGCACGAAAACTTTATTTTCACTGCACTGTGAAGGGGTTAACGACGATATGACCCTTACAAGAATGTCAACAAAAAAACAGTAGTAACATCCAATACTTGGTTTCGGTTTGTATTTATTTAGAGAAACCAAATCTTTTGTAAAATACTTATTATTAATGTGTGGAAAGAAACTCTTTTCCGCACTAGACTGCATTTGCCTGAACGACGGGTAGCAATCGAGTGCGGAAAATCCTCGTTGCGCATGCGTTAGGTACAATACTTTTTCTACCAGTTAAAAATATGCGCATATTTTATATATAAAAGCATATGCAGCGAGAGAGAATCATTTCCGAGACGCGTTTGTGAAATTCTGGCTTGCCTAGGGAAAACTGTAAAATAGTTTTCTAAAGCTTAGAAAACCTTTCCAGTGTGTGTATTATTGGCCTTGGCAAGTTCTGTTCAAAATTGTGTGTTTTTTTTGTAAATTAGTAATTTTAAAGCAAAACCGCCGCATAGTAAAATAATTTGGCAAAGAAAAAGTTTATTGTTGTAAACTAACATTTTTGCCATAATACGCCCACAAAAAAAACAAAGTGGTCTGCGTCATGGATAAGACCCTGATATTTCCATGTATTTTTGCCCGTTGAAACCGAATCTGAACTCAATTTAACTCCCAAACGTCTGGATTTTTCTCTACAGCCGCACCATTCTACCAAACGGGAAAAAAGTGACCAAAATTATTTTTTCTATTTTGCGACTCTTAAAGGCTCATAATCACGCATTTTGCGTGTTCTTGTAGGCCCATAATAGGTCTGTACTTCTTGTTCTTTTGGGTTGGCAACAGACCTGGCCTATCCCTTGACGTTTTCTACAAAATTTTGTGTTTAGGTTATTTTTACCATGTTAAAATTGTGGTTAATTGCAGTACAAAAGAGAAGAGATTACTATAAAATATATCAAAATATAATTTGTTCTTAGAATTTTAAAGATGGTCTAAACTGTAGTGCCAATCCAAAACAAAAATTCCTAAATCAGTCATCAATTTAAATGTAAGTTTTTTTTAATTTTAGAGTAAAATAGAAAAAATTCTATAAAGCAATCGTTTCATAAAACGTTTTTAGCGCACTAGTACTTTATTCTCGATTGGGGTTAAACCGAGTTCAGATTCGGTTTCAGCGGGCGAAAATACATAGGAATATTATGGTATTATGTTTTGTTTGTGGGCCTGTGTATTATTATAATAAATAATTATAATTAAATTAGATAGGTATTGATTTCCTGATTTAAATTTTAAATTTGATATTTTACCTCGTTAATTCATTATTTTTATTGATTATAAAATTATTTATTAAATAATAGTTATTTATATACCAAGGGACTAAACTGGCTGTTTTAGTCCCGCTGCATTAGTAATGCAAGGGACTAAAACAGCCAACTTTAGTCCTGAGGTATATACACAATTTTTGCAGGACCAAACATAATTTACGTAGGTAAATAAAAATTAAAAACCATGCGTCTAAAACCGGTTGTTTTATTTTCGTAATTTAATCAAGATGGCTGTAAATTGCGAAAAGTCAGTTTCATGGCTATTGCGATTTCAATTGTTTTTTAATATGGTTGACACAAACGCCAAAAAAATGGACGAAGATGATAAATTTTAAGTTATGTATAAATTGTTATAACAATGTTCTTTTTAAAGGTTTTCTTTGTTAAAATCAAATAAATTGGTTTGAATCGCTAATTTATTACAAAACACCACCAAACCTAATTTTTGAAACAGCAAAGCAGATAGTAAGTATAATATTTTAATATTATCAAGGTTGCCGTGATTTTTATTCCCTAGGGAGAAAAACGGCAAGTTTAGTCCCGAAAATGAAAGCGTAAAATTAGGTTTTAGTCTTGGTCGTGCAAAAAAATAATTATAATCATTTAATCTAAATTTTACTTTTTTATTTATTTTAATCTAGTAAAGAAACGATTACAAATATTTCAGAGTTACAAACCACTCCCCCAAGACATTTAGATCTTCATCCCTTATTGGGGTGTTATTTTTAAAGGTTTGGAAGCAAGTTTAGTCCCGAAAATGAAAGCGTAAAATTAGGTTTTAGTCTTGGTCGTGCAAAATAGTTATTTATATACCAAGGGACTAAACTGGCTGTTTTAGTCCCGCTGCATTAGTGTTTCCTGAGCGAGCGTAGCGAGCGAGGGAAACAGAAATGCAAGGGACTAAAACAGCCAAGTTTAGTCCTGAGGTATATACACTATTTTTTGCAGGGCCAATCATAATTTAGGTAGGTAGATAAAATTAAAATTAAAAACCACGCGTCTAAAATCGGTTGTTTTATTTTCGTAATTTAATCAAGATGCCTGTAAATTGCGAAAAGTCAGTTTCATGGCTATCGCGATTTCAATTGTTTTTTAATATGGTTGACACAAACGCCAAAAAAATGGACGAAGAAGATAAATTTTAAGTTATGTATAAATTGTTATAACAATGTTCTTTTTCAAGGGTTTCTTTGTTAAAATCAAATAAATAGGTTTGAATCGCTAATTTATTACAAAACACCACCAAACCTAATTTTTGAAACAGCAAAGCACATAGTAAGTATAATATTTTAATATTATCAAGGTTGCCGTGATTTTTATTCCCTAGGGAGAAAAACGGCAAGTTTAGTCTCGAAAATGAAAGCGTAAAATTAGGTTTTAGTCTTGGTCGTGCAAAAAAATAATTATAATCATTTAATCTAAATTTTAGTTTTTTATTTATTTTAATCTAGTAAAGAAACGATTACAAATATTTCAGGGCTACAAACCACTCCCCGAAGACATTTAGATCTTCATCCCTTATTGGGGTGGTGGCAGCGCTACGATTTCTGTTACTAAATCATCGAGCCATAAGGTGGTTGTTTTTGTTGCTTTAGTCTTTTTAGGCAGGAGTTCAATAGAAAGCTCAGTGAGGTTTTAAATGAGACCTCAGGGATCTATACGATACTACAAGGATGCTTTAATATACAGACTTGAAGTTTTTGCCACGTAGAAAATCTTTGTCTCAAATGTCAAGTCTCTATTTCAAAGCGTTCTTGAAATACCGTAGTATAAAGTTTATTCACAAAGGAAAAACTATAGGATAAGTGCCACCATATAGACACTATCCTAAAAGCCTTAAGTAAGTATACTATAAGTATTAAACCATATTACAGTTATCATCAGTAGCCGGCGTAAACTCAGTTATGACTCATCAACGTTGAAAATAAACACAGAAACATAGGCTTACGGAATAATTTTGAAGAATTATGAGGGAAATTTTTATAAAGGTCACTAAATCGAAACATTTGACGATTAATTTGTTACACACAACAATATTGACTATACATATTAACTATACATATATGTGTTTTTCAAAGAAGAAACCAATATTCGATAACTTTTTTACTTTACTAGTGAAATGGAATCATTAAAAAAAATCAAGATAAAAAGCAATAAAAATGTAAATAATTAAAACCTCGGGTCAACGCTAGAGTCCACGCGGCGCCTATGCGAGTACTGGAAATTCGCCGAATACTGGTTATTATAACAAAAGTCCTGCATAATTGTAGTTACCCAAAAAATAGCTTTTGACTACAACTTGGTTCTTTTTCTGGTGGAATCACGAATGTAAATGCTTTTAGCTGTTTCCGCTTTTTTTTCTCGCTACATTATACCTAAGTGAACAATAACTTTTTTTCGTTTTCCCCTCGCTTTTTTTACCTAAATACGTTATCCAAGAATAGCTAACTTAACAAAAAGTTATCATTAAAATGGTGTTAATCAACTTGCACGAGCTTTCATTTTTTACTTCGTAACATTCATTGGGGAAAATTAGTTTTTCGTAAATAAAAAAGTGCTTTAAGATTGTGACAAAATTTTAAATGAATCTTAAGTCCTAAGATCGGTTTAATCAAGTTTTTAACTAGGTACTTAACCTTCCGTTACAGACCTTATTATACAATATAATAAGGTATAATTCGGGCCGTATTATATGGTAATGAATTCTCAGTCTACTATGAAATCGAATGCTAAATGTACTGTTAAAACTAAGAGAAAAAATATAAGTAATGAACAGTAGCCGGTGTATTTTCAGTTGTAGTCCAGTCTTCAGGTCAATAAAAGAGGCTTCACCCGGAAATAATTCAGGGAGTTTTGATTTTCGGTTTATTGTGTAGGGTTTAAGACCGTAAATAAAAAAAACAATTTTGCGACGTTAAACTTGATTTGGAACTGTCATTTTTTCAACGTGTTTTTCACAAAAAAAAACGGATTTTTAACATATTTCTTAAACGTTACATTCTACGTTTTTAGATTTTTAATGTTTTTTTCGAAAAACGGTTAGGCGTGCCCCTGAGAACATTTTAGGTGAAATATATCTGGCACTTTCTTTTTAATTTACGTAAAATTACTTTTTTTTAAATAATTCACACATTTGTTCCCCATTATTTCGAGTAAACCGATTTTTGATTGAATCACCATTGTATTATGCATAAAAAAAACCTTCCTAACCGAGTCACAAAGAAAAATCTAAAACCCTACAGTGTAACTTTTAAGGCGGTGCCGTCAATTAGCTATAAGTCGTATAAAAAATATATGACACAAAAAATGTTGGAGATTTGGTCCTCTTTATTTTCATATTTATTGTCCTAGGATGCAACGATCTTGAGATATTTTAAAAAGTCCGATTTTTGTGAAAAATACGTTAAAAATATGACAGCTACAAATCGAGTTCAATGTAGCAAAATTGTTTTTCTTCAAGCGTACTAAAATGATCATATTTTATAACTGAACACACTAGTTAGAAGTGATCTATTTTTTTACAGTAAAAAAATGAGTTCATTGCTGTACGCCGTAAAAAAAAGTTAGTTAGCAAAACCACCACTGGCAGCAGCACTCTTTGATAGCCATACTTCAAACTTGTTTTTTTATTATGTAAACAGGTGGTTGACTCGAGATTCTGTACAAAAACCTTGTGTGAAATTGATTAAAAATGATTGAAGAAGAATATATGGTTTATACACCTACAAATCTCTCCGAAATTGCAAATACTACATTAGACAAGTTACCATCGAAATCGAGAAAAGTGTACGATTAAGCCTACGAAAAAAAATTTAAATGAGCTAAGAAAGGTTTAAGTTTATTTCGAAAGGGTTTTATTGGCCTATTTTAATAAAATTAAATTCAAGAATTAATATTTAAAAAAATATATAGAATGCTTGAAGAAAAAATAGTATGTTTCACTCAGAGGAAAAGTGCTTTTTTTACTCGTCTGTAGTTTCCGGACTCCGCTTCGCGTCGTCCGTAAATTCTACAGACTAGTAAAAAAAAGCTTCACTTTTCCTCTTAGTAAAACAATATACTATTATTTGCAGCCTTACCCAATAAACAAAAAATCTAAACTCCCTGAATTATTTCCAGGTAAAGCCTCTTTTATTAACTTGAAGACTGGACTATAACTAGAAATACGCCGGGTACTGGTAATGAATATCAATATAGGTATTGGAAAATGTCCAATACCTAATTAAGTGCTAGCTTACATATTATCTACCGTTGCAACGCATTGTTAAGGCTTCTCATTTATTTAATAAAAAAAATATTTTTTTACAGTACTGTTTTTTAAAATAGTATCTTTAAAAAGCAATATCTTCCTTTTTCTTTTAATTTTTATAATTTAAAAGAAAAAAATGTTGAAAAATACCTCGAAACAAATCGAAAATCAAAAAAAAATTGCATTAAAATCGATAAAACCTCTAAAAATAAGAAAAATTACTCATACGAATCTGAGTTTAATATCGAATCCTTAGGGCGCTGAAGCTCATTAACATGTCATTAGTAAAAATCGAGGTAAAATATATTATCTTATATCTGAGATATAATATAATACATTGGAATTTTCCAACATACCTGAGAGCGCCAATCGTCCCGGTGCGGCCGCTGAAAAGGCTGAGCGTCGCAAAATTAATAAATTCATTTTGTATTTTTGACGTGTCCGATACTTTTTTGTCTATGGAAATAAAGATTATTATTATTATTATTATTATTATTATTATTTCTTCAAACTATCTTTTCTACCCTAACGCAATCGAAACATTTGGTACTTTTGGACCTATCACTAAAAAACTTTTGAACGAAGTTTGCCATAAACTGGATCAGACTTCACATAATCCTTATGAGGGCATGTATTTTAGGGAAAGGTTGAGTGTAGCAATACAAAGGGGTAATGCCGTCAGTGTTTTGGGTACTTTTGGGGAGAAAGGGGAAGATATTTAGTCATTTTTATTTTTATTTTTATTTTAGTTATATATATGTATATTTTTTTTTATTTTTATTTTGTTATTTTAATTAATTTTTGGTAGTTTTATTTTTGTTAATTATTATATGTATTATTATTATATTATTATAGGTATTAAAATATTAAAATATAATATAATATCTCGAAAACAAAAAAGTTATTTAATGATTCAATCAATCTACAGGGTAAGGACAGAAATTTTTAATTTTAAACAAAATTATAAAAATATTAATTTATTATTCCATCAATCTATTTTCTAATCATCGTACAGAGTGATATTGGTAGACTGACAGTTTCGGGCTGCTGGCCCTCTTCAGTACCAAGAGTCAACTCTGCACGCTGATTAAGAAAACGTTTTTAGACTTTACTCGCAAAAGGAATATAGCCATTAGATTGATGTAGACTTGTGCGCCATCTATTTCTAGATGTAGACAACTACTCATACCTCTCCTTATCTGGAGACTTTAAATGGTATCAAGTTGAAGACTTGTGTGTCTCAAGCACATAGTACCAGATAAGGAACCCTTTGAGATATATTAACGAGGTTTTGCACGTGAATTAATCCTAATAAGGCCCATCTTTGTATGTAATTTTCACGTACTTATTTAAACCAGGGGTGTGCGAAAAGGGGGGTCCTTATCAGTTTTTTGTCCCAAACTTTTTTCTGTTTAACTTTTTTGCAATTTTATTTTTAAAATATGATTCCTCAGGTCAAAATACATAAAAAAGGTACTCTTGTTGTAATACTGTAGGATTAACCGTTTTCGAGAAAAGTTAATTTGAAGGTGAAATTTCACTGTTCGAGGACGAAAAATTAAATACTAAACTGTCGAAAACCAAAATTTTAATGATGCAATGTTATTCTACATCAAAAACTAAGAAAAAAAGTTTCCATACATGTAGGTCGAAAAAACGCTTTTAAAGCTACCATAGCCCTTTAAAAATGGTGTATATTTAGGAGACCATAGCTCCATTAGGATTCATTTTTGGAAGTACCTGTATATGAGGTTTTTTTCTTAGTTTTTAATGTACATTCGCCCTGCATCATTAAAATTTTGGTTTTCAACATTTTAGTATTTAATTTTTCGTCCTCGAACCGTGGAATTTTACCTTCAAATGAATTTTTCTCGAAAACGATTAATCCTACAGTATTACAACAAGAGTACCTTTTTTATGTATTTTGATCTGGGGAATCATATTTCAAAAATAAAATTGCAAAAAAGTTACACAGAAAAAAGTTTGGGACAAAAAACTGATAAGCCCCCCCCGTTTCGCACACCCCTGGTTTAAATAAGTACGTGAAAATTACATACAAAGATGGGCCTTATTAGGATTAATTCACGTGCAAAACCTCGATTTTTTTAGCCACTTTCAAAGGGGCGTAGCTCCCTTATGACGCATTTTTAGACATATGTTTATAGGAACTTTTTGTCATTTTTTATGATGTAAAACCATCTGTTAAAATTTCCGACCCTATTTCAAATACACCGTGTATATTCTAATCATCGTAGAGTGATATTGGTAGACTGACAGTTTCGAGCTGCTCACCCTCTTCAGTACCAAGAGTCAACTCTGTACGCTGATTGAGAAAACGTTTTTGAGTTTATTCACAAAATAAATAAAGTCATTAGATTGATGTATACTTATGCGCCATCTATTGCTAGATGATTAGAAAATAGATTGATGGAACAATTAATTAATATTTTTTTAATTTTGAAAAATTAAAAATTTCTGTACTTGTAAACAAAAAAGTTTTTAAACCGAAATCAAAAGACATTTCAAATAAAAAATCATTTAATATGATATACATGTATTATAGTCTAATTTTAATTTTATACGTTTCATTAGTTTTTAGTAAATTTTTGACACTTCAAGGTCAAAGTTCTATAGGGTCCCACTATAGATCAAAAATGACTGGCACCCTAATGTATACATTATTAAGGTTAATAACTTATTAATAAAAATTTATTAATTTTATCAGATAATTAAAAATTTAATTAAATAAATTTTAAAGCTGAAAATTTTATGCAGACATTCGCTTTCAGGTAAAGTTGCCCATAAGAGGTTTAAATCTGTTTGTACAAATGTTCATTTTGAACGAAAACTTGATTACTTTGTTAACGGATGAGACTTGATAATGCCACGACACTGAAAGTGGAGTCGTTTAATCGGATTTTATCTACTTGCATCGCACATAGGCAACATTTTCTGAAAACGGGACAAAAACCTTAAAAATTTTATTTTGATGTTTTGAAAAAGCATTTGTTGGAAATTGTTCGAGTACATCAAACGCACGAGAAAAATTGAAAATTGGGTTCATTACATCAGTATTACTAAGAGGACTGATCTATTAAAATCGTCGACGATAAATCAAAATTTTTGACCATATAAAAAAAGGAGACCTGGTAAAATATCTCGATTTTGGCGAAGTCAATAGTACTAAATTTAACCTCAAAATCAGAAGGGAACCGTTTTAAAAATGGTGGTGAAAAGGTTTTTTTTTATAGGATATTTTTGCTTACATTTTATAATATCTTATACTTGCTACTTTTTGACCATCAAAATGTGTTTCCTTATCTATATTTTTCCTTTGACTCCAAATCTGTTGTCAGAATTATAAATTATTACATATTTTTGGTGCAAAAATCAGCTACTCATTTTTCTGAGTTTATTTTTTCCAGATTTTATATTCTACATATTTCAGTAAAATTATTTAAAAAAACATATCGTTTAAAAGTAATTTGCAAAAAAGTCCAAAAGTGTATCTTTAAATCAAGATAGTGTCGTGAGCTCTCCTTTAATTATACTGGTCTGCAAAAAAAATCTTCTCCAAGGACTAAACCTATAATGTCTTGGTTTGGATAATATGTATTTTTGTGTTCTGAAACTGAATTTTCAACTTAAAAAAAATTCTAAGGCATAGATTTCGAGTAATTCCCGGTTTTTATTGTCAAAATACGGTATTTTGACTATAAAAACCAGGATTTACTCGAAATGTACGCGGTAGAAAAAATTTTAAATTGAAATTTGGTTTCAGCACACAAAAATACATAAGACATGATAGGTTTAGTCCTTGGAGAATTTTTATTTTTTTTTGTAGATTTGTGTTATTGGGGACTTTTAATACGTTTATCAGAAAGGTCTAAACTACATCTACACTGTTAATAATAAACTGAATATTCAGTTACAAATGGATAGGAAATCGGAAGTTATTATCCTATACACTGTAAAAACTGCATGTAAAATAATGTAATAATACATGAATTTACGTAGTACGGAATAGTAAATTTACTATTCTGGACTATTCATAATTCCTGAATTTATGTAAAAAAATGTAAAAAATTGTAAAATAATGTAAAAGAATGTAAAATAATGTAAAAAAATATATTTACATTGATTTACATATTTTTACATGATTTTACAATGTCGGGCTATGTTATTTTAATACGCGCGTGCGCTTTGGACAATAACCAAAAAGGCTTTGTATCATGTGACGGACCGTTTAATATTGTTATTGTCAGAGAGATAGCGACGCATGCTGCTAGGTTAAAGTGTTAAAAGTGAAAAAAAGGTAAATATTATTTATGTACGATATTTAAATGCTTTTTGTGGCCTAAAATTTACATTCATTATAAATTACGATCTTTATCAACAAATAGATCTTTAAAGAAAGATGTAAGCAAAAGTCTCTATGTCAAAGCGTTCTTGAAATATCGTAGTGTTTAAGTTGTTTTAAAAGCACTTTTAATATGACTGTATGTTGATTTTTAAAAAATTATTAAACACACCATAAGTATTGTAATTTTTACCGTTCCGGTCTATGAAAAATATTACCATTCTGGACTATGTAATTTTTAGCGTTCCGGTCTATGCAAAATATTACCATTCTAGACTATGTAATTTTTACCATTCCGGTCTATGCAAAATATTACCATTATGGACTATATAATTTTTACTGTTCCGGTCTATGCAAAACATTACCATTACGGACTATGTCATTTTTACCATTCCGGTCTATGGCAACATATTACCATTTACGGACTAAGTAATTTAATCTAATTTATTTTTACCGTGTATTTGTATAGGATTATAACTTTCTATCCATTTGTAACTAAATATTTAGCTAAAAATACTGGAGTTCTAAAGTCACTTTATTATTTAAGGACGGACATGAAATGTGTTTTTAACAAAAATTAAAGTACAATTGTATAGGATAATAACGTCCGATTTCCTATCTTTTTTTATCTGAATATTCAGTTTACTTTTTACTGTGTATCAACTTTTGGATTTTTTTTTAGGCAAACGGTAATTTTATAATCCTTGACGAGACTATATATTTAAGCTTTTGCAATGTTTTCTGGATATTTTGCCTGTGTGCATCGAGCCAACTTAAAACAGTCAAGTTGGCAAAATAAAAGAAGTTTCAGAGAAAAACGAAACCTCAATTGAGGTTATTTATCAAATAAAATAAAACTATTCAAGGGATTTTGTCCTTTTTAAGATATATAAAAGTTTATTTATTTATTCGCTTCCTAAGTGGTATTTTTTATTTATCTTTTCTTTTTTGATACCAGAAATAGGCGTTCCCTGTATGTATATTACACATCACACATAAAAGCCTCCGTTAACCACGTTGGAGTGTGAGAAACCAAACAAAAACATATTATCGTGTTACTTTCTCAACCTCGTATCTCCAAACAATCGATTTTCGATGCTTTCTTCTAACTTTGTACATGATGACTAATAACCAGAGTTTACTTACATTACAATAACATTCCTATTGTCCCTGTTATTGTAATGAAAGTATCAACTCTGCTAATAACTTGTACTAACTCCAATTCATTATTAAAATACAACATAACTTATAAACTAATACGCATAATTAGTTGGAGTTTGTATAAGTTACCAATCACCATGTACAGAGTTGATAAGTGGAAAGAACTGAAAATCGATAGTTTGGAGATACGAGTTTGAGAAACGAACACGACGATATTTAGTTTAATTCTATGGGTACGGTCATCTTCGTTCGTAAAACACTTCAAAGCTCCATTTCAATAGAATGATTGAAGTCCTCAGGGGTTTGTGAAACCCCACATAGTTAATAGCGAGAATTTATTTTAATATTTTTTAAGTAATATTATGATAAATATTGCTTATTATTTATTATTAAGTTATTATATATATTTTGCTAGCCAAAATAATATAAGTTGTTGCTGGCTGACTAACATTATTTACTTATTTGTGGATAAACCCAACAAAGGAAAAAATATTGGCACACTATGAAAGTGTTATGGTACTATTTCGTACTCGCTGAATGTCCCCTGGGGCTGAATATGGGACAATGCCCCATTGGGACATTTAATGGGAGTTTATTGTGCGAGCTTCACTACCTGGTAGTTATTTTGCTGACTGGGATTATTTTTAACCGTTATGTCATAATTAATAGTAGTTGTTTGAAGATAATACCATTTTTTTTCTAGTAGAATTTATTTAAATTTTTATTTTTTGTTAACGTTTTTAATAAAGTTTGTCACGAAATTAAAAAAAAGTTTTTAAATTTTTTTATAATTATCTAATTAAACTTTAATTATTAAAGTTTATTACAAATTTAATTATGATACAATCATTTTTTGAAATAAATAGTGTTTGTTATATTTATCTGTGTATTTTAGATTAAGGTTAAAATTTATTTAATAAACCCCACGTATACGTGGGGTTAACTATAGTTAATTAGGTATTTTTTCCACCTGCTGGTGGAAAAATTCAAATCATGGTTAACTGAGGCACAAATAAAATTTTTTAATTTTTTGAGACCCTTTGAAAGGGGCATAAAGGCCGTTTTTTGAAGTATGTTTATAGGAACTTTTTTGACCTTTTTCGATTTAAAATCACCCCTTAAACAGAATTTAGCTGTATATTTTATACAGGCTGTTCCGTGAGGAAAGGGAAATATTTTAAGGATATGTTCTAAAGGTCAAAATAACAAAAATAGTTCCCATAAACATATGTCTAAAAACGGCTCGTAAGGAAGCTACGCCCCTTCAAAAGGAGTACCAAAATTTCGATTTATTATTAATAACTTAGGAACCCTCTGTGTTATACCATCAGCTAGAACCAAAAATAAAAAACAATAAAATGTGAATAACCAGAATTTCCATAATGCAGGGTGATTCTACATCAAAAGTCAAGAAAAAAAGTTTCATACATGTATGTTGAACTGGGAAAAAAGGAATGCCGGGCGCCGTATAGTTCAAATGGGGGTCGTGGTTTCGTATAAGAAAATCAGTAATGTAGATCAGAGTTTATTTATTGTAGGAAGCAATTTCAAAATACCCAGAGTTAGGTGACCGATGTTATGTATGAACATAAATAAGTTCCAAACTAAAACTAATATAAATAATTAGGATTTAATAAAAATATAAATTAAATAAGACTTACCTAATCACCAGGATAATATTTAATGTAAACATAACCAAAGTTAAAGAACAGTGTGAAAATATTGTTTTACCACAAGTTTAGCCCGTAAACAGTTTTTTTATTTAAAAAGCGTTAACGAGCTAAGGGGGGGTGGTTGTGGTAAAACAATATTTTCACACTGTTCTTTAACTTTGGTTATGTTTACATTCTGTCAAATTACCCTAATTTAGGTGACCTTGACCATTTAGGGATATTTAATTAATAAGGAAATTAGGTTACCAATATATTTTGCTGGAACTACCTGTTCACCTGTTGTATTGTATCTTTGACATTCTAACCGATTCATACAGTTCTATTTTTATAACAGTTATCCTTAGGGATAAAATATTTATCTATTAATAAATATTATCCTGGTGATTAGGTAAGTCTTATTTAATTTATATTTTTATTAAATCCTAATTATTTATATTAGTTTTAGTTTGGAACTTATTTATGTTCATACATAACATCGGTCACCTAACTCTGGGTATTTTGAAATTGCTTCCTACAATAAATGAACTCTGATCTACATTACTGATTTTCTTATACGAAACCACGACCCCCATTTGAACTATACGGCGCCCGGCATTCCTTTTTTCCCAGTTCAACATATCTGGCACTCACCGTGAGGCATAGAGACGTACTGTAGATACGTCCAAAGCTAGGGTATAAAATAAAACAGTGGTAGTATTAGAGTATACAGTGAAAACAAAATGCCTATCGACCATTCACCAACCAATGGCAAGACGAGAAGTGGAAATTCATACAGAGGTCCTCGTAGAGAGCAATCACTCGACTTCTTGGGTTTTGAAGGTGGTTCAGAAGCATTGGCTTCTGCATTACCAACAACTACTGCAGTATCAACAACTTCCAGCCATGTCACCAGAGTACAACCCGTACTTACTGCTGGGATGTCAACAACTTCACTACAAGAGCAGCCGCCACCATTATCACCACAGGTTACACAACACCAACAAAATAATCAAGGTATTTATATTCCAATTTCACATTCACCTCCAACAATGGCAACTTTACCATCCAATGCAAGTGGCGTTGGGCCACAGAGATTTGAGCATACTACAAGTACTGGGGCAGTCCCTAGAAGAAATTATTCAGGAGCTAGTAGTAATTTAAGTTATAATTTACCTTATTATCATGTAGATTTGCCACATAGACCTCCTCCAGCTTATAGTAGCTTAAACGTAAACAACAATTTCCCTAGTTTACCTCCACAGGGTTATAACACAAATTCATATGTACAGGTACCACAAATAGCACAGCCCTGTATACCGGTACAAATCCCAAGTGCTGAAACACTTTCTAGCATTAAAAAATTGTTACCAGTGTTTTCTGAAAACGGTGAAATTCACCCTTGCGACTTTATAAATAGACTGGAAAAAACACTACAAAATTACAATATTCCATTTCAGATGTTTTCACCAGAATTACCAGACCTATTTATCGGGCCTTCAAAGCACTGGATACAAGCACTATTATATAATTTTAATGATTTTAACGCATTTAAAAACAGTTTTATTGATAATTTTTGGGGATTTTCTCAACAAAACAAGGTTAAACTCCAACTTGATTTGGGAAAGTACAATAGAACTACCAGCTATTCGAACTACTTTTTGGGCCAAGTGTCAAAAGCTAGATTTTTAAACCCTCCATATTTAGAACGGGAACTTATAGCAATAATTAGTAGACACTTTCCTCCAACCATAAGTTGTTCTTTAATAGGAAGTAGATGTATAGCGGAAGTTTTAGAGAGGCTTCGTTTAGCGGATTCATTTGAAACGGTAAACATGAGACATTCTTCTTCTTCTTCTGCGCAACCTTCTTCGCAACCGGCAGTCGTTCCACATAGGAATTTCTCAAATAAAAATTTCAATAAAAATATTTCTCACATTCAAATCGATAATATCGATAACATTAGCGATAATATCGATAATTTAGAACAGAATGAGGGAAACTAATTTTTCCTAAAGATATAAGCAGTGTATCTTTAGGTAACATTTCCACAACTGCAAAACCTAACCTCACAAATTTTGTAAACAATCCCAAGAGTGAGTTACACAAATGTGATTTTAACCATCAACCAATTTTAAGTGATATAAGTCGAACCCCTCTAATTACCATCAACATAAATCACACCAACTATCCTTGCTTAGTTGACAGTGGTAGCGAGTGTTGTGCTTTTTCTACAGTGGTAGAAAATTCTGTCACATCCATGTCTATTCCTATGTTTCCAGTAAATGGTATTAGGGTTTCTGGAGCTTTTAGGAATAAAAACCGAAAAGTCACCCATCAGGCCCTAGTTTCATTTTCTTTAGAAGATGAGGTTTTTGATTTTGAGATGCTTTACATCCCAGACTTAGTCTTTCCAGTTATCCTGGGTTGTGATTTTCTAAGAACTTTTAAGGTAAGCATAAGTTTAGAACAAGAATGCATTTTTATAAAACATAATAATAAAGTATTAACCATCTCTGAAACTAAAACATTGCACACTTATACTGCCCTTGAAGATTCCCCTTTAACAAAAGTATGTGCTATATCAAAGTCCCCTCCTATTATGCAACCTGATCATTACTATCAAGTAAGTGATGAGGATATTGATGCTGTGGTTAGAGAGACTCCACTTTCTCCTGAACAAAAAGCTAAATTTAGACACTTACTTTGTAAGCATAAAAGTGTTTTTTCAGAAAAACCTGGTCTTACGTCTGAGTATGTCCATTCAATAACCCTTTTTGATTACACACCCTTTAATCAAAAGAGTTATCCCATTCCCATTGCACACAGGCCTGCTGTAGATGCTGAAATTCAGCGTATGCTGGACTTCAACATAATTGAACGTACTTCTTCATCTGCTTTTAGCAGCCCCCTATGTACCAGCGGTCCGCAAAAACGGAACGGTAAGAGTTTGCCTTGATGCAAGGAAGCTTAACAGTGTAATGGAACCCGATACAGAACTCCCAAACAAAATTCAAGAGCTTTTGCAAACTTTACCTCCTGAAGTTCGTACTATTTCGAGTTTGGACATGACCAATGGCTACTGGCAAGTTCAGCTAAGGCCTGAGGACAGAAAATATACTGGATTTTTATATAATGGTAAATCGTATCATTTTAAAGTACTCCCTTTTGGTCTAAAGACCGCAGTTAGTAGTTTCACTCGGGCTATGTCCGTTATTTTAGGTCCAGAATTTTCCGAATTCATCCGTATTTACATAGATGATGTCCTTGTACTGAGCTCTGGGGTAGATGCGCACCTGCAACACTTAGATAGTGTGCTATCCAGATTTGCACAAACCGGATTTACACTACGGTTAAATAAGTGTAAATTTTTTAGGAAGGAAATTCAATTTTTAGGCTACACCCTTTCTGAAAGTGGCCTTCAAAGTGATTCTTCCAGGGTATCTGCTATAGTCAACTACCCAGTTCCACAAAATGTAAAACAATTACAGGCGTGGCTAGGGTTGACCAACTATGACAGGGTATTCTGTGAAAATTATGCTACTGTGGCCGAGCCCTTATTTTCCCTCCTGAGAAAAAAAACTAAATGGACTTGGGGTCCTGCTCAAGCCCAAGCATTTAATAACCTGAAAGAGCTGATTAAACAAGAAGTACTTTTGTTTCATCCAATATTCTCTCTCCCTTTCTGGGTACAATGTGACAGTTCTGATGTTGGCTTAGGTGCTCAGCTTTTTCAGATTGTTAATGGTCATAAAAAAGTAGTGGCATATGCCAGTAGAGTTCTTCTCCCCAGGGAGCGTGGCTATTGTTCCTCAGAAAAGGAGGCCCTCAGTGTAGTCTGGGCGCTCGAAAAATGGCGAGTTTTTTTAATCGGTCGTCATTTTTAATGCCTCAGCGACAACAGGGCATTAAGTTATCTTAATACCTGTCGTCTCCTCACACCTAGACTATCCCGTTGGTGCTTATCACTACAGGATTTTGATTTTACTATCAAGCATGTAGCCGGTAAAGACAATATTGTAGCCGATACTTTATCCAGGTATCCTAGTTCTAGGCTACCAACCCCTTATGATCGCTGCTTTAAAATATTAGGCCAAACCATACAGCTCGATAGTGTTTTCTGTAGAAATTTGAACTCCCTACCTGAAGACCAACGAAATGATCCCAAGCTTTTTCAAATTCGTGAAAAAGTCCAACGGAGAAGCTCACCCCAGATTTGTGATGCATGAAGATATACTTTACATCAGACAATCCGAAGGTGAGCCTTACCTACTTTGCGTTCCAAAAAATCGTATACCCGATTTTATTAGAGCCTATCATGCAGGCATGGGTCATTTTGGGGTTTTTAAGACCCATGCTGGAATTAAGCGAGAGGTATGGTGGCAAAATATGGCGCGAGATATTAAGCAAGAGCTAAAAGCATGCCAAATTTGCCAACTGGTAAAATCTGGTCCTTTGCCGAACCCACCGTTGAAAGCAATTATTCCAGAAGCTCCAGGAGAGCTTGTGGCACTCGATTTTTACGGGCCCTTGCCCCGATCACGTGGTTCCGTCGAATACATTTGCGTTGTACTCGACGTTTTTTCAAAATTTGTCACTCTTTACCCTCTGAAAAATGCAACTTGCAAAAATACGCTCAAAAAGCTTCAGGAGGATTATTTTATTAAATACTCAATCCCGAAAGCAATTTTGACGGACCACGGGACCCAATTCACGGCCGACCTTTGGTCCGCAACCCTCGAGCCTCTGGGCATAAAAGTCATAAAGTCTTCGGTGCGCCATCCGTGTAGTAATCCATCCGAACGTATAATGAAAGAGCTCTCTAGGCTCTTCCGAACATTTTGCCACGACCGACACACCAGGTGGGCCCTAGAAATTGATAAATTTGCGAATTTTCTCAATAACATAACGCACCTGTCCACTGGGTATTCCCCCAAAGAATTGCACCTGGGTGAATCCCCTGACTTACCACTTAGAGAAATATTAAATTTTCCGGTTGATACAAAAAACCTAGATAATCACGTAAAATTATATTTTGCAAAGGAGAGTTTGTTAAGTAGTGCCTTACGTCGAAACGCACACACCCATTCTAGGAAATTAGCTACATTTCATGTAGGTGATAAGGTATTACTTAGGGCAAACCCTACTTCGTCTGCAATAGAGGGACGAATAAAAAAATGGATGCTCCTCTATGAGGGCCCATATAAAATAAAAAAGATCATTGATCTATCAACATATATTTTAAGTAATCCTGAAGATGAAAATGAAAGAGGAATGTTTCATGCATGCCATTTGAAAAAGTATAACCCGGAGTCTGAACTTTGAAACAAACCTTCTACCTTACTTTTATAATCTTTTCTGTTTTGAGTTTATCCCGTAAACAGTTTTTTTTTAGTAAAAAAAAAAAAAAAAGCGTTAACGAGCTAAGGGGGGGTAGATGTGGTAAAACAATATTTTCACACTGTTCTTTAACTTTGGTTATGTTTACATTCTGTCAAATTACCCTAATTTAGGTGACCTTGACCATTTAGGGATATTTAATTAATAAGGAAATTAGGTTACCAATATATTTTGCTGGAACTACCTGTTCACCTGTTGTATTGTATCTTTGACATTCTAACCGATTCATACAGTTCTATTTTTATAACAGTCATCCTTAGGGATAAAATATTTATCTATTAATAAATATTATCCTGGTGATTAGGTAAGTCTTATTTAATTTATATTTTTATTAAATCCTAATTATTTATATTAGTTTTAGTTTGGAACTTATTTATGTTCATACATAACATCGGTCACCTAACTCTGGGTATTTTGAAATTGCTTCCTACAATAAATGAACTCTGATCTACATTACTGATTTTCTTATACGAAACCACGACCCCCATTTGAACTATACGGCGCCCGGCATTCCTTTTTTCCCAGTTCAACATAGTAGATTTCAACAAAAAAAACTTGAAATAAGGGCCTAAACAACAGCCCTAATTATAATTAATTAATTAATTAATTAATTAATTATAATTAATTATAATTATCAAAAGGGCCTAACCCAAACATTTCTTATAGGTTGTTTGCATATAATTTTCTCTTTTCTAGCCTTAAATTGGTTCATAAGCCTTTTTTATTCAAGAGTAGTTAAGGGTAAATATTTGGGCTGGGCAAAAAAAAGCAAATCATTAAAAAAAGCCTCACACACGCGCTTATTATAAGATTGTTTTTTTATAAAATATTGTCTTTTCTAGTTTTAAATAGGTTCATAAACTTTTTTAATTAGGAATAGTTAACGGCAAATATTTGGGTGGGGCAAAAAAAATATATTATTAAAATTTGCACCCCTAACCTTATTTTCCAATGCATTTTTTTGCCATTTCTATTAACATATTAGGAGTTTTTATTAACTAGAGCGATTAAAAAGTATATTAAGTAGTACCCGTTTCAAGCAAAAATCGCATTTCGAAAAAATGAGGGTTAGGCCCCTATGTTAGTTGCACTCTTCATATGTCTAATTTTGGCGTAGGGCGCAAGAAGTGCAAATCCGGCTCTGGTAACTGCGGCTGGTATAATGTATATTATTGAGATGCAGATAAATAAATTTCTATGACGCAGCCACAAGGGCGTGGGTTTTATCATGTTATTGCAATATTAATTGGTAAAAACAATAGATAATAAATGAAAATAATTTTAATGTAAAACTGCTTGAGGCTTTCTAGGAAAAACCCGGTCCGGGGCAAAAAAAAAACATCTATTTCACGGTTCGCAAAAAAGGTCAAATAAAATAAAAAATTGCCCAAGAACTTTGAAAATAAAATTTGATTCCTGGCCTTTCCTTAAATAGGAAAAGCTAAAATTAAAAAATTTCAACGACAAAATTTTTTTTATCGCACTTTTTTGTTTTGAGTATTATAAAATAGATACACGCTGATTTATAATTTTCCTAATTCACCAATATTTGCTACAGTTTACTTTTTTCTGCTTAAACTTTTTACCTGTAACTCAAAAATTAAATTTTAAATAATATCTAACAAATAGGACCCCCTTGGGGGGCCTTAAAGAGGCACGAGAGTCTAAATTTTTAAATTTTCCTGGGTTTATCTTGTATGCTCTATTTATATACTAATATAAGCTATTCTTGTAGTATATTAAATATTTTTTTTTAAATAGAGGGGTTTGGGGGTCTCGAGACAATTTTCAGATTTTTTTTTAGAATTTTAATGTACAAAAAATATTATAACATAAATATTTTCTAGATATTGTAAAAGAGTGTTTAAAATGTCGGTTTGTGGGTTAATTATTATATTATATATAATATATATTATTATATATTATATTATATATTACTAATATATATTATTATAAAAAAGATTTATAATAATAATATTATTATGTACGCGTACGTGCCAAAGGTTTATATTTCACCTGAAAGTCTCTTATAAGAGACTTACTATATCTAATAATTATACATACATAATTATGTACATAATATTTCTATAATACATTATGCCTAAAACTTTAAAATCTCTACTTTCGACTTAAAGAAGAGATATCAGACGATCGGAAGAAAAAGAAAAAACATTTTAAAACTCATTTTAGAAATCAATTTTTTTTTAAAGGTTTGAAGGGATTTTTTAATTCCAGAGGAAAGGCAATAAATTAAAAGCAAAGTAAGGTAATAAGTGGAAATTATATTTTGTATTAAACAAAATTGAAATATAAAAGTACAGAAAAAATAAAAGCAAAAATATTTTATTTTTTAAAGCTGGGTAAATAAACATAATAAAAATTTAACGCAAACTATAACATTAAAAAAATAATAATTAATATTTAATAGTAATTATATATGGGAGTTGTTATAAAATATTACTGAATTTTTAATTTTTTTATAACAACTCTCATATATAATTACTATTAAATATTATTTATTATTTTTTTTAATTTTATAGTTTATCATATAGTTTTATTATGTTTATTTACCCAGCTTTAAAAAATAAAATATTTTTGCTTTTATTTTTTCTGTACTTTTATATTTCAATTTTGTTTAATACAAAATATAATTTCCACTTATTACCTTACTTTGCTTTTAATTTATTGCCTTTCCTCTGGAATTAAAAAATCCCTTCAAACCTTTAAAAAAAAATTGATTTGTAAAGTAAGTTTTAAAATGTTTTTTCTTTTTCTTCCGATCGTCTGATATGTTTTCTTTAAGCCGAAAGTAGAGATTTTAAAATTTTAGGCATAATGTATTATAGAAATATTATGTACATAATTATGTATGTATTATTATTAGATATAGTGTCTCTTATAAGAGACTTCTTTAACAACTTTCAGGAGAAATATAAACCAAATTTGGCACGTACGCGTATATAATAATATTATTATTATTATTATTATATATCTATTTTATATTAATATATAATAATAATATATAATATAATATATAATAATATATATTATATATTATATAATAATTAATCCCCAAACCGACATTTTAAACACTCTTTTACAATAACTAGAAAATATTTATAATATTATAATATTTTTTGTACATTAAAATTGTAAAAAAAAATCTGAAAATTGGATCGAGACCCCCCAAACCCCCCTATTAAAAAAAATATATTTAATATACTACTAGAATAGCTTATATTGGTATATAAATAGAGCATACAAGATAAACCCAGGAAAATTTAAAAATTTAGGCTTTCGTCCTCTTTAAGGCCCCTCAAGGGGGTCCTATTTGTTAGATATTATTTAAAATTTAATTTTTAGTTACAGGTAAAAAGTTTAAGCAGAAACAAGTAAACTGTAGCAAATATTGGCGAATTGGGAAAATTATAAATCAGCGTGTATCTATTTTATAATACTCAAAACAAAAAAGTGCGATAAAAAAAATTTTATCGTTGAAATTTTTTAATTTTTGCTTTTCCTATTTAAGGAAAGGAATCAAATTTTATTTTCAAAGTTTCTGGGCAATTTTTTATTTTATTTGACCCTTTTTGCGAACCGTGATTTTAGTTTAAAAATTTATCGTTTTAAAACTGTGCTTAAAAGCTGCCTATTGTTGGCTAAACGAGTGCATATAGTGCGGAGTAGGGGTTTTGGAGTAGGGATGTTATGGATTAGGGTTGTTAT
This sequence comes from Brachypterus glaber, assembly GCA_958510825.1. NCBI lineage: Eukaryota > Metazoa > Arthropoda > Insecta > Coleoptera > Kateretidae > Brachypterus > Brachypterus glaber. Next base: position 50,751,821 of record OY294046.1, read on the forward strand.
AGAGCAGGGAACCCCTGCTAGGGATGTTATAGAGTTAGCCAACTTTTGAGTCCATGGATAGAGACTTTTTTATGTACAATCAGCTTGTACTAATCCTTGAACCTTTAAAAATCATTCTTTTAAAGTTATATCCCTCTTGACCAATGGACGCGAAGGCCTTTTTTTAAACCAATAGTGAAATAAGTATGTGGTTATTATTTTATATTGCATTTTTAGCTATATTCTGCGAAATTGTAAAAAATTTAGGCCACGAAATTTAAAATAAATTGGTATGGCTCAAGGGGGCGCCGGACTTTAAAACACCCGCGAAGACCATTACCTCGCAGTCCATTACCGCGATCACCATTACCTCGACAAGTCATTAACGCGTATGTCCTTTACCGCGAAGATCATTACCGATCAGTTCATTACCGCGAACGGTCTTTACCGCGTATGACTTTTACAGCGAAAATCGGTATACATTATTTTTATTTTATGTAAGGGTATTTCCGTGGGATTGATGGTAGTTTGGTTTGGTTAGTTTTGGTTTTGGTTTGGATTTTTATTGATAAAGTGGAACGTTTACTAATTGTACCCATATATCTTTGTTTGAGTTTTTTATGTATTTTTTTTTTAAATTTATATCGACTGATTTGTATAAATCGCTGATTAATAATCAGTTTAGTACGAATCGTATTGTCGATCGAAATAATAAAAAGTGCTAGGGGTAAAGACCTCGCTGTATATAAACATTTTATATACAGGAAAGAAAAGACTGTTAAAAATAAAAAAAATTATAAGTGAGTAAATACGACGTGCTTTGTTGCAAGGGGCATTTGCATACTTCGGACGGATATGTTTTAAAGGAAACTAGAAATGGCCACAACCCTGACCCAGCAGCTAAATCACTTAAAACTGTTTGATTGTTTTCTGCAAAATATTTATTTTTTTTATTTTTTTTTTCTTCAAAAAAAAAAAAATTTAAATAATTATGTGCGGTAATGGTTTTCGCGGCAAAGTCCATGCGCGGTATTGACACCTTCGCTGTTATTTTCTTCGCGGTAATGGCTTTCGCGGTAAAGTCTATGCGCGGTAAAGTACATGCACGGTAACGGTGGCGCGGTAGCGGTTTCGCGGTAATGGACTGCGCTGTAAAGACCCCTACCCGGCTCAAGGTTAAGTATACCCTACTTGTCTGTACTCAAAGAACTTTTACCTCAAGAAGTTATTTCAGACCAATGTTTATGAAGGTGTCATCTTTTTGTTTGTTTGTTTACATAAACGTACGCAATACTGCTTCTGGTGTAAACATAAGTATAGCTAGTTTTGACCTTCTGGTGACCAGAGCGATGTTGCGTAATTTTCACTTTATCATTATGATAAATCTTTATACCTACATTAAAATTTAAAAAAACTACTATACTATGACACTATAATTATGTTTGATAATGTAATATAATTAATTTTATTAAAATTAAACTACTAGTTCATATAAAACTCAAATTAAACAAATATTTCTTAAAATTTACAATAAAATATCTAAAGCAGGTGTTGCAACAGGCAACACTGTATTGCTTGACAAAGTTTATGACATTAGACTGTGAGTTTACACATTCTTTCTCACTCTTTACGCGTACTAAGTGTAAACAGTAGTCACTCCCCACCAGTCCCTCACCGGTTGGTTCACGCTTCAAACAAAGCATACGGTAGATTTCATCATGTTTATTCTTGAGGTAAAAGTTCTTTGTCTGTACTTAAATAAATAAATTAGTAAATTTATTGTTTGTATAAAATCATAGACAAAGAACATAGATGAGCTGTCATCTCAAGGTTATATACAAATTTACATTTTGATCGGAAGTACGTCAGAAATCTGCCGGGAAATTTAAATTAGTGGGTAAAATGTAAATAAATAAACGACATAACCTTACTTTTTAATGTTTTCTTATCTTATATTAAAAAAAATCAAACTTACCTAAAAAATATGATACTGCTGTAGCAGTCGTTTTATGTTTCTACAACTTTTTATAAAACACGTAATTTCAAAGACTTTACTAGTTCTTTGAAAAAGCACTATAAAATATACAAAAAACACAGAAAGACTTTAAAAGTTCAAAAACGATATTATATAGTCTATAATAAAGTAAAATGTTCACCCTTCTAGCACAAAACACCAAACGCGTAGAAAAAATAACAGAAAAATCTCGAAAACAAACTCAAAACATACATAAATTAGGTTATGTTAACCTGTTGCACGAATATGTTAGAGGTGTGTGCGAAGAACTATATTTTTATATTTAAATTACTGGTAAAAATAAATAAATATCTGTGTAGTATAACATATTGATTTAGTTTTTACATATATAACAAACTGTTGCAACGAAACAACGACAAAAAGAAACTTTTACTGACTACTGAAGTGAAATGAAAAGACACATCTCTAACAAAGAAAATATTCTTATCTAACGCAACACAGTGTTACCAACATAAAATATATATTTTTTTACTTTATGTTGGACAATTGGAATCAAAATGGAGGACGCATTTAGTCGGGACGCAGAAGTATGCTCAGACGGTCAAAAATCAATCTATTTGTTTATTTTGTCTATGTATTTTATACATTTACAGATAAACTCATCAGAGACGGTTAATTGATTTCAAGGAATTAGTTTAATTTTGTATAATGTTTACGATAGATTATAATATCAACTATGTATTAAATAATAAACAATAATCTAAGAATTTATAAAAATAAAATTAATATTGTTAATAATAAAATAAATAAATTTTATAAATAATTTTAATTTTAATTACTTTTCAGTAATAGCATTTTTTATTAAAGAGATTCCTATATCAGAGGCGGAACAATTTGTGGGGGTTTTAGGGGCATAAGACCGTGCAGGGCTGGAGAGAGTCAGCTCGAGCCGCGGGGAAACTTTATTCACGGGCCCCTTGCCTCTGAAAAAAAGCTTTACCCCTGTCAGAAAACATAAAATGTTCGCCGCCGGGACCCCTCGGGAGCCCGGGCCCCGGGGAATCCTACCCCCTTCCCCCCTGAATTCGGTCCTGTGCCCCGGATGCTAATGGAACCATAACTCATTTAAAAGCGGTTTGAATTCTGATTATAACGTTTTTTATTTTTTAAAATTCGTTTGTTACGTTTCGAGATATTATGATAGTTTTAAAGTTTTCGTTTGGAAAATTTATTAAAATGACAATGTAGTAGTGCTTCTGAAAATTTTAAAGTTAAGGCGTCTTTCTACCTTCAAATTTTAAAAATATTTTGTTTTTAAACATTTGGTTTTGAAAGAAAAAAAGTATCATTGAGAAATTTTGTAGGTATGTTTATTTATATTTAAAGAATACATTTTTTTTAGATTTTTAAAGTGCCATTTTTTTGCCATAATAAAAAAAACATAAAAAAACGGTTTGCCATGATTCCGGCCGTTTGGATCGACTTAAAAAAAAAAAACGGGATATTTAGTATTGAAGTTGCTATAGCCCTATCTAGAAGAATTTTTTTTTGTCTAAAACAGCAACAAAAATGCGGATGTTTTTCAAAAAATTTTAAATAATTTTCAAGAAAAACTTCTGCTATTTTGTTTTTTTTTTTGTGTCAAAAAAAACTCTTATAGATAGGGCTATAGCGACTTCAATACTGAATAATAACCCATTTCAAACTGCCGAAATCATGGCGTCCACCGTTTTTGATGTTCTTTTTTTTCAAAAAAAAATTATGGCAAAAAATGGCACTTTCAAAATTAAAAAAAAAATTATTCTTTAAATATAAATAAACATAACTACAAAATCACAATTATATCTTTTTTCTTTCCACATAAAAAAAATTAAAAACTAAATATTTTTAAAATTTGAAGGTAGAAAGACCCCTTAAATATCTCAAAAACTAATAACATTTTTTAAGTCTAAAACATATACACTTTTTACTAAAACCGCTATAAAAAGAAAATTGTTCAAAATATAAATTAATAACTTTTTTTTTTCTTAGAATGTAAATGAGCATTCCATAATCACCTCCTTTACTATATACAGGGTGTCTCAATGAAGCCGACTAGGTCGATACCATGAAATTCCACCTTCAAATTATTTTTTCTCGAAAACGGTTAGTCCTACAGTGTTACAACAAGAGTAACTTTTTTATGTATAATGTATGTATGTATGTATAAAAATAAATTACATTAAGTTACACAGAAAAAAGTTTGGTTTGGACTGAACAATTTTACTAAAATATAAGCCTAAAACATAAACAATTTTACTTAAAACATAATTTAATAAATCTAATATTGAATTAAATAAAATTTTCAACATACCTACCATTTCGGGTGATGCAATATAATAATAGGCCCACAAAAAAAATTTTTTCGTGAGTCTTGGATTCCAATATGATATTCCTATGTATTTTTTCCCGCTGAAACCGAATCCGCAACCCGTTTAACCCCTACACTTCAGGATTTTGACATAACCTCAAAAAACACTCGAAAAACTACTGAAACCGCTAAAATTTTTTTTGTGGGCCTGTGTTATTAGTTAGTTGCTATAAATTATTTAATAGACAATATAAACTAGAATTCCTATTTCAATAAAATCATATTATTAATAATGCATTTCCTGCGTCTACTGTTTGAGGAACTATCCCTTGTCTTGCATAAGACATAAGGTATAAGTCTGCGCATGAGACATATGACGGCATATTAAGCCAATCACCTTATTGTTCTATGCTATGTCTGTCTATGGTTATGCGATCCTGTGGATAGCGCTTAAACCAATACGTCATGCAGTCAACCCTTTCACGGACTCGAGTTTTTGAGTTTGTTCTCGTTAGCGTCGAGTACACTGCCTTGCTAAGCTGAAAGGTCCTATCTGTGTATGTTAAGCCTATGTAGATAGGACCTTTCAGCTTAGCCCGGCAGTACAGGTTAGTTGTTTTTTGGAATAACTTATTTTAATAAAATTATTATCCTAGTGTGAAAATTATTTAAAATAAAATCCTTTTTATTAAAAAAAATAAAATAAAGTTCTTAAAATTGACAACTTAATTTTTTTAAACTCAATTATTTTAAAAACCGCTATACGGATCTATACAGTATCTATATCATTTGTTGCAGAATTTAATTCTACATTTAATAAGTGAAAAAAAAAATAGCATTTCATTTAAAAAAATTGAGTTTTTTATGTTTGAATATCCAAAAGTTTGAATATTTATTCTGAACACCCTGTATAAAATATTTTAGTTTTTGCACATAAAGTAATTAGATACACCCTTTTAAGATAAAATTGTAAAATTTTACTATTTTTTGACAAAAAATAAAGAAATTGAAGAAAGTTTTATCATCAATAAAAATGCATTTTTTCTCAAAAAAAAAAAATATTTCTCAAAAACTATAAATAATAGACCCATATAATATGATATCAAAATAAAGGCATTTTAATGAGAAAGATGGCATAATAAAAAATATACCATTCCATTAAAAAAAATGAGTCGGTCCCTAAAAGGACTATCCTGTATATTTTAAAATATTTTTAAAATGTGCCTTCCTTAAAACCATACAACTTTTCCATTAACGTTTTTCTCTAAACTGGATACTTTACTATATATCTACTAAGTTGTCTTCGTTGAGACACCCTGTATATAATTTTTTAATTCTTAAGAACATGGCATTTTTATAAGTAATAACCCGTATGGAGAGCCACTGGAAACTTATTTTCAAAGAATTATCCGAATTATCGTAACTTTCCTATAGCTTATAAAACATTTTCACGTCGCCATGTATAAATATATTTGCGGATCAATAAAAATATAACCTAGAACTTCACAGAAAATATAGGCTTTTTATATTCATTCCAATTTATTTTTAGCCTGAAAATTAAGATATTAAAATAGACTTTAGACGCATTAAGCAGATTTTTTTAGAAAAATGCTTATTGTATATAATTCTGTACCATACTGATATGCAGTTTTCGACTCACATATAATAAATATATAGATATAGATATATACTTACATAAAATAAATTTTTTGTTATCAGTCATGATTTTAATTTAATTGGTGCTTGAGTTAAGATGTGTAGGGTGAGCTGTGTTGTAAATTAAATTATGGATCAGGATTATAATAGGAAGAGAGAAGCTAATCCAAGAGAAAAGGCAGGAATTCTGTCCATTCTATCATTTTTGTAAGGAATTATTTTTATTTTAATGACACAGACACACAAAAAAAAAATCAGAACTCTTCTATGAATATTTTATTTTCTTGCCTCAACGCTTTATGTGACGTTTAATTTCATTATTCAGACTCGCTACACTGAACTCATTCGGAATGAGTCATTCTTCATCTTGTTTATAAACGGTAAAAAATTAAGTTATTTTTCCTAAGACCTAGTTAGTAGTTAAGGCGCCTTTTCACGGAGCAATTTGTACGCAAGTTTGGTGCTATGCAATTTTGTTGCAAGAATGATTCAGTCAATGCGATTGCCTTCAGGAAACTTTGATGCTATTTTCGAGCCATCAAATTATTAGAACAAGTTCTATTTTTCGACGATTTTCACTCAAGATTTATAGTTATTTTCATGGTACCAACCTGGAAAAAAGTTACCAAATCGATTTCTTTTTACTATTATAGTAGCAACTCCACATGTTAATAATTATTATTATTAATAATAGGCCGGCCTGTCTAACTAATAAACTTTCTTAAAAAAGAAAATTCTATGTTATGTTTTTGTCAACAAACGCAGAGACATGTCAAAATTAATGGTTTCAATATATAGCGTCAAACTTGCGTACAACTTGCTCAATGAAAAGGCAAATGAATGTGCAATTGTCCTTATGCTATATCTGGCAGCAAACTTGCATAGCATAGAAAAGGTGCCTTTAGTACCTATTTCCCACCTATGACAACGGTTGGAAAGTGACAATCAGCTGATTTTACATATCTGCTGTCAGAAACTAAGCAAACGTCAAACACATGAACTCAAATTTACAAATTCATTTTAAGAAAAATTTTGCATTTTTTGGATGTTTAGGTGTTAGGTTGTAGGAAAAATAGTATACGAAGCTCGACTCAAACCTATTTCAGTGCACTTCGAGTGATTTTTCTCCTCGGCTCCGCCTTGTGAAAAAATAAGCACTCTCGTGCACTAAAAACTAGGTTTGCGTATTCGGTGCGTAATATACTATTACTATAGTATATATACTCTGTTTCATTCAGGAATTTGTGTAAATATGTGCAAACACATTAAAATAAATTTAATTTATTGTAAAATAATGTAAAAGACTTGTAAAATTTTGCAAAGCGCTGTAAATTAATTTAAAATTAAACAAAATTATTGTGAACTGTGTAATTTCACAGAAAATTACACGACGCGTCGGTACATGGTATCTTGATAAATTTGTCAATTTCTGAGGGCGTTTTTCCTGACATACTTAAGGTCGCAAAAATTATCCCTCTACATAAAAAAGGTGCATTGACAATTATAGACCAATATCTCTTTTATCAGGTATCTCCAAAATTCTTGAAAGGGTTATTTTTAATAAAGTCATACATTTTTTAGATCAATTTTTTATACTTACTTCATCACAAGTTATGTATGGTATCATATTTTGGGGTTCCAGTAGTCTAGCTGTAAATGTATTTAAAAAACAAAAACAAGCTGTTAGGAATATGGTAGGTGTCTCACCAACTACATCTTGTGTTCCTTATTTTAAAGAATTAAAACTTTTAACAGTTCCTTCCATTTACATTAAGGATGTACTTATGTTTGTTTTTAAAAATAAACATTTGTTTACTTCCTTTAATATAACACATCAGTATCCTACGAGACACGCAAACAATTTTATTTTACCCCATCATAGTACAGTTGCATATGAGCATGGCCCCTTTTATATGGGCATTAAGATTTATAATAAGCTACCACTAACCTTTAAAAATATTGAAAATGTAAACATTTTTAAAAGAAACTTACACAACTACCTTGTCGAACAGTGTTATTATAGTATTGATCATTATCTTAGTGGAAGTCCCTAAAATGGAATAAAAAACTTTATGTTTTATTGTATTCTTAGGTTTACTTCTATTTTTTATGTTATTTATATACATGTGTCTTTATTTTTTTGCTCACAGACTTGTTCTACATCTTTGTAAGGTATTTTTGAACAATAAATTATTATTATTATTACATATTGCTTTTGTGTAAAATTTTACGAATCGGTCTAGGGCAACCAGTGTAACTTTTTTTTTACAGTGTAGGGGGCAAAATTTTCTCGAGAAAGGGCAAATCCGATCCCGGATTCGGATTCAGGGATTTAAAATACATGAGGTTATGATTTTCTCCTCAATAGTCTGATTTTTTTTTTGTGTGTGACCGTGATTCAAATATAGCTTTAGAATCTTTAACTTTAAATTGTGTTTTTACAGGGTTATATAAAAAAAAATTTAAAAAAATTATACAAAAACATTCATGTCTACATAAACTTGTACCAGGAATCCATCACAACGCTTAAATTTGTTTTTTTTTTATTTAATGTAAAACCATTATTGCAGGTTTAAAAATATAAATATTAAAATTATTTAATATACGTATTTACCCAACTCTAAAAGTGGCATTAACTATAGTTACTATAGTATTAAAATAAGCAATATATCTCTAATTGCCAAAGGTATTCTTCAAAATTTATGTTTTACGGTACCTACTTATTGTATTTAATTGTTCCATACTGGTAGTATAAATATATGTATACTTTTAAAAACTAAATTTTTTGTTATCAGTTATATTTTTTTATCAATTAGTGCTTGAGTTAAGATGTTTAGAGTGCAGCTGTGCTATAAAGTAAATTATGGATCTGGATTATAATAGGAAGGGAGAAACTAATCCCAGAGAAAAGGCAGGAATCCTGTCCATTCTTTGTAAGGGACAAGGGGCAAAAAAAGCCCCAACCCCACCTCAAAAATAGGTTTTTTGGATTCACTGTGTTCTGTGATACAAAAACCTATTAAACCATCTAAGTAGGCCTTGACTTCATTTATATGAATTTCCTTAACAGTTATGAGGTTGTATCCACCGGACTCGGATTCAGCGCACCCAAAATATTTAAAAACCATTAACATAATTTGTATGTTAGAAAAAACGGTATTTTGTGAAATAAAAATCATGTATTTTAGACATAGTTGGCTTTGACCTCAATTATCTCAAATTCCTCAATAGATACGAGGTGACATGGTCGACAAATCTGAAGATTTCTCTAACTGAGATTCCAGAAATAGGTTTATACTAATTTTGGGTCTCTGAATCCAAATCAGAAGGCCGTTTGTCTCCATCACCCTCAGATTTTTTTATATCATAAAAAAAGTTAAAATTAGGGAAATCAATTTTGTGTAATTACAAGAAAATGCTTTGATTTATCACATTAAAATTAAGTACGGTTAATAGTGGTAATATAAGTTATTTATTCCCCTACTTACCCAAAAATACAATTGTGTGTATGTCAGAGGCGTGCGTTCTAAAGTGTTTCTGTAATATATTTCTCCAACAAAATTTATGTTTAAGAATTTTAAAATTTCGATAAAAAATTAATATTTATTGATTAATTCTACGTAAAAAACATATTGGACCTTAAACATATCTCTGCAAGTTCCACTAAGAAAAAATCTGCTGCCAACAAGATAATACTTTCTCCTATAGGTTTATTAAAATTAAATTAAAAAAAAAAAAACGAAAAAAGTGTATTTTTTCGTTTTAACGAAAAATAAATAAAAAAAAAAGTTTTAAGCCCATTTTACCCCCTTACCCCACCCCGATTTTTATCAAAAAAAAAAAAAAAAAAAATAGTAGCCACACAAAAAAAGGTCAATAGTTTTTTTTCCTATGTATTTTGAGGCGCTGAATCCGAATTTGAAGTCAAAATAGCACCTTATCCAATTAGTTTTCCAGGTGATGTGCTATTTTGACCTCAAATTCGGATTCAGCGCCTCAAAATACATAGGAAAAAAAACTATTGACCTTTTTTTGTGTGGCTACTATTTTTTTTTTTTTTTTGATAAAAATCGGGGAGGGGTAAGGGGGTAAAAGGGGCTTAAAACTTGTTTTAATTTTTTTTTTCAATTTGTTTTTCGTTAAAAAAAAATCCTAAAAGTAATATGAAACTATAACTAAATTTTGACTAGATTAAAAATAACTTTTAATAGCCTATTAATTTATTGATAAGATTGGATAAGGATGATAAATATATATTTAAAACTTTACTTCTACGTATTTTCTATTGTATGTTTAAACGTGTGATACACAGGGCCGTGCAAAGGGAAAACATTTCCTGGGCTTAAATCGAAAAAAAGCGCCCTTTATTAAAAAAAAAATAATATTAAAAATTAAACTAAAATATTTGTGAAATAGTATATTACCTAACAAAAAACAAAAATAATTAACAGTTAAGTTTAAAAAATTTTATAGTAATTATGTTATTATTAATATAACGGTCGATGCCATCTGTACGTTGTACAATAAAGAACATTTATTATTATTAATATAACAAGAATAACACTACTCAATTAATGAATTAAACAATTTTAGCAATTACACTAGGCAACAAGGTTTCTTGCCCCGATTGGAGTCATATGTTTTTTAACTAATTTTGGGTCGCTGAAACCGAATCTGGCCTCAGAATATTTCTATTACCTAAGTTTTCTGAGAAAAATAAGATAAGATAAGATATATTCCGAGGACAAATTTAGATTCGGCGACTCAATATTAGTTAAAAAATACCCAACTTAAAACATGGAAACTTTAAATTCATAGGTATTATAAAAAAAAATATTAAAAAAAAAATTGATAATGTGACAAAACTAAGTAGGGGTGGAGGGTAAGGAGAAAGGTGCATAAGGGGACAAGCTTATCGCCACGTACTCATGCTAAAAATTTACAAAAATCATTACTAGGGGGTCAAAAATGAACTAAAAAATGTTACGTAATATGGTTCTTATGTAATAAAGTAACATTTTTATGATGTAGAACCATTAAAAAAACAAACAAAAATACACAATATTTTGTTTTATAAATTATTTTTAAATTGGCATAACTGCCTGTACTAAAATTTAAAAAATAAGAAGTGCTGGATTTTTTTCAACGTCAAATTTGGATTCTGCGCGTTTAAATTGATAAGAAAAATATATTTTTTGGGCTCTGGAAAAAAGTTTACACTGTGTACTTTAATTTTGTTTCTTTTTCATTTATTTACTTTTTACGAAAAAACTAAGCAAAATAAAAAAAACATTTTTATAAATATTTTTGTAGAGAATTTTATAATCTACAAATTAAGTCCCATAAAATTTTTATACAGATTTGATAGTTTTGCCACAAAAGAGCAATTAAGTAAACTCTGCACTTTCATTTTAAGCTTTTTATTTTTTTTCGCGTACCTATTCTAACATTAGGTCCTTGGCATATATATTTTTGAGTTCCTCGTATTGTTTTTAATATACCCTAAAATTTTCAAAATCCTACTCTTTTTTTTTAAGATTTTGAAAAAAAGCGTCATTATTTCCTGGACTTATATCTCAAAAATTTTAGGTGCTGAAATTTTTCTAAGGTCAGATTCGGTTTCTACGCCCTCAAATTGGTAAGAAAAATTTACTTTCCGATCGGGGCAAAAAAAAAGTTGAGATTTGTTGCCTAGTGTTATTGAAAAAAAAAATATTATATTGGTCAAACACAATAATTATAAATTAGCAATTAACCTATTTGTATATTCAAGCTACTTGATTTTTTATGGAATTATGCTTGCAGAAAAGGCCTTATTTCCGCACACATATAAGTGCGGAAAGAGACAGACAAAAGAAGGGGCTTATTAAAAAAATATATATACATAGACATGTGATTTATTTTTGAAAAGAGCTTTTGAAATACAATCTTAAACTATTTTTAAATATTTTTATTTTCAAAAATGCCCATGTGGAGTAGGTGAAAACTAAAAAACAAAACGTCACCAGTCTATCTCCGACATGTCGACAGTAAGTAAACCAACAATTTCTGAAAAAAATATGTAGCTCCACATAACAACAATATCTTTGTTGTAAAAAAATTAATATACGAACAATTCAGGGACAGATTTTTATTTTTTTATACACACAGGGTGTTTAGTAACTAGCATGCCAAAATTTAAGAGGTGATTCTACATCCAAAAATATAAGAATAAAGTTCGTATAAAGGTTGGTCTGGAAATGAGCCCTAACACATTTTTGCCCCAAACTTTTTTATGTGTATTTTTTTATATTTTTTATAAAAATAAAGATACATAAAAAATATCACATAGAGTAACACTGTAGGTTCAACCGTTTTCAAAAAAAATGCAATTAAAAGTGCCACCAAAAATGTTACTTTTTAAAAGGCAATTACTCCTTTAATATTAAATTTAGGTGTTTTGGCGAAGAATACTTTTTGGATTAGATTTAAATGAAAAATCACCCTGCAGCATTAAAATTTTATTTTTCACCATTCGATATGTGCCTGCTCGAATGGCCGTAGCTCCCTTAGGGCTTTTTTCCGGAGCAACCTTTATAGAAACTTTTTTTTATATTTTTGGATGTAGAATCACCTCTTAAATTTTTGTATGCCAGTTACTGATCACCCTGTATAAAACATATTATGTAATACATCGCTGAAAAGAAACTTCGGAAGCATATTTGTACGAACGAAGTATTACTTGTACAATTACACAGGCCAACAAATTTTCAACTTTAGAAACTTGTTTGGATCTGAGAGCTGATTTTGGGTAATTTTCTTATGTTGATTTCGAATATAACTTCTGTTTTTATCCATCACGAAAGGCTTTTAAACAACTGCACAGTGGGCCAGGAAAAAAAAAACAGGAAAAAAAATGTGAATTTTTGCATACGACTATTTTTGATACCGCTAATTTCGAATAAAATAACGAAAAGTTTCAAAAACAAAATTCCGTGCCATTATGGTGGTCCCAAATTTTATGTTTGGTTCGATCTTTCTAAAAATGTGTCAAATGGCTTCTTTTGATTATGTAGGCCCAAGTACATAACTAAAAGCCTCATAACAAAATAAGATTTTTGGAATCGCTTAGAGCTAAAAAATTTTAAGGGATGGAAACAAAAAAATGCTCCTTTGGTAGTGGCATATATTAAGCATGACATGCCGTAAACCATAATATGGTTCAAAGTAGACTATATTATAGTGTACTATGGACATTTAATTTTAAAAAATCGTGCGCTATAATTTTTAGTTTTTCTCTAATTTTTAAATGAACTGGGGGTCTCCCAGTGGGGGCAAACAATAATGTTAAACCAATAAGGGTTGCTGTACATATTATTAAAAGATAACTAGAAAACTTTTTAATAAAATTATATAAAAAACAAGTTTTTAAAGTTAAAAGAGAGTTTGGAAACGTTCTTAAAACTATTAAAAATTCCAAAATCTTTTTTTTTTTTTATTAATTTATTTAATTCATATCATATTATTTTCTTTTAAAAATCTAGTTTTTAAAAATTTGCATACATATGTGTTCTAATTTTTAGTGTAATTAAGAGAAGGGTCTTAAATACTTTTTTTTATATAATTTTATATATTTTTCATTATTAACAGGTGATGTTTAATATTATTTTTTAGTTATACATTTTCCCTTTTTAAAAAAGGCTACAGAAGACCTTTAGACGAAAAAGATGTTTATGATATACGACCAATATTTAGTTCCAAAAGATTAGGAGACTATATCGAAGATTACTGGATCAATAACAATACAAAGAAAAAGCCGCTAACTTTAACGAATTTAATATGGATTTCCTACGGAAGATGTTATTTACTCCTGGGGCTCTTACCTTTTGTTATGAAAACTACTACTTTGTAAGTACATAACTAAATTCTCAACAGTAATATCACAAGACGTAGTGAAATTTTCTGAAAATTTCACTGCCTCAAATTTTTATTACATGCAATTTTGTGTTAAGTTATTTAGTTTTGCGTATCAAGCCAATCTTTTTAAATTTTTAAAAAGCGCGCTCTAAAAACAATTGCTATAAACTCTGACGCAAAAGAAAGAGCTTCTGTCAAAAGTTGATTTGTGATTTTCAAGATAAATTACTGTTAAAATTTAATATTTAATGTGAAAAGTGACAAAATTGTTTGCATTAGCTAAAAAAAATGGAAAAGTATGGAATTACACTTGTAAAATTCTTAGAGAAAGGTATTTTTTCCTAAATAAACTTGGCCTTTATATTTTTAAAAATTGATCAGAAAATCCGTGATTTTGCTAATTTCCCACGTGAAAGTAAGTGTAATTCGAATCTGATTGGTTGAAAGTTAAAAAATAAAGGGATTTGATTGGTCTAATATAAGTTTGTAAAATAGTCGACTAAATTACTTATTTTGAAAACAAAGTGCAAAAAAAATAGTTTTCTCAGTACCTACCAACTAGATAAGTTACATTACATTACATTACTTAATCAAAAAGCCGACAGTAATGGAAAGTACTATATCGAGCACGCTTAGTGATAGATAAAATCACTATAAATTAAGAATTCTTGTGTCTAGGTGTCCCCCTTAGGTAAGTGTCGGACACTTCGTGTCCTTTAGCAGTAAATAGATTTTTCTGTCTAGTTACGGTTTTGTTTATATTGATTTCATCTATCACTAAGTGTGCTCGATGCAGTACTTTCCATTACTCTCGGCTTTTTGATTAAGTAATGTCAAATTACCTAGTTGGCAGTGAGAAAATAACTATTTAACCGACTTCCAAAAAGGAGGAGGTTATCAATTCTACGTGTGACTTTGTTTTTATAAAGGATTTTATTATTTGTATAAAACAATGTCGTTCTGTGTAATAGCATCCTTTCCAAGTAATGCATTAAGGGGCCCCATTTTCTTTTTGTAAAAAAATATTTTAAAGTTAATATCAGTTTACCTACATAACATTTTCACAAAATACCACAGCTTCTAAAACCTACAATTACAATTTGTTCATAAATAGGTTTTATATTTTTGTTTAAAATTGTACTATTTTTATAATTCCTTTGGAATTTTGATTTATTTTTTTATTGCATTAATAAAAAAACCTAAAAATACTTGATTTTTTCTTGTATTTATCATAAAAACCCAATTATTTTCGTTTATTATAAAAGCAACGTAAGTCCGTAAAAGTATTATTTTTTTATAAAATATTAAGCACATTTAAAACCGAAATCAGTTTGCGTTTCGGTGATTATGAAAAATAATCCCCAAAATCTAAATTTTATCGCGTGTTCGCCAAAATTGCAAAAATATATTTGACTTTAGATTAAAGTTTGCTTTTGATTTGTCAAACGGTATAGCCTGTAGTCCTCTGGACGTCCAGAAGGACGACGCACATAGGTAAAAAATTCAAAAAAAAAAAACGGAAAAAAATCATGAAGCATCGAAAGTTGAATATTTATAAACCTTATATATTTAATTTTTTAAGCAAGACCACAAACATTTTAAAAAAAATGTATATACATCATTTAGAGGACACTATAAGGTTTATAAATATTCAACTTTCGACGCTTCATGATTTTTTTTCGTTTTTTTGAATTTTTTTACCTGTGTGCGACTATCAAAAAACGTTTTTTCGGAATACCTACACTTTGAAACGTATAAATACATCAACACTTGGATTTTTTTTATCATAACAATACTTTCTCCTCCTGGGTCGCTCGAAGTTAACAATGGTTTAAATATGTGAAAAATTTCAATAACAAGAACCGATAAGTAAGGTTTATTTTGTTATGAAATTAAAAATATTTTCGTTTTTTTTCCTAGACTGGTGCAACCAAGAGCCCTGGGAAAACTGATCTCATACTTCACAGTCAATCAAACAACCATTTCAAAAGACGATGCCATTTACTATGGCTTCACACTTATAGTCCTAGGAGTAATAAACTGCATATTCGCTCATAACTACATGCAAATAATCATAGAATTCAGCATGAAAATTCGCACATCCTTCACATCTCTGATTTACCGAAAAGCCTTAAGGCTGAGCCCACAATCTCTAAGTGAAATTCCACTAGGAAATATCGTTACTTTGATAACTAAAGATGTTTCCACTATGGATTCTGCATTTATATTTATGAATGACATTTGGATAGGTTTTATACAAACTTGCATTACTTGTTATTTGATTTATGATAAAATTGGGTGGCCGGTGTTTGTTGGTGTTGCCTTTTTATTCCTAATCATTCCATTACAATGTAAGTATAAAGTTAATAGTTATTTATGATACTAGTGGGTAAAGTAAGATATTGCCCATGAGGCTGACGCCTTGCAGGTTAATTTTCGAGAGGGCCATATCGGTTTACCCATGATTTTACCCATGAAAAGTTTTATCCAATAAATAGCTTAGGAATTAATATTTTTATTAAACATTTTAATGACATTTACAAGGAAATAATTTAACAAGTGACAGTTGAGTGGGTAAAATAAATAATTATCCACTCAGGGCCACTTGCACAAATGATGGTTTAACTTTAAACTTGGATTAAATTGACGGCTGACCAATCAGAATGCAGCATTTTTAACTTAAACTCGGTTTAGCTGAGATAATCCCGTACCAAAAGTTGGTGCAAGTGGCCCTCAATAAAGTAAAAGCCACGCTGGGGTTATTATTGAGTTTATCTATTTAAAATAAAGCTGGTAATTGTCTTATTATCTGTATGTATTGGATAAATTATTTTTTTATTAGACTGGCTGTTTTGTTTTTAAAATTTATATTGGCATGATCAGACACGATTAAAATTCTAAAAAAGCGGCATTGGCATACTGTTTACCTAAGTAAAAATTGTAGGATTCTTTTGATTTATTTAGGGTTTAAAAGTGCTTTAATATGTTCAATAAAATGATATTGGTTTTAAAGTTACCTTAAGATAAACTAAAAGTTCTTAAAGACTTATTTTTATGCAAAGAATTTAATGTACCCTTTAAATTAAAATAAAAAAACAATTTGCTCTTAATGCCCTATTGATCTTATACTGGTTTTATAATAGTCTTGACATTGGCTATTTTAAAACTAATTTGCTGTTTTAAAGGATTAAATAGCAAGTTGGTTTTAAAACAATCCATTTTGGAACAAATAGTTTTATGGAGTATCCTTGATATACTCATTAACACCCATTAAGCAGACTATTTTATCTTAAGCCTATATGTTAAATAAAATTCCACATTAAATATAAAAACTAAATTTTTACGTTTTAAATAGTACATAAAGTATATTTTAAAACTTAAAGGTTTTAACTTAGTCAATTTGGTTAAAAGAAATGCCTGTTGGATTTTTCACGACTTTATTAACTAATTCTACCCCCTCCACATTCGGAGAAAACGTCATCTTCTCAATAAGCTAATTTAGTGAACTAAATACAGAAATCACAAAACCGTCATAATTTGCAAGGTTAGGATTTCATTTGCGCGCCAGAACACTTTAAATCAATAAGGTCACGAGTTTGAACATAAAGCAACTTAGATTTAAAATAAAGAGTAAATAGACGTTTGCCTGAGTAATTGTACTTAAAGTGGTAATTAAACGCTGTTTTAAGTCTGGTTAGATTTAAAATGTTCAATAAATTGCAATCAGTTTTAATCTAGATCGCGCCATGTCTTATATAAAATACAGACTACGCCATGATTCACATTTTCAATAGCCAAAGAAAAAAATATTATTATTGAAATATATCATCCTTACATCCTATTAAATAACTGAAGAACGGTGTGTCCAAAGATGCAACTTAATGAAAATAAATGCATTTAGATGTTTATATGCAAAATAAAATTTGACGATATTTTTTAAATATTTTTTAAATAATAAAAAAAACATTAAATTGATGGCGCTCGAGTTATGTAAAAGTATTTTATTATATTTTGTCAGAAAAGTGCCATCCGTTGTTAAATTCTTTACCATAATAGTTTGCATTTGAATATTATTTATGATCTGCTTTATATATGGCGTTACATTTAAAATCTTACTACTATGACATTATAGAGACTTGCCGTTTTAACTATTTCACCGAAGGTAATTTAGTCTGCTGCAAGTATATTTTAAATGTAAAACGTCAGTTAACAAATTTTGATACATAAATTTAAAGTTGCCTAGAAAAATTCTCTATGAATATAAAATTCAATAATTCCCATACACAAAAAGAATGATCCTAAAAATAAGGTTAACTATAGGCCAGTTGCCATACTTAATATTATTTCCAAGGTTTTTGAAAGAATTATGTATGTACGCATGGTAGAATATTTAGAAAAACATGAAATCTTTACAACTTTTCAACACGGTTTTAGAAATGGTAGGTCAACAGAGAGTGCCGCCCATGCTTTTACTAAACATATATATATAAAAAAATAGATGAGGGTCTACATGTAGCAGCGCTATTTTTCGACCTATCCAGGGCATTTGATTGCCTAAAAATAACCTTCACAAGGGAAAAACTTTTTAATTTAGGTTTTAGAAATAATGTCCTTTCATGGCTGACGGATTTTCTAAATGACAGAATTTTTTTTGTAAGAGTGGGTGAAGCCATCTCAAAATTATTTAACATTAACAAAGGCGTACCTCAAGGGTCGGTGCTAGGGCCTCTCATATTTTTACTTTTTGTGAATGACATGCCTGAGCATGTCATTGCCGAAATTATAGCAATGTTTGCCGACGACACGTCGTTTGCTATATCAGCAACGTCCCTTGAGAACCTAAAAACAAAAATCACTTCTGTTATAAATTCGTTTTTGAAACGGTGCAATGAGAACAACCTTAAACTTAATCTTGAGAAAACAGAATGCTTCTTTTTTAATAATAATGTAGATCCAAATGCATTACAGCTAAACATTGATGGACAAATAATTCTACCTGCGCACAATACAAAATTCTAAGGTATTCATTTAGACAGTAATTTGCGGTGGGACCACCACATTGATTACGTCTGCAAAAAAATAAATAAGGCATATTATGCTATCTCCAGACTTAAAACCGTATTGCCTCCTGAAGGAATTTTAAGTGTATACTATTGCCTGGCGTACAGTCACCTTAACTACAACATTGTTTTATGGGGTAATGCGGTAAACTGGGATAGGGTATTTATAGCGCAAAAGCGTATTATTAGAAAAATATTTAACCTTAAATTTAGAGATTCATGTCGTGACACGTTTAAGTGTAACAAAATCCTGACAGTGCCGTGCATATGTATCTATAGGTGCCTGGCATTAATCAGAGAAAATATACATTTATATAACCAATATTCAGATTTTCATGTTTATAATACCCGTGGATGTAAGACGTTATGTATTCCACAACATAGAACAACAAAATTTGAAAAATCAGTAGCATTTGCCGCTATAAAATTCTACAATTAATTGCCAGGCGCCTATAGAGATTTGAGCATACCTGTTTTTAGGAAAAAAGTTAAGGACCTCTTGCTGGAAAAGGCATATTACTCAACTGCGGAGTTTTTAAATGAGCAATTTTAAATGTATTGTCTTATTTATTTTTTATTTTCTGTGACTTGTATATCCACCCCAGGGTGGCTTAAATACGCTTATGTTATGTTATGTTATGTTAAAATTAAAACCAAATGGTTTTATATAGTTTTAAAATTTAGTCTTGGAGACCCTTTTAGGATAGGCTAAAGAAGCTGCTTTATGGTGGTCCTAAGGCTGTCTTGAAGATCATTTGGTTTTATTCAAAGTTTTATAGTATAGTTTTAAAGCGACCTTGAAGAGCCCAATTAGAGCATTAGTGTTACTTAATTATATTTAAATTGACACTTTTATAAATATTCCGAGGGTTTTTTTTGTATGATTATACATAATTATGCATGATTATGTCTAATTTTACCTAAAATTATGCATAATTATGCATGATTATGTATGGGTGATTGCTGATTTCGGCTAGACGCCTCGATCAGCAAATTCCACGCTCAAGCAGAAATCGGTAATTTTGCGCTCTTAATACAAAAATAACTATTATAATTATTTTTTCCTAAATCAGTCATCATTTTAAATGTAAGTATTTTTAAATTTTAGAGCAAAATAGAAAAAATTGTATAAAGCAAGCGGCTCGTTTTCTAAACTTGTACTCGTGTGCTAAAAACGTATGTTATGAAACTAGTACTTTAATATACGATTAATACCAAATTTTAAAAAGTCAATATATTTGGCTAGAGTGCCTGTGACATTTTCTGTCAAGAATTTTTGACAGAAAACGTCACATTAAGGTACAGTTGTACAATTAATATCGGGACAACCTCAAAAAAATTCGTGTCATTTTTATATTTTTTTCATGGATTAACATGGGATTATTTTAAAAATTAAAAACTAGGTTACTTCGTTTTGACATAACTGAATTATTTAGTTGAAGTTTACTTTCAAAAAATAATAAATTAATGTTTATTCATATTCATTATTCATTAAATTTTACACAAATGTTGTTATATTTAAATAATAATAAAATTGATAATCTTTGGATCAAAATTGTACTCTATGGGTAAAGAATATGTGTTTAATATTCATTAAAAAAACACACCTAATTTTACTCTTTAGTACAGCTAAAAACTCACAAGGTTTTATAAATTTTCTACTGCAAATGGATTTGAGTTTAAGAGTTAATTACTGAAGAGCCGCACTGAGGTAAGCGAAAAAAAATTCGTAGTATACGGCAACTACACCTTGTTTTTCTCGGTTTTTCTTATATAATTAAAAATTGCTTAACCATCCATTGTAGCTTTTGACCACCGATGATCCTTTTTCGGTTTGATATATCAATAAAACATTTCTTAAGAAACAGATATATTTCTTGAACTGTTTTCACTAAAATTGAACCTCATCCATATCTCCTAATATATTAGTATACTAAGGACGACTGAGCATTTTTTCTCTTAAATTTCCACGATAAGAAAACTCATTTTAAATTAAAATTCAAACTTTTTTTACAAACTACTTGTATAACAGCAAAAAATAAACAAATATTTGACATATTTTGAAGTTTTTTAACAAATGACACAAGACCCACTATAATCTATGAAAAATTGTTTGTCCCGATATTTAATGCCACCACTGTAATTTACATTTAGCTAATTTAAATAAATATTAAGTACCTATAATTCTGATTTTTTTATCTTCTAAAATGGATATTTTTAATTTAGTATTTTTTAGTATTAGTATTTAGTATACATTATTAAACAATTCAGTTATCACAGTTATAGGTTAAACAGTACAGAACAGTCTCTAAGCCCTATGGTTTTTTTATGACATTGTTAATTTAACCCAAATTTAATTTTTCTAGAATGGCCTTAGGAATGCAAGATCAGTAGAATTTAAGGCATATCTTTCTTTAAAAAATCACTTTGTGAACTTTTTATTTTTTTATAGTAATCATTGGAAAACAAATAAGTAAATCAAGATTTATAGCCGCTAAGAAAACTGATATAAGAACTCAAACTACACAAGAAACATTATCCGCTATAAAAATAATCAAAATGTACACATGGGAAAAATCCTTTAAAGATTATATCTCTCTAGAGCGAAAGTAAGTTATTCTTTCCAATTAATTAGTTTAAGTATGAAAAAATTATCGGCTTTCTTTCTGCTTTATTTTAATCCAAAATTATTTGAGGGACACAAGTTTTTTACTTTTTTGTTGATTAAATTTAATTATAATTTTTAGGGAAGAAATTGAATTCCTTCGAAAAATATACTATTTCAAAGGTCTTACCTTACTTTTAGGAGCCCTAAGTTCAAGTCTTGCCTTCTACATCCTCATAATGACTTACGTAACTCTTGGAAATAACATAGATGCAGAAAAAGTATACTTCATCATAGCTTGTTTCACAAACCTTCGATCTTTTATTACAATTACTATACCTTTAGGTATTTCACAAACTGCCGATCTTCTGGCATCCTTAAGAAGAATTTCAAAAGTATTAAACGCTGAAGAAATTGAAAAATTACCTAAAAATATCGTAGCAACGCCTAGAATATATATAAATAAGATAGCTGTTCAATTTAGCAAATTAGAAATATTAAAAAATGTTTCTATGAAAATAGAAGAAAAGGGATTGTATATTGTAACAGGGCCTGTGGGTTGTGGGAAAAGTACTTTACTTAAAACAATTCTAGGCGAATTTAAAGTGACTCAAGGCAAAATTGATATACAAGGTACTATTTCTTATACTCCTCAAGAGCCATGGATGTTCCCTTCTTCCATTAAACAAAACATCCTCTTTGGACAGCCATACGATGAAAAAAGATACTGGAAAGTACTTAGCGTATGCGCTTTAACCTATGATTTAAATTTATTAGATGATGGTGATAACACCATAGTAGGAGATAATGGAATAAATTTAAGCAAAGGACAGAAAGCTAGAATAAATTTAGCCAGAGCCTGCTATAAAGAATCAGATATATACCTTTTGGATGATTGTTTAACAGCCTTAGATGCAAAAGTTAATAAATACGTGTTTAACGAATGTATAAAGGGTTTTCTGAGGGACAAAATTGTGGTTTTTGTTTCTCATAACGTACATCATATAAAGCAAGCGGATCATACAGTAATTATTGACGAAGGCTCAACGTTGAACATCCAAAGGCAAAAAGATCTTTTGGAAAAAAGAATTACCTATTATATAGATGACGTAGAAGAGAACCATTTTGAGGGTGAAAAAGATATTATTACCGATAATGAGACTGATAAATTGCTGATAGAACAGCAAAATAAGACTGCTAAAAATATTTATCAAGAGCAAAGCGCTTCGGGAACGGTTAAATGTGGAACTTATAAGAAGTATTACGAGTTTTCTGGGGGAATATTTGCTTTGATTTGGACTTTTGTTTTGTTTTTTGGAGCTCAAGGTGCTTCAAGTTACTCAGAAATGTTGCTAAGTAAATGGTAGGTATTTATGAAAACGAGTCAATTTATATAGGGTGATTCAAAAATAAGGTACAAAATTTTGAGGCGTTATTCCAAAAATATGAAAAAAAGTTTCTATAGGTTGGTCCGAAAATGAGCCCTAAGGGAGCTACGTCCCTTAGAAGGGTACATCTGAAAAGTAGTTTTTATTTAATATCTCTGGAACCCTATGAACTACAGTAATGATTTTTTGCACATGCCTTAACATTGATAAAGGCTATCCTTGTGTGTAATTTTTATTTGGTAATTTTAAGCAGGGACATTCGAAATGAGGGGGGGATGTCACTTTTTTGCTCCAAACTTTTTTATCTGTGGATTTTTTTACATTTTCTCAATAAAATATTATTCTTTAATTAAAAATACATAAATAGTATATTACATAACTAGTATGGAAAGTGACATATTTCACGCGAGTGGGAATGTTTACGAACGAACCGCTAGGCGACTAAGAAAACCCGAAGAGTGTATGAAATACACTTTCCAACGAGTTATGTACACTATTTTTCCTACGACCCCGAAAAAATATAAAAAAGTTTCTTATTTTAAAATTTTCTAATTTTTATTAATTTTTAAGAATAGCAAAGCACAAAATTATTATAAAGAGCATACAAATTTATATATGTAAGTACGTCAAACAGAAGATATGATTTTCATTTAGCTTTAGTTTTCTTGGTTTTATATTTAATGTATTGTATTATAGCTGTTTAATGGGTTGCCTATTCCTAAATAAATTCAAACTTGAGTTTACTTATTAAATTAGATTTCTGTGGTTATGCTGCCATATAAGACAGTAAAATTGTACTGTTTTACATTTCATAAGAAAAATACTGTGTATTTTGATGTTTTTTATATAATGTAAGGTAAATAAATAAAAAATTAAGTAATTTTTATAAGATCTAGACTGTCTAGACTAGACAGTAATGGTCAAAATAGTAACGTTATAACTATAGTTTCTATTTTTGACACGGAAAACAGGAATATTTGGATTAAAACACCTGAAAGATATAAAAGGCGAATAGTGGAAAATGGTTTATAAAACAAGGTGAATAAAATTCGTAGAATCTACGAGATTAATATCTAAATAAAATTAGGCAAACCTCCATACATAAATATCACACGAGTGTGATATCAAAATATCAAACTAGTGCGATATGAGGCGTTTTCTAAAGAACAAAAGAGTTTGCTAAATGTCATTTTCATAGAGGATCGTAGGAAAGAGTACTATTTATTTTACACCGTAGGACCAACCGTTTTCGAGAAAATTGCAATTAAAGAGGCAATTTCACGTTCTGAGCATCAAAAATAGAAACTAAAAAATGAGTCAGTTTAAATTTTAATACTGCAGGGCGATTCTACATCAAAAACTAGTAAAAAAGTTCCTGTACACAAATATCCACAAATCGCTTTTATGGGAGCTACTTCCGTTTCACACGTCACTGGTTAAATATACCAAATAGATGTTACATTTAAGGCTAGCCTCTATCAATGTTAAGGCATTTGCAAAAAATAGTTACTGTAGTTTAGAGGGTTCCAGAGATATTAAATAAAAACTACTTTTCAGATGTCCAAACTCCCTTAGGGCTCATTTCTGGACCAACCGTTATAGGAACTTTTTTTCATATTTTTGGACCTAGAATTACCCCTTAAAATAGTGTACCTTATTTCTTAATCACCCTGTATATCCAATGCATTGGACTTTTGCAATGGTACTACTCAATTTTAGTAGATGGCTCTCTTATACATGTTTGACTAATACACACATTAAGAATGTTTCTATATTAATTGTTGAACCTGATATTTATGCTAAAGTATAAAAAGTTAATAATAATAATATAGGTAAACTAAAAATAATTCCTACCGGGTGAGTTTTATTTATGTCCACCCCTAAAATTAAGATTAATTTTAATTCGACAAAAACAAAACTGGTGGTATATATAATTTTACATTTACTATAAAATGACGAATTTATTTTTTTTTGTTTTACTTCTGGTTTCTCCGGAAATGGAATAGATTTGTTTAGTCAGACATGTATATTTGAAATAATTAATAAAAAGTCCAACTTTCAATTTTTGCTTTCAATATAAAAGTATACACGGTGTATTTGAAATAGCGTCGGAAATTTTAACAGATGATTCTACATCATAAAATATGACAAAAAGTTCCTATAAACATATGTCTAAAAATGCGTCATAAGGGAGCTAAAAAAATCGGTTTTTATTTAATAACTCAGAAACCCTTTCAGATATATCAACGAGGTTTTGCACGTTAACTAATCCTATCCAGGCCCGTTTGTGTGTGTTATTTTCATGCACTTATTTCAACCAGGGGTGTGCGAAACGGGGGGGGGGGGGCTTATCAGTTTTTTGTCCCAAACTTTTCTCTGTGTAACTTTTTTGCAATTTTATTTTTGAAATATGATTCCTCAGGTCAAAATAAATAAAAAAGGTACTCCTGTTGTAATACTGTAGGATTAACCGTTTTCGAGAAAAGTTCATTTAAAGGTGAAATTTCACGGTTCGAGGACGAAAAATTAAATACTAAAATGTTGAAAACCAAAATTTTAATGATGCAATGTTATTCTACATCAAAAACTAAGAAAAAAAGTTTCCATACATGTAGGTCGAAAAAACGCTTTTTACCATAGCCCTTTAAAAATGGTGCATATTTAAGAGACCATAGCTCCATTAGGATTGATTTTTGGAAGTACCTGTATATGAGGTTTTTTTCTTAGTTTTTAATGTACATTCGCCCTGCTAAATCAATAATAACATTTTTAGGGTCAACTTGGAAGCAGAAATAGCTAGTTTTAGAAATAAAAACATTTCAACTGAAACTAATTCAACTTACGCCTCAAAAGTCTCAGAGCATGATGAAATCCAAAAATGGTATTCAATTATGATAATAGTAGTATCAGTTTTAATGTTTTTGAGGATATATTTCTGTTTCTTGTATTGCACATATGCTTCGCATCGGTTGCACAACACCATGTTACATTCCATTTTGCATTCCTGTATGGCATTTTTTGATACAAACTTTATTGGAAATATTCTGAATAGATTTACCAAGGATTTAGCTGCTATAGATGAATATTTACCATATTTGGTATACGAAAATTTTAAGGTAGGCAAAGAAAAGTAATTTTCATTGATTTTATAAATCTAGCTTTAAAACTAATCAAACAGTATGTTTTTTTTTACCGGCGGTAAATAATGTTGCCGCCTAAGGCCTATCGTCTCGCTATCGTCTCGTTGAACAGAACGATAGCGAGAGGTGGAAAAATATCAATTCGTTGTAACGATAACGAGAGGTCTCTCGCCCGTAACGAGACCGAAGCGAGAGCGATAACTCTCGTACAGTCAGAGACAGTCGAATATTAAAGCCACCTAAAATCAGATAAAAATATTTGACACAAACGTCATTATTTAATTTTTAAATTTAAAGATTTTTAAAATGCATTATGCAGCATATATTAGCACATTATAAAAGGCTTTTATATTTTAAAATTATATCTCAGGCAGAAATTGCTTTAACATTATCCTATTTTTATAGCAGATATAAAAATATGAATTCCTGGCAGTTGCACTAAGCACCTAATTAGGCTTATAGTAAGTATGGTAGTATCTGACTAATACGAGGGGTAATTTAAAAGAAGCTAAAAAGGCCAGCGCTACTGCTTGTAGAATTTGAGTGCTAAAAATCAATTTTAATAGTCTTTATATATTTTGCTTTCCCATTTTTACTATCTCATAAAGAAAGTATTGTGATAAAATAAAAGAGCAATCATTATTTTACCTAAATCATCTTATTTTTTCCTGAAACGTCGAGAAAAATCAAAATAAGCAACAAAAAAAAGATGTCTGTCGGTCAGTCTGTCTGTTTTTCGGTCGGTCTGTCTGTATCCACGATAACTTAAGAACGCTTTGAGCTAGCCACTTAAAATTTGGTATGCAGATGTTTTTGAGCAAAATCGGTTTGGACAGACAGACAGACAGACAGACGGATATAATTTCTTTTTGCTTATTTTGATTTTTCTCGACGTTTCAGAAAAAAATAAGATGTAAAAAAATTTTTGCTTTTTTTTCTATCACAATACTTTCTTTATGAGAAAGTAAAAATGGGAAATCAAAATATATAAAGACTATTAAAATTAATTTTTAGCACTCAAATCCTACTAACAGCGGCCTTTTTGCCTTCTTTTAAATTACCCTCGTATTAGTCAGATACTACCGTACTTATTATAAACCTAATTAGGTACTTAGTGCAACTGCCATGAGTTCATATTTTTATATCTGCTATAAAAATAGGACAATGTTGAAGCAATTACTGCCTGCGATACTATTTAAAAGGATAAAAGCCTTTTATAATGCAGCAAAATATCCTTTTACGAAGATAAATGCATTTTAGTAATTTTTGACATATTCTTCTTAAATGTGACATTTGAGTCAAATTCATTTAACTAATATTAGATAGCTGGCCAGCGGTCCTTGTGGCAAAGGCCAAAAACTCCAGAAGAAGAAGTAATATTTATTGGCGATAACTATCGCTTTAGGCGGCAACATTAGCTGTAAATTATAATCAACCAAAAAATCGATTTTTTTTTGCATTTTCGGTTTTAGAAAAAAGAAAATAGTGGGTGTTGAAATAATATCCGTCTGTCTTTCTGTCTGTAAACGTTATAACTTTTTAACGAAATGCCGAATTAAAAAAAACTACCAAACTATTCAGAATTTTAAGATGTGACGCAAATAACAATTTTTTTATTTCCGTCACATTAAATATAGTAAACATTAGCATAGGGCAAGGTAGATAAAACGAAAAAAAATATAATTTTTAGCGATATTTCACTTATTATTTATAGTAGGGCAAAACATTTTACACACTTAAAAATATTTTTTAATTCCCTACAAATACATATGTGATAATTTTTATCGTAGGACTATTACTTTCCGAGATATAGGCATTTTAATATAAAATTTTGATGTTTTCCAAAAAATATAGAAAAAGTGACAAATTCATGAAAAACGTAAATAAGAAAATTGCTTGTAGAATTAAATTACGAATAGATCCTGAGTTTGAACTTGAACGGAACAGAGGCAAGCAACGTTCTCATTTTGCCACCCGTCCAGAAAGGGTACCCGTTTCAGCTTGTTTAATTCTTGTATTTGTTTTTATTTTAGCTGGTCTTTGTGATAGGAGGAATAATATTTTTAATTGCTTCAGTTAACAAAGCATTTTTAATACCAGCCGCTGTAATTTTTGTAATTTTGTACTTCATAAGAAAATTTTATCTGAATACTGGAAGAAGCCTTAAAAGATTAGAAGCCACAAGTAAGTTTAAAATTTAAGAAAGATTTTATTTATTTATTTATTTATTTATTTATTTATTTATTTATTAATTAATTAATTAATTTATTTATTTATTTATTTATTTATTAACGGGATATCCCCAATACCTAATAGCAATACATGATATAATTACATGCAAAAAAAATTATTAAAAATATATGATATTGAGTTAATAATAAAATTAAAATTTAATATGAAATATTAGAAAGTTATCTATCTGTCGTTAAAATAAAATGAACAGGAAACAGTGAATAGTACGATTTTATCCTTTTTGGGAATCATCAGCACTGTGTATCCTGTATGTTGTTAGTATTTAAATAAAACGTTAGATAGATATAAAGGTATGGTGCCATCTATTGATGTGGTCACTGTTATCTGTTCACTTGTTCCCAAAAGGCAAATCGCCACAATTTAGGGTGTACAGTAACGTGAATTAAAAACGTCACGGACCTAAAGCCTTTTATGAAACAACCAAACGTCGTTTGACGACAGATAGATAGAACTTTCTAATATATATATTTTCGGCGAAAAACGTGCAGTATATATATTTTTATATAGACTGTCAATTATTTACTTATTTAATATGAAATAGTTATAACAATGTATTAGAATATTGACAAAATTAAAAAGTAAGTTTGGGTGTTTGGATAATCTTAATTACTGTACTTATTAGCTGTTTATAGGGCTAGTTATATCAAAATTTGTGCGGTGAAACGGAACATAAAAAGTTGGTGTTGCTCTCCTTACAGGAATATTAAACTGAATTTGAAATAATTATTTAGATCTATTATAATAGATCTGGACAGCCAATGGAATTATTTACTAATTTAAAAAGTGTGAATAAATCGGATTTATGTCTTCTATTCTTAAGTTTTTCAACTTTTAAAGCTGCATAAATATGGCGGTAATCTATTTATTTATTTATTTATAGTTTACAATTATACTGTAGCACGAGGAGCCCCAATAAGCCTAAGCTTGTGCCGGATTACTTCATTAACTTTGAAAGGAGACCAAAAATCACCAAAAATTCAGAATTTCCATATCTACATTATGTTCATAAATTGGCGTATTAATTTTCACCGCACAAAACCTAAAAATATTACGCTAAATTGATTCTAACTTATCTATATGAACATTTATGAAATATTTTCCAGATCATGTAATGCAGGCGTCTTTGCCAAATATTAAATCGTAGATAGGGTCATAGGGTAAAACCCCCAATTATTGGCACTTTAAGAAATTTTCCACATATATTTCATTATAACTTATTAAATATTTCATGTTATCAAGAATAGAATATTGTACATCATTTAGTAGTTATTCTATTTTATATATTATATAAAATTTAAACTGAGATCTTTATAATATTAAAGATTTTTTTTAATTAATTACAAGAATACACTATTTCGTATTATTGGCACCTTTTTGCTAATAATTGGCATCCAGATTTTCCTATTATTGGCACCTAATTTTTGCTTTGAAGCAACGGAAAAAAATTACTGAGTACCTACGTTTTGTTGAATAGTAAACATTTTAGTATCAAATAAAATATTTAAATTGAAATATTTCAGTTTTATACATATTAACTAAAGGCTGTAAACAAAAACTCAAATTTATT
This sequence comes from Brachypterus glaber, assembly GCA_958510825.1. Taxonomy (NCBI): domain Eukaryota; kingdom Metazoa; phylum Arthropoda; class Insecta; order Coleoptera; family Kateretidae; genus Brachypterus; species Brachypterus glaber. The sequence continues at coordinate 50,781,690 of OY294046.1, forward strand.
TTAGAATTACAAAATTTTAAATATCTCTATATTAAAATGAAAATATTAGTTACCTAATACTAATTTGTATCCATAAAATAATGCCTAGTTACCTAGGTACACTTATCTAAAAGAATTATTAGGTTTCAAGACTAATTTTGATGAGCAAGTTTTGCATACAATAAACCTGTGCCAATAATAGTAATTTAATATAATTTGGACGCCTATTATGGGCACCGTGGTAAAAAATAAAATTCTAAAGAAAAATTAAGTTTATAGACAAAATTAAGTGTAAAATGTATATATGCACATATTTATTGAGGAAAAACTGTAAGTTTTTCATTAAACGCTGTTTAGAACTCATTTATTTGAAATAGGTTTTTGGCAAAAACTGTATCTTTTGTATAATAGCCCACCCGCTTTAAAATATGGATTTGGTTTTATCTTATATAAGATGTGTTAATACGTATGTATATTTAACCGTACAAGTAATAAATCTATTCAATTTATTTTAATTTATTCTATTAATTTAGCATTTTAACTGGTTGCCAATAATTGGAATAGGATTTTTACTAAAGAAGCTAATTATTGGCACCTGTGCCAATAATTAGAATTTAGTTTAATTTTGTATACCAATTGTTGGCACCGTCGAAATTAAATAAAAATGTAAAGAAAAATAAAGTTTTTAAGGCTAATTAATAAGTAGAATGCATATACTTACTAAAATTATCGAGAAAAAATAGTCCATCAATAATCTTTTACTAACCTTCTATTTAAAGCACTTCCTTAGCACAAACCTTAAAAATTCACACTTACGTAGTTCACACGAAACTGCTAAGACTCTAGTGCCCAGGGGGGAAAAAATTAGTTAATCGCATTTAAAGTATAATATTTAGAAATATTGCCACTAAAAAATATAGTTAGATTAAGGTACCAATGGAGATTTTTTTTATATAAAAGAAAATATCACTCCAGTGGCAATAATTAGCGGAGTGCCAACGATTGGGGGTTTTACCCTATCTCCAACAATGGTTTAACTTTAAACTTGGATTAAATTGACGGCCGACCAATCAGAATGCAGCATTTCTAACTTAAACTCGGTTTAGTTCAGATAATCCCAGACCAAAAGTTGGTGCAAGTGGCCCTTAAAGGACTACCTGTATTAACGAAGGTTTAACTTTAAACTTGGATTAAATTAATGGCTGACCAATCAGAACGCATCATTTTAACTTAATTTCAGTTTAGTTGAGAAATCCCAGTTGAAGATTGGTGCAAGTGGCTCTAAATTACAGCTCGTCAAACGTAGGAAGAGAGGTGGAAATGTAAGAGAAAGTATTCGGAGGAAAAATAGGCGTTACGCGGGGCGTGTTCATTTTTAAAAACTCACATCTCTTCCTACGTTTAACGAGCTGTACCTACATAATATTATTTCTTAATTAAACTTACACCAACTCTTCACCTGGGATTATCTCGACTAAACTAAGTTTAAGTTAAAATGTTGCGTTCTGATTGGTAGAACGTAAATTTAATTCAAGTTTAAAATTAAACTATTGCTAATACAGGTGGCCCAATTAGGACAATTGAAGATATGGGCCTCTCAAAGAGTTCAGTTATTTTAAAAGTTGGCGCAGGCGACTGCATCACAGGACCTGAGGACTTTGATTTAATTACAAAATTACAACAAATCAAATTAACTTAAATTTGCTGTTTTAGCAGCAAATATTTATTAATATTTTTTTTTTTACATTTAAACACTAGGATATTAATAATTATGTTTTAATTAAAACTCATATCAAATCACGGGAAGCTTATTAATTTTTTTGAAATTATCTTAACTTAAAAACGCTGTTTACAACAAAAATTCTTATATTTTTCAAGTCCTCATAAAAATTAGAAAAATTTATAAAAATATACATTATTTTTTAGCTAGAAGCCCTATGATTGGTTACCTAAATGCCTCTCTAGATGGTCTAACTACAATAAGAGCTTATGAACTGGAGCCCACAATAAGAAAGGAGTTCGACAGACATTTGGATTTGTTTACCTCGGCTTTTTACATGTTACTGTGTGCTACCCGCGCATTTGGCTTTATTTTGGATATGATATGCACACTTTTTATTACTACTATTATCCTGAAATTTTTATATTCTGAAAATGGTAAGTAACTGGAAATCTTTTGTAATAAAATTTTGATAAATTAATTTTTTCAATATATATATATAACATTCTAGTAGATGGATTGCAAGGTTATTAAAAAAAGGTTTTAAATATTATTATTAAATACTAAATAATTTATTATTATTTATAATAGTTCGGGAGCCCACGTCCAGTAGATTTTTTTCATTACCTCACCGTTGAGACTTTGTATATGCGTTCTTTATGTCCAAACCAAGCGAAAATTTTTGTCGGACAAGGTTATTAGTTGATATTAAATATTTTTATTAAACGATCCTGAAAAATCAGCTGTGAGGTGCTTAATGTTATAACGTCATAACCAACTATGTTAGGTTAGTTATGACATTTAGCACCTCACAGCTGATTTTTTCAGGATCATTTAATAAAAATATTTTTCTATTTTGCGACTCTTATAAGCTCATAATCATACGCATTTTGCATGTTATTATAGGCCCATAAGAGGTTTCTACTTTTTTTTCTGTTGGGTTGGCAACATACAAAAACCTATCTCTTGACTTTTTGCGTGCAAATGTCAATGTCGATTTAAAGTTTAATTTTTTACAAAATTTTGTGTTTGGGTTATTTTTTACCGTGTTAAAATTGTGGACTGGTTAATTGCAGTAAAAAAAGGAGAGATGACTGTAAAATATATCAAAATATCATTTGTTCTTAGAATTTAAATAGTGTAAACTGTAATGCCAACCCAAAACAAAAATCCTTAAATCAGTCATCAATTTAAATGTAAGTTTTGTAAATTTTAGAGCAAAATAGAAAAAATGTATAAAGCACTCGTTTCATAACACGTTTTTAGAGCACTAGTACTTTAGATGTATGTTATGAAACTATTTAATATCAACTAATAACCTTGTCCGACAAAAAATTTCGCTTGGTTTGGAAGTTGTTTGACTGGATATTGCTTATTAAGGAAAATTGCTCGATAGTTTTTTTTTATTTTTGGTTAAAATCATCCTTATGTCTCATAGAATCGACGTATAAAAACAGATATGAGTTAATTTAAAGTTGATTTAAATTTTCCTACCACATAATGTGCATCACGTTATAAGCTTGCGCCCAAGATACATGACGACACATTAAGCCAATCAAGTCATCGTACTAGTCCGAGAGCCCACGCCCAGTAGATTTTTTTATTACCTCACCGTTGAGACTTTGTATATGTGTTCTTAATGTCCAGTCAAACAACTTCTTATTACATAAGAAAATTCTCTGTAGCGGGGCGTTTTTTTTTTTTTTGGGACCAACTCTTAACTTTAGGGCGTTCGACAATGGTACTGGCCGAAAAATTTTGTCGGACAAGGTTACCACTTCATTTTATAGTTATTTATGGTACTAGTGGGTAAAGTAAGATATTGCCCATGAGAAAATTAACCTACGAGGCGTCAGCCAAGCAGGTTAATTTTCGAGAGGTCAATATCGGTTTACCCATGAGTGCCATACAAGGTTTTATCCAATAAATAGCTTAGGAATTCATATTTTTATTAAAAATTTTAATGACATTTACAAGAAAATAATTTGAAAAGTGGGTAAAATAAATAATAATCCACTCAATAAAGTAAAAGCCACGCGGGGATTATTATTGAGTTTATCTATTTAAAATAAAGCTGGTAATTGTCTTATTATCTGTATGTATTGGATAAAATATTTTTATTAAACGATCCTGAAAAAAATCAGCTGTGAGGTGCTAAATGTTATGACCGAGGTTATGACGTCATAACTTTACCATGTTAGGTTAGTTATTACAACATCTGATTGTAGAAATTTTTTAGGAATAATTTTGAAAAATGTAGAATCATACCATATGGGAGAATTAGCTCAACGGTCTAAGGCATCGATATAGCATTGACACTGAGCTAATGATCGCGAGTTCAAACCTCACTGGCGCCGATTGCCATTTTCAGTTAATTAATAATTGAAATTTGGCGAAGGCGTACTCCCTAGATATATTGGTTCGAAAGCCAATTAAAGCCGGTGGTTCCCTCTACTACTAGCCCACACAAGTCCTGGACTTAGGGGATGCTTAATTAAGTAGAATAGTACAAGGTTAAAAAACAAACATAAAAAAAACATAAACATTTAATGTATGCCATAAGACTGCAAACCGTGTATATTTTATTTTTTTAGATGCTAGCGCTGGTAACGTTGGAATGGCAATCACCCAGTCATTTATGTTAACTGGTCTCTTTCAATGGGCGATTCGGCAATGGGCCGAGTTGGAGAGCTCGATGACATCCGTGGAAAGAGTGCTTGAATACACCAGCCTCAAAGCAGAAAATAAAACAGGCTTAACATATGACAACTGGCCAACACATGGTGGTATAGTATATGAAAATGTCAATTTGGTATACACAACAACTAAAGAACACGTTCTAAAAGACATTAATTTCATCATTAAACCCAGAGAAAAAATTGGAATTGTAGGTAGAACTGGTGCTGGAAAGTCTTCAATAATTTCAACGCTATTTCGATTATATGATATAGAAGGAAAAATTCTAATCGATGATGTCGATATAAAAACAGTTTCTTTAGATTTCTTAAGATCGAATATAGCCATCATACCTCAAGACCCAATCTTATTTTCTGGTAGTATTAGATCAAATATTGATCCAACTGGAAAAAACACTGATATGGAAATCTGGAAAGCCATACAAACCGTAAAGTTAAATACATTAGTTAACACTCTAGATCAATCCATAAGTGATTCAGGAACCCAGTACAGTGCAGGACAGCGTCAGTTGATTTGCTTAGCTAGAGCCTTAGTGACAAGAAATAAAATTATAGTCCTAGATGAAGCCACAGCAAATATGGACCCAGAAACTGATCAGTTGTTGCATAATTCTTTAAAAGAAAACTTTTCTGATTGTACTGTATTGACTATAGCTCATAGACTAAATTCTGTGATAAATTCTGATAGAGTTATGGTTGTGGATGATGGCAGAATCGTAGAATTTGATCGTCCAGATGTTTTATTAGCTGATAATTCAGGTGCCTTTTACCAGGTTGCTAAGCAGGCTGGAATTGTATAAAATATCGTATATTGTATTATATTTTAATAAATTTTATAAATAGAAACTGTTGTTTTTTTCACTGATTTTTAAAAAGCTATTCTACTTTATAAGTTATAAATTATAACTGTGGCCAACTTATGTATAAAATTTAAATCTGGTATTTACACGTTCTAAAACCACTCAATTTTAAATCAGAGAATATATTGGAGTTGCAGGTATAACTAGTATTGGCAAGTCTTTTAACGCTATTTCAATTATACGAACATTCTATTTAATAGAATATTTATTTATGTAGCAAGGGTATTAAGTAGATGTTTATGCCCTGCCCACTGTGTTCATTAATATTTCTTCAATAGGTTAGTACGTTCAATTTTTAATTTGAAATTTTAGTTTATTTTTTATTCACATTTTTCCGAAAGGCTATCAACAATTCTTTCAACATAAAAAACTGATTGAGTAGGCATGTTATTTGACATTTCTCAACAATTAATGTGTCAATTTCAAAAGTATTCAAAACGACCAAAGATCTGGAAAAATGTCGCACACGTCCCCCCAAATGGAAATAGGTTTAAAAAAAATAGCAAGATTTGATGACTATTAATTATGTTGGCAAGGGGTCTGTAAACTTCAAAACCTATGAGAACGAAATCCTAATAAACACTAGTTCTTAAATAGTGGTAAAAGTTCTTTCACAGACTACATGCTAAACAACACTAACAAACTGCAAATTCTTTTGCACAATTCTAATAGTGTTTTTGTTGCTGATTTCGATTTTGTTTAGATCAAATCTCTATATGTTTCCACTTTTGAGAAAAGCCGTTCCAAAATTTTATAAAAATTAAACTTTGTCATTTTGGGAGGCCCAAATTTAAATTATTATAGCAGCTAAAAAAGTTTTTTCGTTTAAATTAAAGTTACATTTATGATGATGAAACTAGTCTTCAGTTGGACATCGAAAGTGAAATCCATAAACTTTTATTTACGATTTTATAGAGCAAGCATGTAACTTCAATTTAAGCTATAGAAGATCTTTGTAGGTGCTTTAATAAATTATTTATTGTTCACCCAAAATGACATTTTTTAATTTTTTCTAATTTTCGGCAGGGTATTTCTCAAAAACGAAAAGAGATAGAGATTTAGTCTAAACAAAATCGAAATCAGCAACAAAAACACTATTAGATTTGTGGAAAAAAATTGCAGTTTGTTACTGTTGTTTAGCATGCAGTTTGAAGCATGAAGAAGAGCATGAAGAACTTGTACTACTATTTAAGAACTAGTACTCATTAGGATTTTGTTCTCAGAGGTTTTGAAGTTTACAAACCCTTTGCTAACATAATTAATAGTCATCTAATATTTTTTAATTTTTTCTAATTTTCGGCAGGGTATTTCTCAAAAACGAAAAGAGATAAAGATTTAGTCTAAACAAAATCGAAATCAGCAACAAAAACACTATTAGATTTGTGCAAAAAAATTGCAGTTTGTTACTGTTGTTTAGCATGCAGTCTGCGGAAGAACTTGTACTACTATTTAAGAACTAGTGCTCATTAGGATTTCGTTCTCAGAGGTTTTTAAGTTTACAGACCCTTTGCTAACATAATTAATAGTCTTCTAACATTTTTTAATTTTTTCTAATTTTCGGCAGGGTATTTCTCAAAAACGAAAAGAGATAAAGATTTAGTCTAAACAAAATCGAAATCAGCAACAAAAACACTATTAGAATTGTGCAAAAAAATTGCAGTTTGTTACTGTTGTTTAGCATGCAGTCTGCGGAAGAACTTGTACTACTATTTAAGAACTAGTGCTCATTAGGATTTCGTTCTCAGAGGTTTTGAAGTTTACAGACCCTTTGCTAACATAATTAATAGTCATCTAACATTTTTTAATTTTTTCTAATTTTCGGCAGGGTATTTCTCAAAAACGAAAAGAGATAGAGATTTAGTCTAAACAAAATCGAAATCAGCAACAAAAACACTATTAGATTTGTGCAAAAAAATTGCAATTTGTTACTGTTGTTTAGCATGCAGTTTGAAGCATGAAGAAGAGCATGCAGAACTTGTACTACTATTTAAGAACTAGTACTCATTAGGATTTTGTTCTCAGAGGTTTTGAAGTTTACAGACCCTTTGCTACATAATTAATAGTCATCTAACATTTTTTAATTTTTTCTAATTTTCGGCAGGGTATTTCTCAAAAACGAAAAGAGATAGAGATTTAGTCTAAACAAAATCGAAATCAGCAACAAAAACACTATTAGATTTGTGCAAAAAATTGCAGTTTGTTACTGTTGTTTAGCATGCAGTTTGAAGCATAAAGAAGAGCATGAAGAACTTGTACTACTATTTAAGAACTAGTACTCATTAAGATTTTGTTCTCAGAGGTTTTGAAGTTTACAGACCCTTTGCTAACATAATTAATAGTCATCTAACATTTTTTAATTTTTTCTAATTTTCGGCAGGGTATTTCTCAAAAACGAAAAGAGATAGAGATTTAGTCTAAACAAAATCGAAATCAGCAACAAAAACACTATTAGATTTGTGCAAAAAAATTGCAGTTTGTTACTGTTGTTTAGCATGCAGTCTGCGGAAGAACTTGTACTACTATTTAAGAACTAGTGCTCATTAGGATTTCGTTCTCAGAGGTTTTGAAGTTTACAGACCCTTTGCTAACATAATTAATAGTCTTCTAACATTTTTTAATTTTTTCTAATTTTCGGCAGGGTATTTCTCAAAAACGAAAAGAGATAAAGATTTAGTCTAAACAAAATCGAAATCAGCAACAAAAACACTATTAGAATTGTGCAAAAAAATTGCAGTTTGTTACTGTTGTTTAGCATGCAGTCTGCGGAAGAACTTGTACTACTATTTAAGAACTAGTGCTCATTAGGATTTCGTTCTCAGAGGTTTTGAAGTTTACAGACCCTTTGCTTACATAATTAATAGTCATCTAATCTTGCTATTTTTTTAAAATCTATTTCCATTTGGGGGGACTTGTGGTCGAATTAATTTAAAACTTAAAGGCAAAAATGTTAAAATTAAATTGAAGATGTAAATTTTAAGGAAAATATGTATTAAATAAAACAAAAATTATAAATGATGTAAGGAATTTTTAATTTTAAACAAAATTATAAAAATATTAATTATACGACCTCAGTTTCCGATTCAGCGGCTTAAAATACATAGGAATTGACTAGTCGAGTTCATCGGAAATCCATTTTTTTTTTAATTTTGTGTGGCTGTGTTACCTTTGCAACTAAAAGTCCAATCAAAAAAAGTTTTTTTAAAAAGATTTTTATTTTTTTGAGGAGAATTAAATAGCAGTAAAAAAATATATGTTTCTGTTTAAAAAAAAACAAAGTTGACCTTGAAATTACCTTGAGAACGTAAATATCCTTAAAAAATAAATACTCCATTTTGTTTAAACCATTAAAATAAACAACTTTTGCCCATTATCTTTTTTTTCTAAAATGCATAGTATTCGAGATATTTTAAAGTTTCAGGTTAAAAAAAAACACCCGGTACCTATAATATATATTATATTTTTTTTAGGGTAGTCAAAAAAAAAATATATTTGAGAACATAATTATTTGGTGTATAATTTCGTTTAAAAATCATTTATCGCGCTGTAAGAAGTTTTTATTATCTAAGCTGATAAAAGAGTTTATTTATGTCAACTAAATATTTGGTTGGATATGGCCAATTAAATTATTTGGTTATGACAAATATATTTTATTTCTGTCAAATAAACTATTTTGTTCCCATTAATATCATCATCAATCATTTTGAAATTAAAATATTTGTTTACATGAACTAAATATTTATTTCTCTCAAATAACATTTTTTTCAACCAAATAATTTAATTGACCATATCCAAGTAAATCCTTTTTATCAGTGTATCATTTAAAAAATTAAAATGGGGTGGCCAAATCGAGATATAACAAAATATTTTTTTTATATAAAAATTGTCTTAAAATGATATCAATTCTTCGTAAAAAAAAGAGCTGTGAGATAATATTTTGGCTGTTCGAAAGTTGGACTATATCTTCATTCCCACGCACAGTAAACGTAGAATCAATTTTTAATGTCATTGTTCTTGATTTAAATATAATTGTAAATAAAATTGGAACAAAGAAAAGTAAAAATAAAGGAAGACAAAAATAATATTAATTATAAAAAAAAATGTTTTATAAAGACAGATTAAAATTTTATCAACGTAAATATTTGTTTGTCGCATTACATTAAGAGCTAATTTTTAGTAATTATTACAAATCGATATAAACTAATTTAAACAGCTAATGACTAGTCTTATTTTTGTTTTCAAGAGTTAAAAAAGGTAAGGTTTTTAAATAACTTTTTGTTTTACAATAATCGCATGATCCCAGACGAGAACTTTAAATTTATGTGTCGGTTACGATATCAACAATGATCCCAGCCGAGAACTTAATGCGAGCGTCACATATTTTGGGACACTTTTTCGTAACGGTTTTTTCGTAACGGTTTTTTTTTGTAACAGTTTTTTTTGTAACGGTTTCAGCCCTCTACCCCCCCGTCCTAAGCATACTAATGTTAAAAGTTAGACCCAAAATAAACAAATAAAATGGAAGTAAATATGGGTCCGGGCTTACAGAAAAATTTAATAATTAATGGCCAGTTTATTACTTAAATCAGTAATTAAATACTAAAGTTAAGTAATAAAACCAGTAAACTACTAATTTAAGTAATATTTTGGCAATTATAACATTTTTTCATATATTTCTTAGGAGCCCTATAGTTCAAACAGTTTCTGGAATACCTAAAAAAATTAAAATACTGATTACCTATTCAGAGAGTTCTAGCTTCTTTGGACGTTTTTTATTTTTTTTTTGTTAAAACAAATGAAAATCGTTTTTCTCAAAAACGCATCGATAGATTTTTTTAAATATGGTCTTACAAAGATGCCAAAGCTCCAAATAATTTAATTATGAAATAAACTTGGGTTATATGAAAGTTAAGCTAAAAATTGTTTCCAGATCGGTGAGCTTAGTTTTTAGGGGTTTCGTAAAAAACAGAACTCTTATATGATCCATCCGTCGATCCGTCGATCCGTCCCTCGGTTCATACGTATATCACAGGCGATTATCTCAAGGACTACATAAGCTAGGAATCTAAAATTTGACATACAAGTAGACTGCATTAACGACAATCTATTACGGGTATTTTTTAGATTTTTTTTTGTGCCAAAAACTTAAAAATTAAATTTTAACAAAACATTTTTTTTTGGAATCCCATTTTTTAAATGCATTTTTCAGCTACTCTTGGAAATACAGGCACGAAGAAAAAAACAACAAGCTAGGTGCGGAACACTTAATGCGAGAGTCAACTCTCATTTAACTAATTGTAGAATCGCCCTTACTACCCCTATATTGATTTTTTATTAAAAATTTAAATTTAAATTAAATGTATTTTTCTTAGATAAAAGGCTAATTCTAGAAAGTCATTAAAAAATATCTATATTGTTGTGCATTTTTTAAAGTTTTTTTTTAATTACACTAGTCAACAACAAAAAAAGGTCGGTAATAAAAATAGCTCGGTCTTACAGATTTTGACCTACTCGATGCAAATCCGGCACCCAAAATATTTTCCGATGTCTGGTTTACACGATATGGGCAGTAAATGTATACGAACCATAAATCTTATTTAAGCTGGTGCATACTGTTTACGTATTCACCATGTCACAGTATAGAAAGAATTAGTATATTCTATAACTAGTATGGAATAGACAATATTCCGCGCGAGCCGAAAGTTTGTCATACGAGCCGGCAGGCTAGTATGACGGTCCCGCGAGCGCGGAATGACTATTCCATACGTGTTGTAGACTATACTTTTTCTTCAACTGCAAATATGAAACACTGTATGGCTTTAAACTGCGGACAAGGTTAAAAACACTGTTTTTTGTAACTCGACATTGTAAATGCAACAAAACACATATTTTTAAATAAAAAAATCGAAAACGTTATGCCGCGTTACAGAGGGGGGGGGGGGGGTGTCAGTAAAAATGTTACGTAACACTTAAAAAATTATAAACCTAAAAAATGTTTAGTGGATCACGTTTTTAACAATGATCTAGGCTTAAAGAGACAGATTCCTTGCAAATTTTATTGCACACGGCGTGGTTAACAGTTAACTAAATCCTCTAAACAAAAACTCGAAAATGTTACCCCGTGTTACATGGGGGGGAATGAGTGTCAAAAATGGCCAAATTTTGCGTTACGTAATACTTGAACGCTCCCTTAGCAGGAGGCACCAGGCCCGTATTAAATAAATTCTCTTAAATAAATAAATGGTGTGTCAATGCAATAAATGGTACTAAAATATTAAGCTCCTATTTTTTATTTAAGATCGCAGAAAATTTTTCAAAAAACATTTTGGGTTTTCAGTCATAAACAAACGAACAAATCTATTTTTTATCTTTAACAAAAGTTAAAATTTGTTGTCTAGCGTTATTTTTAATATGCAAATATGAGATAAGAAAAAATATAAATTTATAAAAAAAAACAATAAAATAATAATTATAATTATAATTATAATAAATATACAAATACATTTTTTAGCTATTTAAGATAATTATTGTTATGATTCTTCTTATAAATTTAAACCGAACGGGTAAAGCTGGCTTTAACCCAATCTTTTAATTAAAATTGTTATTCCCATGTTTGCTTCTTTTTGTATAAAACGAATATACAAGGTTTCTATCAATCCTAAAACTTTAATGGTTTTAATGTTGCAGAACTTTTAACGGCCTTAAAGATGTATATCGTCGTGTTACCTTAACTACCTCGTATCTCCAAATTCACAGGTTTTCAGGGGACACAAAAAACCGGTTAACTTTAAAATTCTTATTTTTTTTATAGTAATATAGACAAATATAAGTGTAGTTATTTCTTGTGGACCCTTCAAGCATAAAAGATTGCAAAATTATTAGTAACTTCATCCCCTGAGGGACGGAGGGTAGTTTTCGTAAAAATTGGTATATGGGAGTTTTTGAGGTTGCTGAAAGTAAATCTGATGATAAGAAAATTCTAACTCTACCGCCTAAGGGGCGGGGCGTAGTTTTTGTGAAAATTGGTATATTGGGGTTTTTGAGGTTACTGAAAGTGAATCTGATAATAAATAAAAAATTCTAACTGCACCCCTAAGGGACGGGGGATAGTGTTTTTGAAAATTGATATATTGAGGTTTTCGAGGCGGCTAAAACTGAATCTTAAAATAAAATTATCACTAAAATATATCAAACATTTTAAAATAATCACCCCCACCTCCCTTCGGGGAAGTGAAGTTAGACAAAATTTATTATCAGATTCAGTTTAAGCTACCTCGAAAACCCCCACATACAAATTTACACGAAAATATTGAAAATATTTAAAAAAATACACCCCGTAAGCCGGGGGTGGATTAACGTTTTTTTTATAAAATTTAGCTTAAGCGACCTTAGAAGCCCCTAGATATAAATTTTATAAACACTTTAAGAAAAAAAAAACGATAAAAGGGATATTTTTCACCACTGGGGGTGAGATGGAGGGGTGTTAGGTAGTCAATATATTTTCCGCATCCAAATACATAAGTATGCAAAGTTTTATCTTCTTAGATCTTTTCACAAACGGGAAATTCCTTATTTGCTAGGCCTAATATTGGAGATACGAGGTAGTTACAGTTATTTATTTTAAGTAGTAAAGGAGATACGAGGTAATTAGTTCCACATAACTTATAAACCAATTGGAATTTTAAATTAGGACTTTGTACTAATCATGTACAGAATTGATTAGTGCAAAAAAACGAAAATCGAATTTTTGGAGATACGACGTAGTTAAGGTAACACGACGATATGTGTATCTTCGAACAAAAGTATTTTTCTTGTCCCAAGAAAAGTGTCGCTTTTGAAATATTTTTAAAATTCTCTTGGACCTGGCGGATTTGAGTAAAAAACCATTTATCTTGTTTTAAGATTGTTAAAAATGAAATAATATTAGTTACCTTGGCCCAAGAATTTTTCTTTTGAGACAAGACAACTTGCATTTCACACAAGATCAAAGAATTTTAAGTTAAAGAATAAGAAAGATTTTTTCAAGTGAATTCTATTTTCATGTTAAGAGAAGGCGCTTTTGGACGTATTCAAGAGTGCGAAGAATTTGGCCTAATTTCATATGCCAAAGAATCCTTTTTTTCAGTGTAGCAGCAATAAATCGAGTGACCCTATTTTTAACATCCATAAGTACTTAAGTCAAGGTATTAATTAATAAATAAAACAAAATTCATTTTTTAATTAAAATATTTGCAGTTGACAAAAAGCAAATATTAATTTCATTATCTCTAGCGCCCATAAGAAAAAAAAACTTAAATATGTGGTCAAAAAATATTTTAGACGTAAACCTTTTATCTATTTAAGATAAAAAAATTAACAAAAAACTTTTCGCAAAAAAAATGAACCGACTTCTATGTCTCTAAAGAGTAAAAAATAAAAAAAGTCGGTGCCAATTTCACAGCAAACAATAATAAAATAATAAAAAAATAATTGTTAGTAATTAATTTAGGGAATGGTGAAATTGGCACCGACTTACTTTTTATTTTCGGTTCATTTTTTTTGCGAAAAGTTTTTATTTTTTACTTTTTAGAGACACATAACTTGTAGATTTGTAATGTCATCTAAGCTAAATTATAGTTGTCCTTCCATCTCGGCAAGCTGTTGACGTCACAACTCACTATTAGTGCGTTCTGACCTCATCATCTTAAAGATATATTTCTAAAAAATGAATTTAATAGTATTTTTATTAGAGAGCCCAAGAGTCCAACCAACCTTATTCTAAACGAAATACTAAAGAAAATCTTTGGTAAACTTTAAGCGTTAAGTAATAATCAAATAAAGCCTTATGCTATAATCACAAATTTTATAATTTTCTCTTGGTATTTTAATATACAGGTTCACAGAATCAAGTTTGTCGGCATTTAAAAGATACCTTAATATTTGAATGACCCCGTAATCAAGCTATCCGGCTTATCCGAGTTATCCGATCATTTTCTAAAAAATTGGTTGGTATCAGAACCAAATTAAGCCGGTTTTAAGTGAAATTGCGTTAAAACGATTAGATTTAGCTTAATTATCCGGCATGCCCCCCGAAATTATCCGAGCGTCAAATTAAAACGGGACCACCTCATGAATGTCCTCTTTAAGTTGCAAAAGGTTCCATCAAATTCCGTTCATCCTTTCCAAAGTTATGCGGGAAGAAAGGTAAAAAAACAAAGTCACACGTCGAATTGATAACCTCCTCCTTTTTTCGAAGTCGGTTAAAAAAATTAACCGACTTGACCAATGTAGAAGGTCATATCTGTATTTTTTGTTGTTTTTTTGAGGAAACGACTTTTTTTTTTGCAAAACAAATATTTCACGATTAAAGATTGAGAAATTTCCCAACTCAAAAAAAGCTTACCCTTGACGGAAAATTTTGATGCCTTTAAAAAAAGGTCCTCACCTCTGAAAGAAAGCTTTACAAAATTCCCAACTGTATCGCTCAAACTAGTAAATTTACTGACCGAAAGACCCCTAAAGGGTCTTGGCCTCTAACAATTTCCCAACTCTTACACACAATTTTTCACACTTCAACAGTGATAAAGTTTAACTGCAACTTTAATTATTTTCGCCACTGTGCATAGAAGTTAAAATAAAAAATGTTCTGCCCTATAATATAATAAAAAAAAAAAACGATTTAGTATATATTTATTACATATAAGCGAATATATTTCTTTTTTTTAGAAGAAATGGTAAAACGATGGATGGTGTTAAATATAGTCAAGTAGCTAACTTAAGAAAACCTCATCCAAGAGAGACTGCTAATATACCATCAATTGCATTTTTTTGGTGGGTATATGTATACTTTAATTTATAAACTAAAATTATTATTATTTACCCTGGTAGAAAAGTACATAAATCTAACTTTAGATAACATTAGATAAGTGACATTTTTATGTTTAAAAACTAACGTTGAACAAAAACGTTATAAAATATATAAATCTAACCTTAAAAACTAACGTTTGACAAATCTAACGTTAGTTTCCTAACTAAATTTTAACCTTTTTCTAACCTTATTCTAACTTTTTATTAAATATTTTTTAAATTTTCATTATTAATACGTAAGCTATAGTAGAAAATACTCATTTGAGACAGTTATGTGCCTAGGTTTGATAATTATTTATTATTTCTATAATAAGTTTTAAAAAACATCCCCAAAAGTCAAAATTATGGTAAGTATGGCAACGCTGTATTATAATTGAAAAAAAAATTATTTTAAGATTCTGAATGTATAAATAAATATTAACTAACTAAATATAAAGTTTTTCTGAGAGGTAAACGTATTTATCGAAGTATCACAGGATATTACAAGAAAAATATTTAGGGCCACCTAAAAAGATGGATATTTTATAAATAAATGTAACGAAATTATTATTAAGATTGAGTTAGGTATTTCGTGGCATGTTGGACATTGAACATTAGAGGGAAAACCGTGTACAGCACTGTTTCAACTTTATTTGGTATCATCAGCACAGTATATTCCCAATGGCCTAATGTTCGTTTTAGTTGAAAAGAAAAGAAAAGATAAATCACATAAGGTACATTTATTAAGATTTATTTATATGAATAAATTTGTCTCCAGCTGCCATTTTATGATGCAGGTAGAAATTTCCTAGTTGGCGCCGCCCCCTCCGATAGTTAGAAATAACGTATTTCTAACTTAAAAATCTAACGTTAGATTAACGTTTGTAACTAACTTTTGATTCTAACGTTAAAAAGCGGAATATTTGCACATATTTTATAACGTACTTTTATACAGTTTTCTAACATTAGAAAAACGTTATTCTAACGTTAAATTTCTACTAGGGTAGTAAGTCAAAAGTAATAATACATGAAATACATAAATGTTTACATGTTTGTTTAACCTCGTACTATTCTACTTAATTAAGCATTCCCTAAGTCCAGGACTTGTGTGGGCTAGTAGTATGGGGAACCACCGGCTTATACTGACTTTCGAACCAGTTTATAGGGAGTCTCGGTTTCACTTAGCGCCTTCGCCAAATTTCAATTATTATTTATTAGCTGAAAAAGGCAAATCGGTGACAGTGAGAATCGAACTCACGCTAGTTGGCTTGCTATGTACACATGCTAGCCACTACGCTGTGCCTCCAATAAATAATAATAATAAATAATTTATTTTCTCAAGAATGTTCTAAATACAATATAGTACATAAAACAATTAATGGAAATATTGTCAAAACGAAAAGTATTGCAGGGATATGGTATTTTCATATTTTGGAATCAAATAAATTTCTTTTATACAATACATCTATATAAAGACCTAAATTACTGTCGTCAATTTACCTAAGGAAATTGACATTTTATTCATTGTTTATAAATTGTCTTACGTCTCCCCTGGCAACGTGGGGTAATCAGTCCAAACCCCACTCCTTTGGAAAAGGCAGTTTTTTTAAATGCTCTTACCATCCAAACAGCTAGAATAAACAGTAGGTCACAATGACAAAATTTTAAAATCCATAAAATTGGTCTGGTCAATTAAATTATTTATTTACTTATTTATTTATTTATTTATTTATTTAGACTCTTGCAGGGAACTTTAAGGTATTTTATACCAAAGAGTGAACTTAGTACTTTAATTTGGTTGTGCGTAACAAATTTTATTTGAGTTATCATAAATAAATATTTAATTCATGTAAACAAATATTTTAATTTCAAAATGATTTATTAATGGGAAAAAATAGGTATTTTCCAGAAATAAAATTTATTTGTCACAACCAAATAATTCAATTTAACATATCCAACCAAATATTTTGTTTTATCAGTGTACGTTTATTCTTCATATGTATATTATAAAATTTATATATCTGGACCTCAGAGCCAGATGGTATTAAAAGTCCATCTTTTTACGATTTTAGGTTTATTTAAAATTTCCCGCTTTTTCTATTTGAAACAATTATAATAATAATTTTAAAAAAGTGACTTTTTACCATCTGGATCTGAGGTCCAGATATTGAGGAAATATATATTCTTTATTTAAAAATCTCTTTTAGATGCCATATTTTCTTCAGAACTATTTTTTTTATTTTAGCTATTTATTTCCACTTTTTAAAAAAGGCTACAAAAAAAATCTCACCGAAGATGATCTTTTTGATAACTTGAAAACTGATGATTCCACTTTATTAGGAAATAAGTTAGAAGAAGCTTGGTTAAAACAAGTCAATTCAAAAAGAAAACCATCTTTATGGAATGCGATATGGACAGTTTTTCGAACAGATTTTCTTTTATCTTCGATTGGATTCGTATCCATAGAATCGATGAGGTAGGAAAATTTTTGTTTTATTTCATATTAATAACATACATAACTTCATACGATTTATAAAACGGAGTACAAATTATATGAGAACCACATATTTAGTTAAAATAACAAATATGTTATGTTATGTAGTTAAGGTAACATATTTTTAGTTGCTAGAAAAATAGTTGTATGTTTCAGATTAATCCCTGAAGATGTCTCTAGTAGTAGGAGACGAAACGTCGGAAAGTGAAAATCCATTAACACGGTCTAAACCCGAAAGTGAAAGTTCTTTATAGTTGTAAAATATTTTACTATGTTTCTGGTTGAGGCAACTAGATTGTTTTTCTTTGGATCGTTATTAAAAAAGATGTACTACACGTAAAAGACACTGGTTTCTGCTCTTACATCCATATTTTAATTTGTTTAGCTTCCTTAGGACAGATTTTGTAAAGGAACATTTTTATTGCTTTTTATGTAAAATTACCCTATAAGTAACAGTATTATTTTTCTATTCCTTTCTAAGTTCAATTTCTTGATTGTATAATAATTTTTTAAATCATAATATCTTACGAGGGGCTGACCGCGAGGAAATCTTTTGTACAAGCCAAAGGAACTCAGGAGGAACTCAGGAGGAACTCTGGAGGAACTCAGGAGGAACTCCGAGGAACTCTTTGCAAAAGGAGGAACTCTGGAGGAACTCTGGAGGAACTCTTTGCAAAATGGAGGAACACTCTTTGCAAAATGGAGGAACTCTTCGCAAAATGAAGGAACTCTTTGCAAAAAAGAACTCGTTTGAACAAATTTCAGACGCGGTCAGAAACAATTATTATTTATTACCCATGTGGATTAACGTTCTTATGTTACAATGTTACAAACACTTTACAAAACATCCTAGCTTTGGGCGCCAATTTTTTTCTGAAGGGGCGCCAAGTTTGGTGGAAAGCGTCAGGGACAAAGCTTCTTTTTTCCTGAAGGCAATTTTTTGGCGCCAATTTTAGTTCTGAAGGGGCGCCAAGAGGTTGGTAGAAACCGTCAGGGAATCCTGGGGCGCCAATTTGTGTCTAGAAGGGGCGCCAAGTTTGTTAGAAACTGCCAGGGACAAAGCTTTTTTCAATCTTGTTGGGGCGCCAATTTTTGTGTTGAAGAGGCGCCAAGCTTGGTAGAAACTGTCAGGGACAAAGCTTTTGTCTCATGGAGGTAAATCGGGGGCGCCATTTTTTATTTGAAGGGGCGCTAAGTTCGGTAGTAACGGTCAGGGACAAAGCTTTTTTTGTATTTTTTTGGGCGCCAACTTCTTTTTTTGTAGGGGCGCCAAGTTGAAACTGCCAGGGAAAAAGCTTTTTTTTTTAGGGTGCCTTATTGGCAGTAGTGTTTGCACAGCGGTAATTTCTACGGCTTATTTGCCAAAAATTACCGAGGAACTCTTAAGGAACACATAGAGAGGAACCCATGGACAAAGGACTTGATGTGCCTTTGTCCCCAACCACCCCTGGCACTAGATGTACCAGGCCTCTGTCTAACAAGAAGAAGAATATAGGAAATTGAGAGTTGGGCAAGATGAGCGAAGGTATGGTTTTGGGCGGCAGTTCGCGCTAAGTGCGCTAAGGGGTACCTTTTTAATTATCCCCTTTTTGTGGGCAGGTTTTGAGGGCAGAATTTGGAGCCTTTGGAGTTAATGCGATACAGCTGTGGCGAGGAGCCACATTTGGTTTTGGTTTGACGGGAGGGTTGTGCCAGCCTTAGATTAGAAATTGATTTGAAATGATATTTAATTGATCGAGATTTTAAATGAAGTTATCAGGGCTAAGGGGTTCACCGAGAATCAGTGACGCCCTTGCTCTTGGATCTTGAAATTTTGGGCAAATGAAAAGTCTATGATGGGGATTATCGACTGTACCGCATTCGGATTGTTGGCTTTGCCGATCCTATAAAGGTGGCAGGTGAAATTTCCGTGACTGGAAAGGAGCTGGACAAGGTTGTGTGATAAGGATGGAGCGGGCCAGCTTGGATTTTTGAAGATTGATCTGAAGGATCCTGAGGGGCTTACTCATAATTTATATTATTAATAAGATTTTGCCTACGGGTGACGTACACGGGACAGCGTTCGTCTGAGGATTTGTGATCCACTACTCTTCTCTTATGGAGAAGGCAGTTGGAGCATTTGTTTGGTCCGGATTTTGAAGGACAGGATTTGGAATCGTGTTTGGAGAAACAGAGCTCGCAAGCAAGCTCGGACCGACAGTCTATCGACTGGTGACCGAACTTTTGGCACTTGAAGCACCGCAGGATATGGATATGGTCCCTGATTTGACATGAAGAGAGCTCCACGTAAAGACCGTCGCGCGCCCGTTCCAGGAGTTGGGTCCTAATACCCGGGGAGGTCTCGATTACCCAGTTTTGAAAGGTTTCCCCCTTACGCCCAAAGGGAAATCTTACCGCGAATCCGGTGCCCAGTTTGGAACGCTGGGCGTCGTCAAGGTGGCCAAAGTTTTGTTGTAGGATGGCATCGTGCACATCCTCTTTCGAAAGGCAACTGGGAACTCCGTAGAGCCCCAGTCTGGGGAGGGCTTTTTCTACCTTTTTGACCGTAAGGCCGACGCTAGAGAGGTCAGGAATCTTATTAATTGATTCAAGAGGGGCTTCAATTTTGAGAGAGTTGTCGGACATTTTGGTCACCCTAGCAATTCTTAAAGAATTCTCGCGAGCTTTAATATTCGCGGCTAGGGTTTTCCTCACGTCCTCGTACGTCTGTTTTTTGTCTATGGAGGAAATTATAACAAATCCGTTCTTGGAGGGCTCGGCTTTCTTTCCTGAGGGGAAGGTCACCTTATTGTTGGCGGGCGTGTTCTCAGCGGAGGCGTACGTTCTAGGGGCGGGGGGGCTTGAGTTGATCTTGATGAGATCATCGATTTTCGCGCTGAGGGCGCTTATTTGAGCATCTTGCGAGGTAGAGACATCTGTGAGTCTCTGCTCGATATTTTGAATGGCTAGGTCGCGGCTTTCAAGTCTGTCAGTCAGAGCAGTGATAACGCTGATTAGGGGGAGGATGATTGAATTGAGTTCATCTTTAGTTGCGCGTCTGGTTTTGTCCGGGTTCGCGATTGACTTTAATGTTTGTGCGATTGACTGGGTAATTGCTTGGTAGTCCGAGTGGAGGGGGTGACTTTCGTCGGTGTTGAACCGTTTTTGGAGCTCCACCAGCTCCGCAACGGCTTTAAGGTTGTTTTGTGCGTCTGTCATTATTGTTCCCACGAGATGGCCGCCAATCCGGTCTGCCGGGGCCTTCGGCCATACCCCGGTATCCAATGAAGAGTGTGCGACTAAAGAGAGGGTCTTTCTCACCTCCCATGCATCCCGCGGCGCCGCATCCCACCTAAGATTGAGGGGTTTTATAGAGTGAACCTTAACACGCGACCCGGCCGCCCAAGGCAAGGTTCCCGATCCCGCATTCCCGACGTACCCTTTGGGTTATCCCCGCAGGGTTGTTGAAGGAAAGGAAGGATTGCGGTTTCGAGGTAGCTCCGATTTCTCGGTATTCCCTCTGGCTGAGAATGAGGAGAAGGCCGGGGTTGCCACACCCGTACATGAGAGCCCTGCCGTGCCAAACCACGCTGCCGAACGCCAGGAAAATGCACCCCAGAAACCGACGGACCCATTCAGAAGAGAATGAGACCGTCGGAGCCAGAAGCACAGAAACCGGGAACGACAGCGCCGAATGCCACGCCAGCACCCTCACGCCTCTTGACCAGACCAGCAGAGAACAGAGCAGGAGATCGATATGAAACTGAGTGGACACAAGTGACCAACTAGAACCCTGATTCCGAGGAAAGAGACAGGCTCCCCGTGTAAACCAGGGGAGTACCCGCAGACCAGTATTGTCAAGCAAGACCCCGTCCGCTCAACATAGGAGACATTTCTGGCTCCCCGTCCTTCCGACGAAAGATTCTCAGCCGTTTACTCAGCAACAACTCGACCCCACCCCGGTCAATGTCGGTATCCCGACGTCAAAAGTTACCACTAGGGCTTCATAGTTAACGCCGGTTGGCGCGGAAGGCCGAGTCTGATGACCGAAACCTGCAACACGTACAGTGACAACTCAAACTTATGTGGCTGAGCATCGAACTCTGTTGGTGTCAGGAATCTGTAGAACCATCAAGAAAGACTAACAGATGTGGTTCTTTGCCTACGATCACCGGAGTGAATGGCTAGCTATATGACCCACATCCGCCAGAGGTTCAAGAGTGGAACCGATTATCAACGACAAGGCTGCCACTTGCTTAACTGTCGACATTATACGGGCAGTTTGCACCGCCGCAGTATCCACGACGGTTAGAGGCCGGGCGCGGAGAACCGTCAAGAAAGACTAGCAGATGTGGTTCATTGCCTACGATCACCGGAGTGAATGGCTAGCTATATGACCCACATCCGCCAGAGGTTTAAGAATGGAACGGTTTTTCAAGACCGATCGACCACTTGCTTAACTGTCGACTTGACGCGGGCAGGGTGAACCGCCACAGCATCCACGACAGCCAGAGGCCGGGCGCAGAGGCCCAGCTTGACCAAAACCTGTAAACAGGAATCTGTAGAACCGCCTTGAAGAGCTAACAGATGTGGTTCATTGCCTACGACCACCGGAGTGAATGGCTAGCTGTATGACCCACATCCGCCAGAGGTTCAAGTGTGGAACCGTTAATCAAGACCGAGCAACCACTTGCTTGACTGTCGACATGAAGCGGGCAGGGTGAACCGCCACAGAATCCACGACAGCCAGAGGCCGGGCGCAGAGGCCAAGCTTGACCAAAACCTGTAAACAGGAATCTGTAGAACCACCAAGAAGAACTAAAAGATGTGGTTCATTGCCTGCGATCACCGAAGCGAATGGCTAGCTATATGACCAACATCCGTCAGAGCTTCAAGAGCAGAACTGGTTGTCAGAAGCAAGGCTCCACTTGCATAGCTGTCGACGTGAAACGGGCAGGGTGAGCCGCCACAGAGTCCACGACAGTTAGAGGCCGGGGGGTATGTTCTTGGCAAAAGGCTTGCAAGGCGATGCCGAAGTCGCACGGCACGTTCCAGAGTATCCAGAAGGTACCGCACGCGTTCGAGTCGCCACACCCTTCCTCCTGAGCCTACTCGCCGCGTCAAGGCGAACATTCTTGAGTAGGTCTTAAGGAACACAGGAGGAACTCCCGAGGAACTCTGGGGGAACTCCGAGGAACTTTTTGCAAAAAGGAACTCTTTTGTACAAATTTCAGACTCGGTCAGCCCCTCGATATCTCAGCTCATATCATATGAGTCATATGAGATCCAAATAGTGAGACACCATTAAGAAAAATCTCGTATGAGCTTCAATAAAATAAGATAAGATAAAGAAGATGCTTTATCTCCACTGACTAAACCAACATGTTTTTTTTATAATAATAATAACACAGCTCCACAAAAGAATAAATTCTGTTTCCAACAGGATTTTGATATATCGCTTCCTATATATTTTCGTTTTTTTTTGTTTTTCTTTTAAGTCAAATGATATAAAAGATCTGATTTTAAAAGATTTTTGATCGCTTAATTTGAATTGAGAATTAGGCAGATTTTGGAGAAAAACACGAAAAAGTGTAATTTTTTGCGTTTTTGAGCTAATTTCGCTTAAAAGCCGTCAGGCATGACGTGTTGAAAGTGATATATCCTACCCGATTGGAAACTGAATTATTTTTGTAGATCTGTGTTATAAATATATATTTATTCCAGATTATTTCAATCAATTTGTCTCTCAAAACTAATGAGTTTTTACGCACCCACCACATCACTAACTCAAGAAGATGCTTATTTATACGGATTCGGAATAGTTTTCTTTGCCTTTTTGCAAGTTCTCACCGTCCACAACTTTAACCTTTTCATGTCTCACCTTGGAATGAAAATAAGAATTGCTTCGTGCTCTCTGATATACAGAAAAGCTCTTAAATTGAGTAAATCAGCATTGGCTCAAACCACAGTTGGTCAAATGGTCAATTTACTCTCAAATGATGTAAACAGATTTGACAGTATCGTCGAAAAGGTTCATTATTTATGGTCAGCACCTCTAGTAACTGTAGTTACTTTTTATTTGTTGTATAGTCTACTTGGATTTACAGCTATTATTGGGATGACGTTACTCTTGCTATTTATACCTCTTCAAAGTAAGTATTTAAATCCTAAAAACTGACAATTTTCAATTGTTTGTTCTAAAACACTAGCAAATTATTTTTAAAACCAATATCACATCACATCAAAAAATATGTCGTAATATAAAAAATGTGAAAACACCCCATATTAATCTCGTCCACTACATAATAGTATATTAAAGTACTAGTTTCATAACATACGTTTTTAGCGCAAGGGTACTAGTGCACGTGTTATGAAACGAGTGCTTTATATATTTTTTTCTATTTTGCTCTAACATTTTAAAAACTTTTTACATTTAAATTGATGACTGATTTAGGATTTCGGGTTGGCATTACAGTTTCGCCATGTTTAAAATTCTAAGAACAAATGATATTTTGATATATTTTATAGTCATTGTAACGATATAAATCGTCACTTTGTAATATAGCAAGGGTTAATTAAACTATTCGTTTACTTACGTTATAATTTATGTTTATTTTGTATATAAATAGTTACGTACGTACAGAACTATTTTGTATCTGGGACTATTTTGTAGCAGGAACTGAATTCTAACCATATGAGTCTCTATTCCATAGTTCTACCTGAAAATAACATAAAGAAAACATAATTAGAATATGATTTTTAATAATAAAGAATCATATGACTTATTTCTCTATAATACATTTGTCTATGGACTTACCTGGTTTTTATATGTTTCAGAGTCTATTGAGGGTTGGATTTCACTGGCTTTCACCTGTAGCTTGTCTCTCCTGGAAAGTTTCGTATGCTTATTCCTTCGGGATAATCCAGAATTTGTTGAAAATAGTTTGCTGGAACTGCTCACTTAGATTCAGTATTTTGTTTATACTTAGTTCACAGGACACTTAGTATTCTGTTCGTATTTTTATTAGTTTTGCTGATAAACAATAAGTATTGTTTATATTTGTTTCTTAGAGTAATATTTTGAGGTTAGATATCACTAATACGGATTTATTAGGAAATATTCTTTTTAGTTATTATTTTTGGTGTAGTTTTCGTTACCTTTATTAGGAATCCTATACGGTAAAACTGTAGTTGATAATGACTTGCATAGATGTCGCTAATAGTTCAGAAATAGGATTTTATTTACCTGAAGGGTTCATACTAGTGAATAAGGTCGATTTTCCTCCTTCTTGAAGCAACTCTGTTACAATGGTGGTGTCATTTTGACGAGTGTTTATTTTCTGTAATCATCGAAGTAATCCTTCATGTATTTTTATTTAAAGTTAGTGAAAATGAATATTTAAACAATGCGGAAGATATTGTAACTGTTATTTTCTACAATAACGCATTTATAACGTTTCGATGGACATCGAAGACTTAGTATGACACGTAAGTTAAGTTTTTCTGTTTCTTAGAATATTTCTGAGATATAATTATTGTTTTAGCACCATTATTACTACATTACTAGACCATTAATTAATTAATTACCATTAATCACCATTTTTATACCATTAATATGGAATTACATTAACTTAAGTTGAAGTTTATTTTGGTATATTTGATATACAAGTTCTCCGCATGGAGTGATGTTCTGTTGGAACATGGTTCTGTAATTTTCGGCATAGATAAATTCTATATGACCGTCTAGCAGACAGTTTTATTTTGGACATAATTTTCAAAAGTATATTTTATCCCGGACAACATTTTCAATAATACATTTTATCCTGGAAGATGATTTTTCCAAAGTAGATGGGACAGCCTATATTTTTTTCTTTCATTTGAGAAATGAATACATCAGCATAGGGGAGACTTGTACAGATGGAGACGATGGAATTCATACCTCATGGATTTTGCAGAAACCAGCTAAGTACTCATTCTAAAAACTTTTGAAAGCAATATTTCATATTTAAAGTTCTTTTATTTCAATATTCTTATAACTGTAAACTTTATCAGATCTGATATAGTATTGTTTAATACTATATGCCCTTCTGGCTTTTGTTCATTTTTAGGTACTTATTTTTTTTAAAACATTTAATCTCATTTATTAATTATTAAATATCATACTTTTGATTAAATGATTTCTAATTTAAGCATGACTTTTATACACTGCAAGAAATGATTGCTGTTTACATACATTTCTTGGTGCTTGCTGAACTTCATGTTTTCTTTATACATTTAAGTCGAATGATTTCTGAATTTAGTAATTTTTATTAAGATTTCTTTAATTATATCTTAATATAATTACACATATTTTTTATATATATTAATACATTACTTGATGTGCTTTCATTAAGTTTATTTATAATAAATTTCTCAAATGAATTATCTTATTTTATTTAAGGGTTATATTTTCTCAAACTGAAAAGCTTAAGTATTTACACTAGGTTGTTACTTACCTAAAGGAGTAAAAGCTAAAGTAACTGGCGCCCCTAACAACATTAATCAATTCTTTCTATTTTTCCCTTGCCCATACCCATTGCTCCGCTGTCAAAACTAGCCGTTGGCAGTGAACGTATTAATTACGGTACACTAATATTGGCGCCCAAGAACGTGGTATTTGGATAGATAGAACACTTGTTTTTTTAATTTTACTCTATTTTTCTCAGTGTATTTTTTATAAAAATCTAAAGCTTATTTTTTTTTCAGTGTAACTTAAAGTTCATTTTGAGAAAAACTACATATAACTGTTGAATAAAATATTTTTTGTTGAAAATTAAGTCAAATTAGAGTTAATCTGATAAGATATATCAGATATGTGTTTTTTATGTTTTTTCTGAATTTTATGGAATAACTAAAATAGAGAAATTTTGGCGTGGGTTCATGTTTTCTAGAAATTATCGTTTATTCAATAGAAATAAATGGATAATAGGGTATTTATTTATGCGAAGGATATGAATAAATATTAGCTAATTTTGTAGTTTTGGAGACTATATAATTATTAATTTGTCCAATTGAGATAAATAATAATTTAGTATTTTTTTGACATATTTGGGAAATTTTCCAAAGTATGCAAAAACTTTGTTGATAGTAGTAAAAAAAAAAATAATTTGTGGTACAGTATAAATATTTTATTATAAAATAAATATTTTGAGTAAATTGAATTTAAATTTTGAAAATAAATATTCAAAATGGAAGATTTAGATAAAATGGAAATTAGATTTTTGACTGCAGAAATGGTAAATTATGAACTTCGTATAAGAAATTTAACAGCAAAAAATAATAGAGCATCTAGAATTAAAGTTTTAAGTAGAGCCATAGCTAGGGAAGATCCTAAAGTAAAATATGTAGATCCAACTTTTAATTTTAACAGTGAAGTGGAAAATATTAATAGAATTTTAGATAGTATATCTTCAGAAATTGTAGAATATCATGGTGATTATAGTTTAGCTGATTTAAGAAAATTAAAAACTTATTTAGTACATGTAACAAATCGTCTGCAACGCTTTCCTGAAGTAGAAGAAAATAAAGTTAGACGTATTCAATTTTTAGAAATAACAAAAGCAACTTGTTTAGAAATAGAAGCAGATATTTTAGATCTTTATGAAAAATCTGGTAAAAATTCAGATCTTACTCAAGTAAATAATAATATTTCATTACATAATAGTACACAGTTTAGTCCTAATGTTTCTAGTAAAAAAGATAATGATTATTTAAAATCAGTACCAGTTTATAAATGGAATATTAATTTTGATGGAAAGTCTAACGTTTTAAATTTTATTGAGCAAGTTGAATATATGAAAATAAGTAGAAATGTTACAGACGAAATGTTATTTAAATCTGCATATGACTTATTCAAAGAACCAGCATTGTCATGGTTTCTCTCAATTAAAGATAATTTAAATTCGTGGTCTCAAATAATTCAAGCATTAAAAAAAGATTTTCTTCCAGCTAACATAGATGATAGAACATGGGATGATATCCGTTCTAGATATCAAAATCCCGATGAATCTATCGCAATTTTTATAGGTGCTATGGAAACCTTGTTTAAACGTTTAATTCATGCTGCAAGTTTATATACTAGACTTAAGACGATTAGAGAAAGAATATTACCACATTATTTTACACCATTATCACTTATAGAAATAAATGATTTAGAAGATTTAAAGGACAGTTGTAAAAGAATAGATGAAGCTTATCAATTAAAACAAAAGAGCATAGCAGGTAAAAGTGTGGCAAAAAATAAAGCAGTTAATAAAGTAAATGTCCTAAGTTCGGATATAAATCAAAATTTTAGTAGTAAATGTAATTGTAGTCATAATACCACAGTGTCCAAACTTACCCCATCTTCCTCTACTCGTCAAAGTTCAGTATGTAATAGTAGTCAAGTTTCTCAAATTAGTCAGAGTACCAATCAAAGCTTTAATAATACACAGAATAGTAGTAATAATAAAATTAGACAAATAATTTGTTATAACTGTAACCAACCAAATCATATTTTTAGCAAATGTTTAGCTAAAAGAACAAAGTTTTGTTATAAATGTGGATATAAAGATGTAGTTTTTAAAAATTGCCCTTCCTGTACAAAAAACTAAATAGGAAAGTGGATGATTTTAGTCGGCATTCACTTAATAAAAAGGCTAAAAATAATAATGACAGTCAGGTAAAAAAGGATAACAAAACTACTTTTTGTAAAAACATTTATTATAATAAAAATAATATCAATTCTTTACAAAAATCAAGTGTAACAGAAACAAATAAACGATTTTATTTGAATGAATGGAAAGATTGGTTGGATAAAGTTAAAAATTTTTATAAACCGTATAGTTTGTCTGTAATTAATAAAAGTTCTTTTATTAAATTACCTAAAGATAACCGTCTATATATTAAAGTAAATATTTTTGATAAAAATATAACAGCTTTGATTGATACAGGTGCAAATTGTTCAGTGGCTGGTGGTCACGCGATTAAAATTTTAGAAAAATTTAATTTAAAAATTGATAAATGTCTTATACCGCATGTTACTACAGCTGATAAATCTAAACAGTTAGTAACTGGTGTTGTTTATTTACCTATTAAAGTAGATAATGAAGTTAAGATTTTACAAGTCTTGGTTGTTCCTTCTTTGGAAACAAATTTTATTTTTGGTGTGAATTTTTTACAATTGTTTTCTATGACTCTGGATTTTTCTGATGAATCTTGGAATAATAAAATTAATAATTTGAATGTGATCAGTAATAACAGTGATAGTCAGGATATAAATAAAGATAATTCAGTAGGCTTATGTGACTTGACAGACGAACAGAAAAAGATAGCAGATAAATTTGTTAGTTTATTTAAAGAATTATATAGCGAAAAAATAGGTAGAACAAATTTAATAGAACATGATATAGATACAGGAAATAATAAACCTTTTAAAATGCGTCAATATCCTTTGTCACCTTATTTAATAGAAATTTTACATAAAGAGTTAGATAAAATGTTAAAAGATGATATAGTTTCACCATCTTATTCTGATTTTAATTCACCAGTTTTATTAGTAAAAAAAGCTAATGGTACATACCGTTTTTGTTTTGATGGACGTAAATTAAATTCTATTACAAAAGGTGATTCACATCCTTTACCAAGGATAGACTCCATTTTAAGTTTATTAGGCGATGCAAAATATATATCAAGTATAGATTTAAAAAATGCTTTTTGGCAGATTCCACTTACAAAAACTGCTAAAGAAAAAACTGCATTTTCCGTACCTGGTAGGGGACTATTTGAATTTAATGTAATGTGTTATGGACTCAAAAATGGAACACAAAGTCAGCAAAGATTAATGGATAAACTTTTTCCTTTCTCCTTTTATCCAAATATATTTGTTTATATTGACGACATTATAATAGTATCAAAAACTTTTGAGGAACATATTAAATTACTTCAAATAGTACATGAAAAATTAAAATCTGCTAATCTTACAATAAATTTTGAAAAAAGTAATTTTTTTAGAAAATCACTTAAGTATTTAGGTTTTGTAATTGATAATTTTGGTTTAAGAACCGATCCGCAAAAAGTAGAAGCAATAATAAACTATCCTAGACCAACAAATAGTACAGAGATAAAACGATTTTTAGGTGTAGCTTCGTGGTATCGTAGATTTGTTAGGAATTTTTCAACAATTGTTAGTCCATTAAATTCACTTTTGAAGGGCAAAGGTAAAAAACAAGCCATTAGTTGGAATACTGATGCAGAAAAAGCTTTTTTATTGTTGAAGGAATCTTTAATAAATGCTCCAGCTTTAGCAAGTCCCAATTTTTCTTTACCATTTGTTATACAATGTGATGCTTCTTTAGTTGGCCTCGGTTCCATATTAACACAAACGCAAGATGGTCAAGAAAAAGTAATAGCTTATGCTAGTAGAGCTTTAACACGTAGTGAAATAAAATATTCTGTAGGTGAAAAGGAATGTTTAGCTGTTTTGTTTGCTATAGATAGGTTTAGACCATATATTGAAGGTGTTAAATTCACAGTAATTACAGATCATTCTTCATTAAAATATTTGAGTAATATGAAAGATCCCTCTGGTCGCTTGGCTAGATGGTCATTAAAATTACAGCAATATGATATGGATATTGTATATCGTAGAGGTAAATTAAATGTAGTAGCTGATGGGTTATCCAGAGCTTTTGATAGAATAGAACCAGAAAAATCAATTTTTCCAGATGTAAATTTAATTAATTTTAATGTAAATGATTATAATAGTGATAAATATTATATTCAGTTGAGGGAAAAAATTGTTAAAAGTCCAGATTCATATCCGCAATTTAAAGTTATTGATGATAATATTTATAAGTTCATACCGACCAAGACAAAAGTAAAAAGTAATATTATAGAGTGGAAATTGTTAGTGCCTCAAAAATGTCGTAAACAAGTACTAAAAGAATGTCATGACGATGTATTAGCTTCTCATATGGGATTTTTTAAAACTTTTCATAGAATTTCAGAAACATATTTTTGGCCAAAAATGCGTAAAGATATTTTAAAGTATGTAAGATGTTGTAATATTTGTCAATCACAAAAAGTTAGTAATTCTGCACGTTTTGGATTGATGGGTCGTGAAAAAGAAGTAAATTATCCGTGGCAAGTTATTTCATGTGATTTGCAGGGACCATTTCCCAGAAGTTCTAAAGGTTTTTGTTATCTTTTAGTTGTGTCAGACTGGTTTACAAAGTATACATTATTACATCCTTTAAGGGAAGCTACTGCAAATGCAATATGTAAATTCATTGAGAATGAAGTTTTTTTAGTTTACGGAGTCTGTCAATTTTTAATTGTCGATAATGGAAAACAATTTGCTGGTAAAGTTTTTAAAAAATTAGCAGATGAATATAATGTACAGAAAATTTGGTTTAATGCACTTTACCATAGTCAAAATAATCCGACGGAAAGGCAACATCGCACAATTTCTACTGCTATAAGATCATATATAAAAGATAATCAAAAAGAATGGTGTAAAAATTTAGCAAAAATAGGTCTAGCTTTACGAACGTCTGTAAATGAAGTTACGGGGTATACGCCGGCATTTCTTAATTTTGGGAGGAATGTACCTATCACAGGAACTTATTATGGCAAAATGACATCAACTGATGGTGTTAAATTAGAACCTTGTGACAGAGACTCGTATAGCCAAGACTTGGGAAATCTTAAAGAGATTTTTGTTGATGTAAAGAAATATTTACATGAAGCTTATGAACGAAATAAGCGTACTTATGATTTGCGCAAGCGTGAAGTAAATTTTGAGATAGGTGAAAAAGTTTGGAGACGAAACAAAGTACTCTCAGATGCTAGTAAAAGTTTTGCTGCAAAACTTGCTCCAAAGTACATACTTTGCAAAGTTGTTGCGAAAAAGTCAAAGTTAGTGTATATTTTGGAAAATGCAGATGGTCATAGAGGCGACTGGCATGTTAAAGATCTAAAGAAATATTTTGGATCGAATAGTGACATTTCAGTTGGCTAGATTTGATTAAATAAGAATATATTCTTAGTATCATTCGGAATGATATTTAAAAAAATATCAATGTATTGAAAATATTTAAAGGGTACCCAAAACTTTTGTATATAGTAGAAAAAAAAATATAAATATATTTTTTGTAGAAGAGAATTCTGGTGCACACAGTCAAGTCTTATTTCTATTTTTTTATCTTGATAAAACTTAGCTAAAAAGAAAAACAAAATTAATTATGACAATTACCTGATTATGACAATTACCTGATTATGACAATTACCTGTTTATGACACACACCGATAAAGTCCCAAAATTATGTTCTACATAAGAGTAGGCGAATGATACACGTAGTTATCAAGCTTAGCTATTGTTAATTATCAAGTAGTATTTCAAATGATTTACATAAAGTATTGTATTTTTTGTTGGTTTATTAAATAAAATATAGTATATATTTTAGCTATTTAAGTTAAATAGTTATAGAGTTTGGTATAAAAATATTTTTTGTATATTAAATATTTTTATTATTTTTGGAGGGGACATGTGTAACGATATAAATCGTCACTTTGTAATATAGCAAGGGTTAATTAAACTATTCGTTTACTTACGTTATAATTTATGTTTATTTTGTATATAAATAGTTACGTACGTACAGAACTATTTTGTATCTGGGACTATTTTGTAGCAGGAACTGAATTCTAACCATATGAGTCTCTATTCCATAGTTCTACCTGAAAATAACATAAAGAAAACATAATTAGAATATGATTTTTAATAATAAAGAATCATATGATTTATTTCTCTATAATACATTTGTCTATGGACTTACCTGGTTTTTATATGTTTCAGAGTCTATTGAGGGTTGTATTTCACTGGCTTTCACCTGTAGCTTGTCTCTCCTGGAAAGTTTCGTATGCTTATTCCTTCGGGATAATCCAGAATTTGTTGAAAATAGTTTGCTGGAACTGCTCACTTAGATTCAGTATTTTGTTTATACTTAGTTCACAGGACACTTAGTATTCTGTTCGTATTTTTATTAGTTTTGCTGATAAACAATAAGTATTGTTTATATTTGTTTCTTAGAGTAATATTTTGAGGTTAGATATCACTAATACGGATTTATTAGGAAATATTCTTTTTAGTTATTATTTTTGGTGTAGTTTTCGTTACCTTTATTAGGAATCCTATACGGTAAAACTGTAGTTGATAATGACTTGCATAGATCGCTAATAGTTCAGAAATAGGATTTTATTTACCTGAAGGGTTCATACTAGTGAATAAGGTCGATTTTCCTCCTTCTTGAAGCAACTCTGTTACAATGGTGGTGTCATTTTGACGAGTGTTTATTTTCTGTAATCATCGAAGTAATCCTTCATGTATTTTTATTTAAAGTTAGTGAAAATGAATATTTAAACAATGCGGAAGATATTGTAACTGTTATTTTCTACAATAACGCATTTATAACGTTTCGATGGACATCGAAGACTTAGTATGACACGTAAGTTAAGTTTTTCTGTTTCTTAGAATATTTCTGAGATATAATTATTGTTTTAGCACCATTATTACTACATTACTAGACCATTAATTAATTAATTACCATTAATCACCATTTCTATACCATTAATATGGAATTACATTAACTTAAGTTGAAGTTTATTTTGGTATATTTGATATACAAGTTCTCCGCATGGAGTGATGTTCTGTTGGAACATGGTTCTGTAATTTTCGGCATAGATAAATTCTATATGACCGTCTAGCAGACAGTTTTATTTTGGACATAATTTTCAAAAGTATATTTTATCCCGGACAACATTTTCAATAATACATTTTATCCTGGAAGATGATTTTTCCAAAGTAGATGGGACAGCCTATATTTTTTTCTTTCATTTGAGAAATGAATACATCAGCATAGGGGAGACTTGTACAGATGGAGACGATGGAATTCATACCTCATGGATTTTGCAGAAACCAGCTAAGTACTCATTCTAAAAACTTTTGAAAGCAATATTTCATATTTAAAGTTCTTTTATTTCAATATTCTTATAACTGTAAACTTTATCAGATCTGATATAGTATTGTTTAATACTATATGCCCTTCTGGCTTTTGTTCATTTTTAGGTACTTATTTTTTTTTAAACATTTAATCTCATTTATTAATTATTAAATATCATACTTTTGATTAAATGATTTCTAATTTAAGCATGACTTTTATACACTGCAAGAAATGATTGCTGTTTACATACATTTCTTGGTGCTTGCTGAACTTCATGTTTTCTTTATACATTTAAGTCGAATGATTTCTGAATTTAGTAATTTTTATTAAGATTTCTTTAATTATATCTTAATATAATTACACATATTTTTTATATATATTAATACATTACTTGATGTGCTTTCATTAAGTTTATTTATAATAAATTTCTCAAATGAATTATCTTATTTTATTTAAGGGTTATATTTTCTCAAACTGAAAAGCTTAAGTATTTACACTAGGTTGTTACTTACCTAAAGGAGTAAAAGCTAAAGTAACTGGCGCCCCTAACAACATTAATCAATTCTTTCTATTTTTCCCTTGCCCATACCCATTGCTCCGCTGTCAAAACTAGCCGTTGGCAGTGAACGTATTAATTACGGTACATCATGTCTTCTCTTTTTCACTGCAAGTAACCAAGCCACAATTTTAACATGGTAAAAAATAACCTAAGTACAAAATTTTGTAGAAAATTAAACTTTAATGCGACATTGACATTTGCACCGAAAGCGTCAAGCGATAGGGTTTTGTCTGTTGCCAACCCAAAAGAAAAGAAAGTACAGACCTTTTATGGGTCTATGAGAACACGCAAAATGCATGTGATTATGAGCTTATAAGACTCGCAAAATATTATTAACGGATTTGATTAGAATTTTGATTTCAATTTTTTTTTAGTGTTTATGGGCAAAATGATAGCAATATTCCGTCTTAGAACAGCAATATGCACAGATGAAAGAGTGCGACTTATGAACGAGATAATATCTGGAATTCAAGTTATCAAAATGTACACCTGGGAAATTCCCTTTGAAAAACTTGTGGAATTATCCAGGCGAAAAGAAATTCTTCAAATTCGAAAAACCTTTGTAATAAGAGCGCTTAATACAGCATTCATCAGTTTCCTAGACCGTCTTGCCGTCTTCCTATGCATTTTATCATACTGTCTTCTTGGGAATACAATCAGCAATACTTACGTTTACACCTTGACTTCCTTCTACGTTATTGTAAGGACATCGCTAATTCAGTTTTTACCTATGGCAATAATACAAGCATCTGAAGGCAATATATCTGTAAAACGGATCGAAAAATTCCTGATGTATCAGGAGATTTCAAAGAAAAATGAGGAAAATAATCAAATAGAGGACGGTGATTTAAATTTGCAGGAAATAAAAAAACTTCGTGAAGGGATTTTGATTGAAGATGCTACAACAAAATGGTCACCGGAACTGGATAATGTTTTGACAAATGTAAATTTTAATGTAGATTTTAACGAATTATCAGCAATTGTTGGGCGTGTAGGTAGTGGAAAAACTACTTTATTAAACGTAATTCTCAAAGAATTACCTTTACACCAAGGTAAAATTCAGGTAAACGGTAAAATTTCCTATGCTTCCCAAGAACCATGGCTATTTTTTAGTAGTATCAGACAAAATATATTATTTGGACAGGAATATAATGACCTTAAATACAAAGAAGTAATTCGCGTTTGCGCGTTAGAAAGAGATTTCTCATTATTCCAACACAGAGATTTGACAATTGTAGGAGAAAGAGGGGTTATGCTGAGCGGAGGACAAAAAGCACGTATAAACTTAGCCAGAGCCATTTACATGGATGCAGATATTTATCTTCTAGATGACCCACTTTCTGCAGTAGATACTCATGTAGGGAAACAAATATTTGAGAATTGCATACGAGGATATTTGAAGGATAAATGCATAGTTTTAGTAACACATCAGATGCAATATTTAACAATGGTTGACAGGATACACCTCTTAAAAGATGGAAAAATTGTATCAGCTGGAACGTATTCAGAACTTCAGAAATCTGGAGAGAAGTTTACTAGTCTTTTAAAGGATCAACAAAATGCAGAAGATGAAGAAGAAGAAAGGAAAATATTTAAAAAAAGGGAGAGTAATTATGCCAACACAGAGATAAATAGCAAAGGTCCCGTTATGGTAAAGGAGCATATGGATTCTGGGAAAATTTCGGGAAATGTATACCATAAATTTATTAAATCCGGTGGTAGCGATTTAAAGTTTGTTTCAATAATTTCTATATTCTTGTTATCAGGCATAACTGCCAGTTGCAGTGATCTCTTTTTAAAATACTGGTAAGAACCAAACCAAACCTGTTTTTAAAATTGACCTAAAATTTTTCTTTAAATATCTTCCGGTTTAGAATGTCTTGAAACCTCGAAAAATGTTAAAATGGAATTAAAAATCAGTCTTATTTTCTTGTTGTATGTAATACACCTTATAACTTTAATATGGAATTTACGAAGCTAAAGACCCTATCGCAGTCCTAGGACTACACGCAAAAAAAATTAGTAATACGGTTAACCAATCGGTTGTTATTACTAGTAAAGTCCCTTATGACACCTTCCATAGGTTCTATTCTTCGAGCTAAATTGTTTAATTGTGTAAAACTGGGTGATTTTGGACCTGTATTATTATCAAAATTTTGTCAATATAACTGGGAACAAAGAGCAAACCATGAATACCCTCAAATATAAGTTTTTATTGAGGTTTTTATATATGTTTTCAACATTCTGTAGGTTGTGGGGTAACGGGCTATAGCACTACGTAGTTCCCATAAACATTTTGGATTCATTTCTTTGGACCAAAGAAATTATCTTGTGCAAAAAAAATATTCCATAATTCCTGTTACACTAGGCAACACGGTTTCTTGCCCTGATTGGAGTCATATGTTTTTTAACTAATTTTGGGTCGCTGAAACCGAATCTGGCATCAGAATATTTCTGTTACCTAAGTTTTCTGAGAAAAATGAGATAAAAATGTTAAAAAATCATTATTTTATCCCTCTTTTGTTCTAAAATCATGGGAGATAAAAATATTCCGAGGACAAATTTAGATTCGGCGACTCAATATTAGTTAAAAAATACCCAACTTAAAACATGGATCCTTTAAATTCATAGGTGGAATAAATAGGGATTTTATGAAAAAAAAATTAAAAAAAAAATGGATAATGTGACAAAACTCAGTAGGGGTGGAGGGTAAGGAGAAGGGTGCATAAGGGGACAAGCTTATCGCCACGTACTCATGCTAAAAATTGTCAAAAATCATTACTAGGGGGTCAAAAATGAACTAAAAATTTTTTACGTAATATGGTTCTTATATAATAAAGTAACATTTTCATAATGTAGAACCATTAAAAAAAAACAAGAAAAAATACACAATATTTTGTTTTATAAATTATTTTTAAAAAAAAGTTTACACTCTGTACTTTAATTTTGTTTCTTTTTCATTTATTTACTTTTTAGGAACAAACTAAGCAAAATAAAAAAATATTTGTATAAATATTTTTGTAGAGAATTTTATAATCTACAAATTAACTTCTATAAAATTTTTAAAAAAATTTGATAGTTTTGCCACAAATGAGCAATTAAGTAAACTCTGCACTTTCATTTTAACCTTTTTATTTTTTTTCGCGTACATATAGATTTTTGAATTTCTCGTATTTTTTTTTAATATACACTAAAATTTTCAAAATTCTACTCTTTTTTTTAAGATTTTGAAAAAAAACGTAATTATTTTCTTAAAGTGTTATTAATGTGAAAGTAAAAGTTGCAGAAGACTGAAATATTAAGAAATCTCGCAGATTTGCGAATAATTATCTCATTGGTCGAAAATTTGCCGGAAAATGCTGCATCTATATCTCTCTTCCCCCCCCTCTCTATCTCTCTTTCTGTCTCTTTTTTTGTCTTTTTCTCCCTCACTTTTGCAATTGGTGCTTCTACTCTACTCTAGACTTACAGATTAGAAATATGCTTGGCTGCATTTTAAAACATTTTTATTTTAGGACGAATTTGGAACAAAAAAGAGAAGAAGAAGTCATTAAACTCCTATATAATAAAACAAATGACACATGGATATTTAATGAAGAAAAGTACGAAGGGATATTTATTCAAGAAAATTTCATTTATATTTATAGTATCATTATTATAGTTCTGGTTATTTTATCTATTGGTAAAACGTTGTCACTATACAGATTCTGTTTGACTGCTTCCAGAAGACTTCATAATACAATGTTTAGCAAAATTGTATATGCTCCTATGAACTTTTTTAATACAAACCCTTCTGGAAGGATTCTTAATAGATTTTCTAAAGACATGGGAGCTACAGATGAAAGGTTGCCATTGACTATCACAGAGGCCTTGCATGTAAGTAGCATATTGATGATTAAGGACCATAAACCTGTACTAGTATGCATGTATTTAAGCCACCTTTAAATTAATTGTATGATATAAATAAAAAAATAGAAATTTATTATTTAGTTAGTAGCATAGTGTTCTTCTAAGTGATGCGACAGACGCGATGACCTTGTTTAAGATTATAGACAGGTGACAATGAAACCGACGTTACCATTTTAAGCATATTCTGTAAATAAACTTAAGACGATATTATCTCTCCAAAAACGTTTTTATTATTATTACATAAATAATAGCGACATGTTTCTGTCCTTTTAACATAGGACCATCTTCAGGCTAATAATTAAAATTAAAAACAAACAACAATTACATTACACGTATACAAGTCATACTGTATCGTCTTAAGTTTATTTAAAAACTACCTCCAATATGAGCAAGGATCACCAAAAATATAATATTCTGTAATATAAGTAAAAACAAAAAAACAAATCTCACTGTGTTGGCCAGGTTAAGGATGTAGCCGGTTGGCACAAACGCTTGCCTTTACAGAATATCAGTGCGTACTCTATGTCACTGGAAATATTGAGGCTCTCAAGAGCTCAAGTGAATTTGTCAAACTGAATGTGTGGAAGATATGGAAAGTTAAACCAGTTAGAAAAACACTATGACTATGGTTTCACACATTCCCTGTAGGCAAAATGGGTTTCAAAATTAAAGCACTTTTTGAAAATTTGCAGTTATTTTAGGGCTACCTTAGTATATAACCACTTTTAGTAAAATCAGTACCTTGTCCGTTTCTTAGGTAATGGTAAAAGTTCATCAGAAGATTCTGTAGGTAACAGTTAAAACTGGTAAATTATATTGCAAGTAGAATTTGACTAAGCTTAATCTTAGTATTTTTTCCTCTGATTACAAATCTGTTTAAAAATTATCTCTAGCTTTTGTCAGCTTCGAGAAATATGGTTTTAAAATTTTTACATTAGCTAAAAATGGTCATATTCGGACACTCATAAGTAAATAATGAAAGCATCAAAATGAAAATCCAAAAGTCTAAATTAACGTTTACTTTATTATTTAAATAACTAATGTAAAATTATTTGTCATGTTTTTCTAGATTTTGTTTCTTTTTTTCTGTACCTCTGTACTGGATCCAGTACACTACTAGATATAATTGACTGTCATATTGAAAGTTATATTATGACATTTTATATCTGCTAGAACTAGTCTACAGACTTGATTTACATCAAGCTACCAGACAACAAAAGATTTGTTCACACTTTTTAACACTGTTTTAGAGGTGTAGAAAAGAGGCTAATACATACATAGCACACATAATTAACTGTTGAATTGCGCAACAATATTTCCCTGATGAATGGAAGGTAGCTATCGGCTTGCCCTTACCTAAAAAAAATAACCCTGAATCCATGTCTGATCTCAGGGTCATCAGTATTTTACCTACTCTTTCTAAGATTTATGAAAAAGTTTTATTCTTTCAAATGAATAAATTTTTAAATGAAAATAATATAATTCCTGATTGTCAAAATGGGTTTAGGAAAGGTTTTAGTACCGCTACCACTCTTTGTAAAGTCTCAGATGATATTGCCAAAGCTCGCGATAAAAGATTAGTGACTGTTCTGCTCTTATTAGATTTCTTAAAGGCATTTGACACTATCAATCACAAACTTTTATGTGCTTTACTGGGTTACTATGGTTTTGATGAACTAGCAGTTAAGTTGATTCATTCATATCTTTCTGACAGATGTCAAAAAATCAAAAGTAATAATAATTTCTCGAATACGATAAATATTACCAATGGCGTGCCACAGGGCTCAATACTTGGACCGCTGCTTTTTATAATATATACTGCAGAATTGCTTCGTTCTGTTGCACACTGCAGTGTCCAAGCTTATGCTGATGATACACAGCTCTATTTTTCTTTTAATCATGCAGAATTTCATAATGCATTTCAGAAAATTAATGAGGATTTAAATAGAATTTACTGTTTGTCTAAAGAATTTAATTTGTCTTTAAATCCTACTAAAACTAACATTATGATTTTTGGCAACAATAAACAAGTGGAGCATATACTTCCTCACATAAATATCAATATAGATGGAAAACCTGTATCTGTAGTAAAGACAGCAAAAAACCTTGGAGTCATATTTGATAGTGATTTAAAATTTATTGAGCATGTTAGTGGTCTTATACGAAAAAGTTACGCATCCCTTAAACTACTATATTCTAACAGGCATTTTTTAAATTTAACCTTAAAAAAAAATTATCTGAATCGCTAGTATTGTCTCATTATAATTATTGCAATGTAGTATATGGTAATTATATTGACATACAGCAGTCTGTTCGTATACAAAAAGTCCAAAATTCTTGCATTCGATTAATTTTCGGACTCAGAAAATATGATCATGTTTCTAACAAAATTAAAGAAATAGGGTGGCTTAACATGTCTACTCGAAGAAAACTTCAGTTGGGTACTTTTGTTCATAACATAATTAATTCAGAAAACATTACTTCCATTAGAAACATTTTTATTTTGCGCACCTCTACACATAATAGAAATATTAGAGACAAAGGCTTGTTAACTGTGCCTAGACACACCACTGCTCTCTTTAAAAAAAGTTTTACCTATTGTGCCGTCACTACATACAACAGTATTCCTGCTGAATTAAAAAATTTAAAGTCAAATACTTTTAAGACTAAATATAAAAAACATTTATTAAATAAGCAATAAAGATTCTACATGTTTGTTATAAAAAAATATGGCTGTTTCCTTTCCTGTACAATATATTTTAAGTATTATATTAATTCTTAATTTATGCTCAAATTACTAAGATTTTTCTATTATTATTTTTCTGGGTTAAGTTGATTAGCTTTCAGCTAGACTTCGCCCATTTAGGCTATTTAATTTTAAGTTTATAATCCAATTAAATTGTATTTTGTTAATGGTCTGAATAAAGTCGATTTATTATTTATTTATTATTATTATTAATAAACGAAATCCAGAAAAAGGTGACATTTAATTTTACTTTAGTTATTGGAATCATAAAGTAAATGTTAATTTAGACTTTAGTAATTACATTTAGATGCTTTCATTATACACTTATGAGTCTCCGAATATAATTATTTAAAGAAAATTAAAAAAAATTAAAACCATATTTCTGGAAAAGTACAAAAGCTACAGATAATTTTTGAACAGATTTGAAATCAGA
Organism: Brachypterus glaber; assembly: GCA_958510825.1. NCBI lineage: Eukaryota > Metazoa > Arthropoda > Insecta > Coleoptera > Kateretidae > Brachypterus > Brachypterus glaber. Next base: position 50,822,903 of record OY294046.1, read on the forward strand.
GGAAAAAATAGTATAAGATTCGTCAAATTATACTTGCAATATAATTTAACTGTTTCTTACAGAGTCTGCTGAGGAACTATTATCAGTATCTAAGAAACGGGCAAGGTATAGATTTTGCCAAAAGTGGTTATATACTAAGTTAGCCCTAAAATAACTGTATGCAAATTTGCAAAAGGTGCTTTAATTTTAAAACCCATTTTGCTTTCAGGGTTAGTAGGTATAGATTAATAATTTTTGGGTTTGGACTTTTAGATTGGTCTAAGTGTATTTATGATCAGCTTGGTAATTGGATCCGTAAACCCTTATATTTTTATACCAACAGGAATCATTTTAATAATATTTTATGGAATAAAAGTGGTCTTTTTAGCCACAAGTAGAGATATTAAGCGGATAGAAGGCACAAGTTAGAACAATGCATTTGTTTACATGGAGATCCAGAAAAGACTACCCACTTGGTAGTAAATTTTTGGATTATCCTGTACCCTATAAAGAATATTAATTTGTTTTATTTTAGCAAGAAGTCCTATTTTTTCTCATCTAAATGCATCTCTACAAGGATTAACAACAATAAGAGCTTTTAATGCAGAGGATGTTTTAAAAGATGAGTTTGACAACCACCAGAATTTAAACAGTTCTGCTTACTATACGTTTTTATCTGCAAATCGTGGTTTTGGATTTTGGCTAGATCTTCATTGCGTGGTTTATATAGCATTGGTTACTTTTAGTCTTCTTTGTGTAATGAATGGTAAATAAGAGGGCATATAAAAATTATCTAAAAAAAAATCAGGTCACAGTCGAGATTCTAAGTCTTCTCGAATCCTGTCTCGTATACAATTTGAATTTAAAACGATGGCGAGACTAGTATTTATATTATTATTCCCAAGTAACACGCTTAGATTTTACAGCTTAAATTGGCTGTACCTCGCATTTTAAACCAGCGTTTAGATTTATTTCGGTAATTTACTTTGCTGTACCTATTTAGGATTTTTTATTAAGCTGTTCTTAACACTTTACATCCACTGTAATAGCTATAATCAACTTGGCGCAGCCAATAAATAGTACAAAATAATACTATTATATACTTTAAAACTATCTTAAAACAATCAAAAATAATAGAAATTTAATGTATTTTAAAACCACTTAATGCTAGCATTATTGCCTAGAGTCACTTACCTTAGGTCTGTTCTTTGATGTTGCACTTTCTTGCACTGACGTACACTTTTCGTCCAACCAAATAAGTACTGTATTTGTGCCCTAATTTTTAAACATGACAAAGAATTTGTTCGACTCTAAAGTGCAAGAAAGTGCAACACCAACGAACAGACCTTATTATTGTCAAAATGGTTATCCATCCGGAGGTAAATAACGAAACTAATTCACTACAGAAATCTGTACCCTAAAATAATATATTTTATACAGGATTTTGTCTTACTTACAGCCTATAGAGCCATGTATAAAGAAAAATAAATTAAAAAATTAAAAAAAAAACTATATTAACATCAATTTATTTTAACTAATCTTCACTATTGTTGGGGCCCGTGAACTATAACAAGTTTTTGTCGTCATTTTTCACAATAATATATTTTATCTAACAAAGATATTTCTAGAACAAAGTAAAGTTTATGACAATACAATATTATTAAATTCCCTAAATTTTTATAAAAACATTTAGATCTTTTTATAGTTTTATGTTGGCAACAAGAAAATACAGAATATAGCTATCTATCTAAAAGCGATATTCCCACTTCTGTAAAACCTGCACAGCAACTATGTACTGACTCTCCTAAATTGGCCAAATGCTATCGCTACCAAACCGCTGCACATCTCGTTTATGGAAAGATGTTACAGCCAAGCTGGTTTTAATTTGAGAACGATGACGTAGTGAGAGAGACTTTATAGCTACTTGTGCTACTTGGTTTATTATTTTCAGCCAATTCGCCTCAATAAATATCTCGATAAATATCTTACTTTTTTAATTTAGATAATATCTATATATATATTATATCTAAAATAAAAAATAATGTTCTTATCAGGAGCAAATATTTCTGGATGCTTTGGTTATTACCTTACCTTAAGGCATTGCTGATGAAATAAAACTTATCCGCTTAAAGCTTAAAAATCTCTGTATGCAATTATTTAACCAAGAAAATTATTCAAAAAATTATATAAAATAATATATTTTTTTAGAAACTATGGGTGGAAATGTTGGTCTTGCCATAACTCAGTCTCTGACCCTAACGGGAATGTTTCAATATGGAATGCGTCAATGGTCTGAACTCGAAAACCAAATGACGTCAGTAGAACGTATTGTAGAATATACTGAAATTGAAACTGAGGAAAATAAAACAAATAGAACTATGGAAGAGCCTCCCAAAGACTGGCCCAAACATGGAAATATAAGTTTTGACAATGTCTTTATGCAGTATTCTCTCAAAGATAATCATGTTTTAAAAAATTTGTCGTTCAATATTAAAGCAAAAGAGAAAATTGGTATAGTTGGCAGAACTGGTGCAGGTAAATCCTCTTTGATCTCAGCATTATTTAGACTCACGGAATCAGAAGGAAATATACTTATAGATGACATAGATATAAAAGAAATATTATTAAACAATCTAAGATGTAAAATTTCAATAATTCCGCAAGAACCTGTTCTATTTTCTGGCACTTTGCGTAAGAATCTAGATCCGTTTGATGAATATAACGATGACGTCATCTGGAATGCTTTGGAGGAAGTGGAACTGAAAAACTTCGTCTCGGGTATGCCTGATGGTTTATCCAATAAAATATCGGAAGGGGGTTCGAATTTCAGTGTTGGTCAAAGGCAGTTAGTTTGCCTTGCAAGAGCCATAATCAGAAAGAATAATATTTTGGTTCTGGATGAAGCTACTGCAAATGTTGACCCACAAACAGACGCCTTGATCCAAAGTACCATCAGAAAAAAGTTTGAGCATTGTACTGTTCTAACTATAGCTCACAGACTTAACACTATTATGGATTCTGATAAAGTTTTAGTAATGGATGCAGGCACATGTATAGAATTTGATCATCCATATATTTTGTTGAAAAATAATGAAGGACTTTTCTATAGCTTAGTGCAACAAATGGGTAAATGCATTTTTGAGGATATGGAGAAGATAGCAGAAAAGTCATTTCAAAGTAAACTAAATTAACTTGAAATAAATAAATAAATAATTTAATACAACGAGTATTTATTTTCACATGATCAAATATGTTTTTTTTAGAGCTGGTCTTTACATAATTAACAGTTAACAATAGTTATTTTTATTTGGAACGAAAGATGACAAACTGATGAAAAATAAATCTGATAAAAATAATTCTGACATGTCAACCAATAAAGTAAATTTCATTAGTTAAATTCTTAATTTAGTGAAGTTAAATATTATCTAAAACCAGTTTGAGTACTTTCCGTTAAATAAATTATAGTTTTGTATAAACCAACCTTAAGTTATTGCAGCTTTTAATTACCTAGAAACAAAATTAATTTAACTTTACATACTGGCTCTCATAGCTGGATTTACACTTCTTGTGTCTACGCCAAAAATAATTTTGCGCCTTTTTGCGCATTCACCAAAATTTAAAAATTGTAACTAAAAAGAAATGTGCCTGAATTATCAAATTTAAAAAAACACGAACTAATAAAATTTTAAGCCGTGAAAAATACAAAAATAAAATTCTATGCCAAATTTCAGTTCAAAATATTAAATTAGGGCCCGTCCACCTTCATTTGATAATAGGAAAAAAAATAAAAATACCTAATATATTTTTGATTAAATATATCTGGTTTCATGTTATTACATCACGCATCCGATTGCCGGTAAACGCGAATGCATAGTGGTCCCAGAGAAAAAAAGTGTTAAAATTCTGGGCCATATTTTGCACCGCTGATTAGAAAAAAAAAGAGTGAAAAATCTGAAAAAAAAAAAAAAATTGCCACTAACACGTGGTTCAACATTTTTGAAAAATGTCCGATTTAGCTGAAATTTGGCATAAAGTCTTTTTTTAGTAATAATAATGCCAACCAATACTCAAAATCTCAAAATTCAAAATGGCGGAATAAATATGGCCGATTCATTATTAAATTTTGCCAAAATTAACGAAAATATGGCACAAAACAAACAACAACAAAAAACAAAAACAAAAAAAAAAAAACAAAAAAATATGACAGACCCGCCCATACTATTATGGGTTATTGCAATTTGGAATTATTGGCTCCAAAATGACCCGAGTATCAATAAACTGTATCTAGCAATACGACGTGAAGAGATAACTTCAGAGATAATATCTGTCTCATAATATAAAGGATTACCTAATCTTATAAGATTTTACGTCACTCGTGCTATCTGTAATAAGTATTAATTTTAATACCTAATATCTAGTTCAATAGTTACAGTTGTAGTAAACTATATACATGTAGTTACTTATCTTTTGAGATGCATAAAGGTAAGTTTATAATAGACATAAATTATAATTTATAGTTGTAAACTTATTTTTTTACTATAACTTAGCTTTCGAATACTAGTGTTTAATCCGAGAAATTAAATTTCTGCACCTAGCCCAGACAGCACATGATATCTTAAAGACGTCTTTTTTAGATCTTAATTATGTCTGGACGCCTAAAGACATAAAATGATATCTTATGGACTTCTTCTTAGGGATGTTTAAAAGATATCTAATTATGATGTATATAAGATGTCTTTTAAGTATCGGTACAAGACGTCTTAACTTATTTTTTACTTTTATATTTTAGAATTCTAAAATTAAAAGTATTGAAATACACATTTTTTACTATAACTTAGCTTTCGAATACTAGTGTTTAATCCGAGAAATTAAATTTCTGCACCTAGCCCAGACAGCACATGATATCTTAAAGACGTCTTTTTTAGATCTTAATTATGTCTGGACGCCTAAAGACATAAAATGATATCTTATGGACTTCTTTTTAGGGATGTTTAAAAGATATCTAATTATGATGTAAATAAGATGTCTTTTAAGTATCGGTACAAGACGTCTTAACTTATTTTTTACTTTTATATTTTAGAATTCTAAAATTAAAATTATTGAAATACACATTTTTTACTATAACTTAGCTTTCGAATACTAGTGTTTAATCCGAGAAATTACATTTCTGCACCTAGCCCAGACAGCACATGATATCTTAAAGACGTCTTTTTTAGATCTTAATTATATCTGGACGCCTAAAGACATAAAATGATATCTTATGGACTTCTTTTTAGGGATGTTTAAAAGATATCTAATTATGATGTAAATAAGATGTCTTTTAAGTATCGGTACAAGACGTCTTAACTTATTTTTTACTTTTATATTTTAGAATTCTAAAATTAAAAGTATTGAAATACACATTTTTTACTATAACTTAGCTTTCGAATACTAGTGTTTAATCCGAGAAATTAAATTTCTGCACCTAGCCCAGACAGCACATGATATCTTAAAGACGTCTTTTTTAGATCTTAATTATGTCTGGACGCCTAAAGACATAAAATGATATCTTATGGACTTCTTTTTAGGGATGTTTAAAAGATATCTAATTATGATGTAAATAAGATGTCTTTTAAGTATCGGTACAAGACGTCTTAACTTATTTTTTACTTTTATATTTTAGAATTCTAAAATTAAAAGTATTGAAATACACATTTTTTACTATAACTTAGCTTTCAAATACTAGTGTTTAATCCGAGAAATTACATTTCTGCACCTAGCCCAGACAGCACATGATATCTTAAAGACGTCTTTTTTAGATCTTAATTATGTCTGGACGCCTAAAGACATAAAATGATATCTTATGGACTTCTTTTTAGGGATGTTTAAAAGATATCTAATTATGATGTAAATAAGATGTCTTTTAAGTATCGGTACAAGACGTCTTAACTTATTTTTTACTTTTATATTTTAGAATTCTAAAATTAAAAGTATTGAAATACACATTTTTTACTATAACTTAGCTTTCGAATACTAGTGTTTAATCCGAGAAATTAAATTTCTGCACCTAGCCCAGACAGCACATGATATCTTAAAGACGTCTTTTTTAGATCTTAATTATGTCTGGACGCCTAAAGACATAAAAGGATATCTTATGGACTTCTTTTTAGAGATGTTTAAAAGATATCTAATTATGATGTAAATAAGATGTCTTTTAAGTATCGGTACAAGACGTCTTAACTTATTTTTTACTTTTATATTTTAGAATTCTAAAATTAAAAGTATTGAAATACACATTTTTTACTATAACTTAGCTTTCGAATACTAGTGTTTAATCCGAGAAATTAAATTTCCGCACCTAGCCCAGACAGCACATGATATCTTAAAGACATCTTTTTTAGATCTTAATTATGTCTGGACGCCTAAAGACATAAAAGGATATCTTATGGACTTCTTTTTAGGGATGTTTAAAAGATATCTAATTATGATGTATATAAGATGTCTTTTAAGTATCGGTACAAGACGTCTTAACTTATTTTTTACTTTTATATTTTAGAATTCTAAAATTAAAATTATTGAAATACACATTTTTTACTATAACTTAGCTTTCGAATACTAGTGTTTAATCTGAGAAATTACATTTCTGCACCTAGCCCAGACAGCACATGATATCTTAAAGACGTCTTTTTTAGATCTTAATTATGTCTGGACGCCTAAAGACATAAAATGATATCTTATGGACTTCTTTTTAGGGATGTTTAAAAGATATCTAATTATGATGTAAATAAGATGTCTTTTAAGTATCGGTACAAGACGTCTTAACTTATTTTTTACTTTTATATTTTAGAATTCTAAAATTAAAAGTATTGAAATACACATTTTTTACTATAACTTAGCTTTCGAATACTAGTGTTTAATCCGAGAAATTAAATTTCCGCACCTAGCCCAGACAGCACATGATATCTTAAAGACATCTTTTTTAGATCTTAATTATGTCTGGACGCCTAAAGACATAAAAGGATATCTTATGGACTTCTTTTTAGGGATGTTTAAAAGATATCTAATTATGATGTATATAAGATGTCTTTTAAGTATCGGTACAAGACGTCTTAACTTCGATACTCATCGCTAAAAATAAATTAACCACAATCAACTATTAAAAAAATACCATTTTTTTAAAAGATCTTTTTTTGAAAAAAATTTTTTTTTCATTTTTTTTTTAATTTTATTTTTATGAAAAACGAAAAATAAAAAAAAATCAAAAAAGAAATTTTCAAAAAGGACTGAACAAAAATTTTTTCAAAAAAAAAATAAAAAAAATCACATCTTTTTTTGACAAACAAATTTCCTCTTATTCTAATTCTTATTACGCTTTTTATATCAATACCGTACCTAGCAACGTAAATGGAAGGGGGTATTATATTGTAAAGTCGCCTGTGCAAGGCGTCAGTAAGGCGTCTTAAAAAAGATGTCTTAAAGACGTTACCTTTTGTAACATACGACGTCGTTTGACGTCTTTAAGATTCATATACGGCGAAAACCGACGTTCTTAAGACGTCTTGAATGACGAGCTACGAAATCTTTAAGATCTCTTTAAGTCATCTTTGTGCTGTCTGGGAGGGCAATAATGAAATAGCTGATTTCTATCAATTTAGATATTTCTATTTTTTGTCCAATTTTCATGAATTAAAATTACTTTTTACTTATAAAATATAAATAATTATAATTATTACTAATTAATAATTTAATAATTAACTAAATATAATAATAACAATCCTTTTTTTTAATATCAGTCCAAAGTATTTATTTGAGCAAATGTCTTTGATCAAATACTTTGGTGTATAGTTCTCCGCATGAATGAAAGTTTACGACGAAAGGGGGATGACACATTCGCCCTCTCTTCTTTCGGTCAAGAGCGTTATAAGGCGTGCGTGCGGGTCTCCCACTTGCACACACATTCCAAACATATTTCCCACAGATCCGTACGTCAAACTATATTACTAATTTATATAATAAAAAATACTGCTGCCAACAAAATAATACTTTCCTCTATATGCCTAGGTTAATTAAAATCAAAAACAAAAAAAACAAAAAATAAAAAAAAAATTCCTACAAAATTTTTCAAGAAAAGTTTCTTTTTTTGTAAAACGAAAAATCAATTAAAAAAAATATGTTTTTGAAAAAAATTGTTTTTACCCCATTTTACCCCCTTTACAAACCGATTTTTATGAAAAACAATCTTAGCCTAGAACTTTAGATAATCAACCTGTGGTCCAAAAGTCTTTAGCCCGAAGCGTTTTACAGTTATCGTGGTCAAAAATTTCCCAGACACACAAACCGACAGACCGACCGACAGACATATTGTTTTTTTGACGGAAATCATATTTTTTGGATGTAAAATGTCCAGAAACGTAAAAAAAGCAATACAAATTTTTCTATTTTTTTTACTAACGTAGGACTTTCCTTGGGGAAAGTAATTATCGTATTAATTATTTTATTATGTACAGTTGGAATAAAAAAAAAATAAAAAAAAAAATAACAGTAATAAAAAACATAGTAAGCATTTATATCCTTTTCTATTATATTTCTGTTCACTCCAAATCATATTTTTTGAAGAAGAGGAAAAAATAGGTTAGGTAGAATTTTTTTGGGTAAGGCAGACTTTAAAAATATTTATCATTCGTGGATAATGTAGGTAATAAATGAGTTAAATAAAAGTAAGTAAGGGAACGTTCAAGTATTACGTAACGCAAATTTTGATCATTTTGGACCCCCACCTCCCCTAGGAGCGTTACGTAATACTTGAACGTTCCCTAATTTATAAGCTTTATGCAAAAATGTTCTTGCAAAATTAGGACAAGCCTAATTTTTTCCTTGTAGACCTCATTTTGATTCTCAATTTCAAATATCGCAAAATAAACAACTCAATCAACTTTTTAACACCGAAAAAAAATTTTTGTATAATAGTGTCCTACTTTACAAACTAACTATGACGTCATTTAAACAACACTCTTCAAGCCATGTTATAGTTAAGATAATAAAATTTAGTTTTAGTTTTATGCATCTCTGACTTAGGTAAGTCATCAACTGACTTTAGTGACAAGTTAGATTTTTAAAAATTTAAAAATGGTAAAAGTTTTGGGTGTAGTACGCGACGCACTATGTCGTATTTGGAGTCTAAAAGTGAGCAAAACTATATCTACCCATCATGATGGTCATATTTCACGCAAATGTCTTTTTTAACAGTAAATATGTTTTTAGATATGTTTACTTTCCCCTGGGTACGCAGAGGGAATGCTTTGCGTTAGAAAAAATAAATAAAAAGATATTGTATTTTTTTCACATTTATCGACGCATCGCGACGTATAATACGCAATAAGTTTTTTTTCCGAGAAAAAAAGTCTGTCGGTCTGTCTATGAGGAAAAGTTTGTATCCACAACAACTCGGAAACGATTTGGGCTAAAGACTTCAAATTTGAAACAAAGTTTCCTTATCCAAAGTTCTTGGTTGGCATTGTTTTTGGTAAAAATAGGAGTGGGGTAAGGGATCAAAAGATTTAAAATCGGGTTTTTCTACAACTTTTGTTTTTAATTTTTTGACCAAACTTTTTTTAAGATAAAAAATTTAAACAAGGGCTTAAATTAATTTTTGTCATGCATGTCTTTACCAAAAAAAACTTGGAACAAGATACTTTTTTTTAAACAATAGAGGGCTTCACTCTTTTCATAGCCTAGGGCGACAACCTAGGTAAATCCGGCCCTGTGGCGTAGATACTATTTTTTATGTGGGAGGAGTTAATTAATTAGTAGTATTCAATAATACTGTTGTGCAAACTGAAAAGGTTTTTTTTATTCTATTTAGACAAATAAGGAGGTTTTGGGATTGGGGGTGGTTTTGATCCTTAAAAGGCATTTTTAAAAGATAATATACTTTAAAACAATTTTCTACCGTTTTTTTTACCTATTTAATCCATCACATAAAATGAGATTTTTCTGAAAAAAAAAAAAACTAGAGAACAACGGAAAGCTTTGTTATATAACAAAGAATTTTAATTAAAAACAATAAATTGAAATAAGCTTTATTATTTGTTTAAATTTAAATGCTTGATCTAACTAAATTGGTAAAATTATAATTAATTAATTTAACGGGATTTAATTTTTGAATTTAACGGGAAAGCTTTGTTATATAAGTTATATAATATAACAAAGAATTTTGATTAAAAACATAAATTGAAATAATATTTATTAATTTCTTAAATTTGAATGGCTGATCTAACTAAATTGGTAAAAAAAAACATTTTACTATTCCTTAAAACGACTTTTGTTTGATTAACGCAGTCGTCCCTCCGAAGTGACTGATCGATTTCGTGCTTTTTAGCACTCTTCAGAGCCACATATCGGTAGTAGGGACAACTACGAAAATCAAATCCTTTCCATATATCTCTATATAGAGTTTAAAAATCGTTGTAAGGAAAAGCAAAAACAGCTAGCGACATCTACTGCTAAAAGCAGAGACTGGATAAACCTATCGACAGTCCAAAAAAGGAAGCAGTTATTGGTTTTAAGAACCTATTGCACGCTGTCGATAGGGGGCAGATTAATCAATGCCACGGTGGACATTGCTGCCAATTGAATCCTAAACGCTAGGAGGTCACCTTTTTCAATAGGATTCAATTGGCGGCAATGTCCACCGTGGCATTGATTAATCTGCCCCCTATCGACAGCGTGCAATAGGTTCTTGAAACCAATAACTGCTTCCTTTTTTGGACTGTCGATAGGTTTATCCAGTCTCTGCTTTTAGCAGTAGATGTCGCTAGCTGTTTTTGCTTTTCCTTACAACGATTTTTAAACTCTATATAGAGATATATGGAAAGGATTTGATTTTCGTAGTTGTCCCTACTACCGATATGTGGCTCTGAAGAGTGCTAAAAAGCACGAAATCGATCAGTCACTTCGGAGGGACGACTGCGTTAATCAAACAAAAGTCGTTTTAAGGAATAGTAAAATGTTTTATATAGATTTTTTAAATTTGTAAATATCAAACAATTTAATTTAGTTTATTAAATTGGTAAAATTATAAATAATTATTACAAAAAAATTTTTTTGAGGACTTTTTTTTTCAATCTTGCCGTCATTTGCCGAAAGTGCCACTAGTGCAAACTTTTAAGGTACATATTAAAATACACTTTAATGTATAATTTATTCCCAAGCACTCCCAAGCACCATAACGTTTTGATTTTTTTTTATTTAAAAACATGTAAAAAATAGGTTTAATTTGGATCGCTCTCTAAGTGCCCAAATTCCATATTTTTTGTAATTTATTAATAAATCTTTAAAATAATGTATTTTTAAACATTTGACGAAATATAGTGTTAAAAATAGTAAATATACAGAAATTGCAGCAAATAAAGTAAGTGCAAGTTTACAGAGTGTTTTGCACTGGTTCGAAAAAAAGTACGCCACTGTCTTACAAAGCATTTTCAATTAAAAAAAAATAGCCAAGCGTGATGAAGGAAAGTCCAAATAATAATTATTAGTAAAAAATTTCAGTCTATGCCCAACTTCATATGATAGGTTTAGACCCCGAATACGACATAGTGCGACGGTAGGTATACCTATACCTATTATTTTATATTATTATATAATTATTATATAATAATATAATCTATTACTCATTTTCAGGCTTTCGTAAATTTGAATCCCTTTCTTTTTTTCTTCAGTTAAGTATAAGAAAAATAAAATATATACATTAACCCATGACGATCCATAATGGTTCATAATAACTCATAATTTTTTATATTAATCTTTTTAACCATTTTGTGTAAAAACATGAATATTTTTGCCAATATTTTTTTCTACAAATGGATACCGCTTATCGAAAAGGAACCAAGTGACACTTTTACCGAAAGTCTAAAGAACATATTCCCATGCCTAACAAAATTTTGTTAAAATGTCGCTTGGTCCCTTTTCAAAAAGCGGTATCCAAATAATAGTCTAAAAATATTTTTGGAAAAATTGCAACCAGAAAAAATGGCCAAGCAAAAATTTACAAAAAAAAATGGCCAAAATAATCTTTACTTTAGGAGAGACTTAAAAAAATCCCGAGCCCTTTTTTAGGTCTCAAAAAATCGTCGAGTCTTATACATATGTGTATATGGAACTTATACGTCTATTATTGCAGGCGTAAATATTGTAAATTTCAACTGAGGCCCGGCGCGGTATGTCAGCTGTTTAGTAAGTATATTGATTTACGACATCGATCTCTCTTAAAGTCGAATTGCTACGTGATACTTGAATACTGAAATTCAGTAACTGAACTGACGGGCGGTATTGTATTTATATTTTTCTATACAAGATATTGGTTCTTTTGTCGTTCCAACCAGCTCTCAGCTAAGTGGGACTAAATTAGTTCAATTAAACAAGTACATGTACGTATACGTGTACGTGTATGTATATCAAAACAATTGTTAACGTTAATGGAAATTCGTAATATGAATTTCGTGTATTGATAGTGTGTCCTTATAGCCCCAAACTAAAAAATATCGTTACAAATCAATACCTTCCGGCTTTCTTTCCAGATCTAATTAATATCAATCTCCCGTTGCTGGGAGAACTGGACAATGACCCAGCCAAAGAAGCCCGTGGAACAGAATCTGGTAAGTCTTATTATATTATTCACAGCGCCTGCGCTAGAATAATATTATACGGTTGTTTCAAAGGTTCAAAAAAAATCAAAAAGTGGATATCAAGTTTCATGAAAAAATAAGAAACTTTTTTTTTAATATCCGTCTGTCAGTCCTCCTGTCCGATTTCACGATTTTTGTGAACACAATAACTCAGAACGAATAATTCAATCTACTTCAAATTTTCAGGAAAAGTCAAGTTCTACGAGGGAAAGATCACTATTGTTTTTGAAAGTAACCCCCCCCCCAAAAACAAATAAGTTATGGGGGGTTAAACTTAAAAAAAAAGGTGAAAGGCAATTCCGGTTAACTTAAATTTTTCAGGAAAAAATACTTTTATTATAAAGATGGGTAGCATTACATATCTTCATCTCTTGTTTTCTTATAACTTGCTTTTTACTCGACAAAAACCCATGATCAAATTTCAAATCAAAATAATTAACCATTTACAATAACATTAATATTCAAGACCTGCCTAAACATAGTTTGTGTGCGGAGTCTTAGGTTTAGCTTAAAAGTTAACATTTTTGTAAGAGTTATAACAGTAGTGTAAAATTGAAATTTAATAACAAATATATCTGTTTTTTTTTTATAAAATCTTATAAGAAATAACTTTAATCTATATATTAGATGATATTATCATCATTGATAAAAAACAGTTTAACTTATTAAATTTAGCTCTCGTCGAAAAAGAGTCTCATGAAGCTAGGGATATTAGACAAAGCCCTATCGTCGCATAAAACTATAACACAGGCCTGCATCAAATTTGCTTTTTGAGAGTTTATACTTGTTTCGTACTTCTTCTTGCATAAAGTTTTCTTCTAAGATTTTTTCTCATCACATAAAAAAAAATTTAGACATCAATTTAGGGTAAGACTGTAACGTGGGGTTGCAGGAACAAAAAAAATTGACTGCTGGTTTTAAATATCTTATTGAAAAAAATGTCCGATTTTGCTAATATTTAGTGTAAAGGCATTAGTTTAGAGTTAAATTTAAAGGAAATTGAGCAACATACACTTTAAGTTGCTAGGCTTTATTTTTCGTAATAACAGAGACTTCAAAAATCCCCACGTTATGAAAATATTATATTTTTCTCTTTGTAGGTGAGTGTTGGAAATAAACTCATGTGTGTGGTCGCCTTATTACACGAGTCAAATAAGTAGTATTGAAAGTGAACAAAATAAATTTTTAATTTACATGTCTCATAAGTTTAATATACCACGTAATGAGTATCATGTCTCTCCTGTTAGGGAACATTTAGGGATGCAAACACTAAATAATCGTAGAATATTTAACGATGTCTTAATTTTATTTAAAGTCTTGAATAGCTATATTAAGTGCCCGCAAATGTTATCCCTTATTAACTTTCATGTGCCACAGTCTCAAATTAGATCTCAAATACTTTTTAACTCTACAAGACTTTTAAACAATTATAATGTTAATTCTCCGATTAATCGCATGTTAACTTATGGTAATCGGTACAATGAATTTAATGACATTGATTTTTTAAATAGTTCCTTAAATAGCTTTAAAAATTATTTAAGACAACATATATTTGTTTAATATTACTATATTCATCTGTTTACTTTAAGATATTATGATATTATATAAACTGTTTTTTAGTTTCTAACTTTGTAATTTATATGTAAATTGGGTTTACCCGTAAAATAAATGAAAAAAAAGTTTTTAATTTTCAATATAGAATTTGGTTCAGAAACCTCAGAAGTCCTAAATGATTTTTTTTATCAAAATTCATTAAAATGCATTACATTTTTCACCATTTTGGATCCGCAATTTTTAATTTTAAATTTTTTATAATGGATTTCGATTTCAGCAACCTCAAAAACCGCTAAATACCAGTTTTCATGAAAATATGAATAAAAAGCGAATTTGAGCTGTGGAAAAGTCTCCTGCAGTAGTTTGAAAACGTTACGTAATAGAAAAAAACTAAAAGTACAGTCAAATGAGTATATATAAACGATTTTTGAGAATTTTAATGAATAACTTTGGCAATTAAAGTATGACCGTTTTTCAATATGTTATTTTAAATAAAAAACATTTTTTTACAAAAAAAAAAACACCAAACAGACGGCAAACCAACTTTAACGTAAACCAAGGCCCCCTCATTAAAAAAAAAGAGACCAAACAAGAAAAAAACAAAAGAGAGAGCTGCAATTAGGCGCTTGTAGATCACTTAGTAGCTTAAAAAGCTTAATAACAGTGAAGACAAAGATTATAAATTATTATTATAAATTATAAATTATTATAAATTTTTAATAATTATTAAGATTTTTTTTTTTATTTTTAGGAATGGATGCTAAGAATTGTTTAGATAACAAAGCTAATCCTAGGGAAAAAGCTAATTTTGTATCAAAGGCATTTTTCTGGTAATACACACTTTCTAATGATTATTTCCCTCATATATTTTAAACCAATCAAATTTCAAGAAAATATCATAATTAACAGTTGCTTGTTTTATTTACATTTTTTTCAGGAAATAACCTTAACATATACCCCTTCACCTAATGATTTAAACCATCTAAACCACATGTGGTTGTGCACAAGCAGCTGTATTTTTGATAATTTTGCTTTTAGGCAAATGTTTTTAACTTTTTATTAATTATTAATAATTAAAAAAAAATTATAATGAATTATTAAGTTTCAAACATTTTCTAAACAAAATTAACAAACACACAGCTACTTGCAGTTTAGCCAATTAAATCAATACGTCTAGGGATATAACCTATGAATATATATATTAAATATACAGATATGTATTTTTAGTTTTTTGCTGCCATTTTTCAAAAAAGGTTATAAAAAAAATCTCACGCAAGATGATTTGTTTCTTCATTTAAAAGAGCATGATTCAGGATTAACAGGAACAAAGTTAGAACAAGCCTGGTTAAGGCTGGTGAATTCAGAAACGAAACCATCATTATGGAAAGCTTTGTGGAAAGTGTACGGGACAGAGATTTTTATTTCCGCACTTTTATTCGTATTTATAGAAATAATGAAGTAAGTACAATATTGCAATACAGTGCGGTCCAAACTAAACTAACATTTTTAAATTTTTTAAAAATGTTTTTTAAAGTTTTGATTTTTCAATTTTTTGTGCCCGTACATTCGATTTTTTAAGTTTTTTTTTATAAATTTTTATTTATGTCAACTAAAATTAGTTTAAAAGTATATTTTTTTTATGATGAAATTAGACATTTTAAAAAAATTATTTGTTTTTTTTAGAGGAATTTTGACATTAATACCCATTTTCAACCCCATTTTAAACCCATTTTTTTTTTTTTTAAATATGGAGTTAAATGGAGAATTTTATAAGCTTTAAAATGATATATTACACGGCCGCCCTTTCCATTTAAAAAAATGTGCCCCCATGCCCCCCTGCCCACATTTTAAGAGCTGAAAGATAGTTTAAAAGTTCCAAATTTGAAGTCGATATCTTAACTGATTCAAAAGTTAAGAGGGGGGGGGGGTGACTTTTGGACTGCTCTGTATATGATACAAGGACGAACTATAGAGTTTTCTCACTACCAACTAGGTAAGTTGGCATTACTTAATCAAGAAGTCAACAGTAATGGAAAGTAATCTATAGAGCACACTTACCACAGAAAGACACAAGACTACTGTTTTTAATCTTATAGAGATTCCAAAAAATTATTTAAATGATTTCTTGAATTGTCACACATATAACTGTCAAAAATATTAGTAATAAAATAAATTCTTCTTATTGGTAGTGAGAAAAACGTAATGCGCTATTCGTAGGTAAGTTAGTTTCTGTCTTTGGTCGTGTTTATGGACCTCAGCTCCACTTCGGTCCACAAAATACGACCTCACACAGAAAATTACAATTACCTCTACTAAGAGCGCAAATAATTATTTCAGGCCGATTACGGAGATTGGCACCCGAGTTCGGAGAGGGAGGTTTGCAACCCTGATGGTTGCCTTAAAATAGTTTTCGTCCATGTATTTTTAATCCTTTTGTAATAATCAAATAAAGCCGAAAAAGGGTCCTCGGAGGTCAAAAGCTACAATGGCGGTGAAGCAATTTTTAATTACATAAGAAAAACAAGCGTGCACCTTGCAAGGTGCAGTTCCTTATACTAGGAAGTTTTTTTCCGCTTACCCCAGGGCGGTTCTTCACTAATAAACTCTTAAACTCAAAACTATTTGCAATAGAAAATTTATAAAACCTTGTGAGTTTTTAGTCGTACTGAAGAGTAAAATTATGTTTGTTTTTTAAAAATTCCTTACCCATATAGTAAGTTTGATCCAAAGAATATCAATTTTATTATTATTTAAATAATTACACCATTTGTGTAAAACTTAATAAATATATACTTATCAAACATTAATTTAATATTTTTTGGCAAAAGAGTTCAACTAAATAATTCAGTTATGTCAAAACGAAGTAACCTAATTTTAATTTTAGTTTTTAAAATAATCCCATGTTAATCCATGAAAAAAATATAAAAATTACACGATTTTTTTTGAGGTTGTCCCGGTATTTAATGCCCCAACTGTATGTAGTTATAACTCGAAATTCTGTATGTATCATAAAGTATATTAGGAAAAAATTACAAATTTTAATATTGTTGGGTTACACCTTGGGGATGGGGGGGGGCGGTTAGTATTTTATGAAATGTGACAGCTTGTAACACAGGGGGGAGGGGGTCAATTTTTTTGAAAAATTGAGTTACGAATATATGGTTAGCCCCTAAATATAATAAATATAATATTATTTGTATTTATGACAATGAACTTTTTCTTTCGCACTAAGCCGAAAAATAACTTAAATATTGTCGAATTTCTTAATTGCGTAGTGTTATTCTTGTTATATTTATTCACAAAATAATAAAAATGTTTAAATTTCTTGCCTGTTAATTGATTTTCTTATCGAAAAATTATAAAAATAAGATTTATTTCGATTTATTTGATAAAATATAAAAGTATATTCTATTTTAACCCTGTTCATAGAAAAAGTATTGTTCCTAACGCATGCGAAAAGAGGCTTTTCCGCACTTGTTAGGAAAATAACTATTTCCTACGACCTAGTTAGTAGTTAGTGCTTATTTCCCATTCGTTGCCTATGACAACGGATGGGAAGTGAAGATCAGCTGATTTTACATATGTGCGTGCTGTCAAAAAATTAGGAAAAGTCAAACACAACGTCAAATGGACAAACTCATTTAAAGATAATTATTGCGTTTTTTTTTATGTTTAGGTGTTAGGTCGTAGGAAAAATAATATACGCATCTCGACGCAAACTATTTCACTGCACGAGGGTGCGTTTTTTACGAGGCAAAGCCGTACTCGGTGCGTAATATACTATTTCTTAAATATTTATTACACAAAAATTTCCGTTTTAGATACAAGTAATGTACCATACTTTTTCTCCGAACTTGAAAACAAACAAAAAAAAATCTACCTGGAAAATTTCATAAAAATCTGAAAAAATAATTATTTTATTTATTATTTTAATTAATAGTAATTTTCGTACCATCATTACAAAGAATTCATACGTTGAGAAGTATATCGAGAGAAAACCCAGTATTATATAGTATATTATACAGAGCGGTCCAAAAGTCACCCCCCCCTCTTAACTTTTGAACCAGTTGAGATATTGAATTCAAATTTGGAACTTTTAAATAAGACAACTTAAACTATCTTTTAGCATATATTTAATACTTTCAGCTCTTAAAATGTGGGCAGGGGGGCATGGGGGCTCATTTTTTTAAATGGAAAGGGGGGTCGTGTGATACATCATTTTAAAGCTTATAAAATTCTCCATTTAACTGTAATTTTTTTATTTTTTTTAAACATTTTTTTTTTTTGGGTTTAAAATAGGTTTGAAAATGGGTATTTTTGTCAAAATTTCTCTAAAAAATCCAAACAATTTTTTAAAAATGCCTAATTTCATAATGAAAAAAAGTAAATTATACTTTTAAACTAATTTTAGTTGACATAAATAAAAATTAACAAAAAAAAACTTATTTTTTTAGCACAAAAAACTGAAAAATCAAAACCTTAAAAAACATGTTTAAAAATTTTAAAACTGTATGGTTATATAGAGAATTTTAATGGCTTTAAAATGATGTATCACACGACCCCCCTTTCTATTTAAAAAAATTTCCCCCCATGCCACCCTGCTCACATTTTAAGAGATAAAAGTATAAAATATATGCTTAAAGATAATTTAAGTTGTCTTATTTAAGAGTTCTAAATTTGAAATCGATATCTCAACTCGTACAAAAGTTAAGAGGGGGGGGGTGACTTTTGGACCGCACTGTATATTATATTATGTAGTATTATACAGAGTGGCCCAAAAGTCATCCCCCTCTTAACTTTTGAACGAGTTGAGATATAGACTTCAAATTTAGAACTCTTAAATAAGACATGTTAAACTATCTTTTATCATATATTTGATACTTTTAGCTCTTAAAATCTGAGCAGGGGGCATGGTGGGACATTTTTTTAATGAAAAGGGGGGTCGTGTAATACATCGTTTTAAAGCAAATAAAATTTTGTATTGAACTGTATACAGTTCGGTCCAAAAGTTTTAACCTTTGAACTAGTTAAGATATCGATTTCAAATTTAGAACTGCTAATAAGACAACTTAAACTATGTTTAAGCATATATTTGATACTTTTATCTCTCCTGCTCTCCTGCTCCCATGCCCCCCTGCCCAATGTGGGCAGGGGGGCATTGGGGGATTTTTTTTTAATGGAAATTGGGGTCGTGTGATACATCATTTTAAAGCCTTTAAAATTCTCTATATAATCATACATTTTTAAATTTTTTAAACATGTTTTTTAAGGTTTTAATTTTTCAGTTTTTTGTGCTAAAAAAATATTTTTTTAAGTTTTTTTTTGTTAATTTTTATTTATGTCAACTAAAATTAGTTTAAAAGCATAATTTACTGAAATTAGGCATTTTTAAAAAATTGTTTGGATTTTTTAGAGAAATTTTGACAAAAATAACCATTTTCAACCCTATTTTAAACCCAAAAAAAATGTTTAAAAAAAATAAAAAATATACAGTTAAATGGAGAATTTTATAAGCTTTAAAATGATGTATCACACGACCCACCTTTCTATTTAAAAAAATGTCGCCCCAGCCCCCCCTGCCCACATTTTAAGAGCTAAAAGTATCAAATATATGCTTAAAGATAGTTTAAGTTGTCTTATTTAAGAGTTCTAAATTTGAAGTCAATATCTAAACTCGTTCAAAAGTTAAGAGGATGGGGGGGGGGGGGTGACTTTTGGACCGCTCTGTATATTTTCATTTTTAAATTTTTTGTGCTTTTTTGTAATTTTTTTAATTTAATTGGTTTAAAAGTATAATTTACGGTTTTTAATAATGAAATTTATCATTTTTAAAAAATTGTTTGCTTTTTTAGAGAAATTTTTACAAATATACCCATTTTCAACCCTTATTTAAACCCAAAATAATATTTAAAAAAATTAAATAAATATATAGTCAAATGGAGAATTTCATAAACTTTAAAATCATGTATCGCAATACCCCCTTTTCATTAAAAAAATCTCCCCCATGCCCCCTGCTCACATTTTAAGAAAGTATTAAATATATGCTAAAAGATAGTCTAAGTTGTCTGATTTAAGAGTTCTAAATTTGAAGTCGATATCTCAACTCGTTCAAAAGTTAAGAGGGGGAGTGACTTTTGGATAGGTCTGTATAGTATATTATATAGTATTATATAGTATTCACTGCGAAGAGATTACTATAGAATTACCTCCAGAATTGGCTAAAATAGCATATTTCATAAAATTACACAGGGATTTTGTGATCGAATGTTTTTTTTTTTTCTGGTTAAGACTCAATGAATGCCAAACAAGCATTTTTTTGTTGCCCTCACGTATATATTTTTTTCAAAAACGCCATTTGACACATTTTTAGAAAGATCCAAACAAAATAAAACTTTGGACCACCCTAATGGCGCCGATTTTTTTTTAATTTTTAGTTATTTTATTTAAAATCAGCGGTATCAAAAATACTAAGCAAAAATTCAGAATTTTGTCCTTGTTTTTTTTTGCTTGGTCCGCTGTGCGGTTGTTCAAACCCCTTTCAACTTTTGAAAGTTGATTTGGTTTTGACAGCTGCATTTGGGTAATTTAGTTATGTTGATTTCAAATATAACTTCCGTTTTTGTCCATCACGTAAGAGTTTTGAACAACCGCACACTGGACCAGGGGCAAAATTAATTATGAATTTTTACATACGACTATTTTTGATACCGCTGATTTCAAATAAAATAACGAACAGTAAAAAAAAAAATTCCTCACCGTTAGGGTGGTCCAAAATTTAATTTTTTTTCAGATCTTTCTAAAAATGTGTCAAATGGCTACTTTTTATTATGTTGATGTAGACCAATGTCCATAACTTAAAAATTCTATACTTCATGTTAAAGAATGAGATTTTTGGCATGGCTTATAGCTGAAAAAAAAATATACGTGATGGAAACAAAGATATGCTTGTTTGGCAGTCAGTGGGCCTTAACTAAGCCAGAAAATAAAGAAACATCCTATCACAAAATCATTGTTGGCCTGTGTTATACGCATGAAGAAAATATTGGATGTTATACTAGGAGGCAAAGTAACTTTTTTATGTCCTATTTATTGTTACCGTATTCGCTCGCTAGTTCGTCAATCCAACAAATTCCAAACAAGTTAAAAATTTTATTTTCCTCCTAGTAAAACAATGTACTATTATTCCTATTGTTTCAGAGTAATTCCATCTCTTTTACTCTCAAGGCTGATGAGTTTCTACACACCTAATACAACAGTAACTCAAATTGAAGCTTACATGTATGGATTTGGAATTGTATTAGTAACTTTTATACGAGTCGTTTGTAATCACAATTATGGCTTTTACTTAAGTCACCTTGGAATGAGGATGCGAGTTGCTTCTTGCTCTTTAATTTACAGGAAAGCTTTGAGGTTAAGTAAATCGTCCCGGATGGAAACCACTATTGGTCAGATGGTGAATTTATTGTCAAACGATGTTAACAGATTTGATATGGTTTTTATGAATATGCACCATGTTTGGTGTGGACCTATATTAACTATATTTACTTTATATTTATTATATTCTGAGTTTGGTCTTACTGCTATTATTGGTATAGGATTGTTATTGCTGTTTATACCTTTTCAAAGTATGGGGTAATTTAATTTGTTTAAATCCTTGAAAGATTTTCGGGTAACACATTGAGGACAGTTGTTGATAATGTTTTTTTGTTTTTTTTTTTTGTTTTAGTATTTATGGGCAAATTGACCTCAGTTTTTCGTCTCAGAACAGCACTATGCACAGATGAAAGAGTCCGGCTTATGAACGAAATAATCACAGGAATTAAAGTTATTAAAATATACGCATGGGAAATTCCTTTTGCAAAACTTGTGGAATTATCCAGACGAAAGGAAATACTACAAATTCGTAACACTTTTGTGATAAGAGCTATTAACTTATCTTTAATTATATTTTTAAATCATTTTGCATTATACCTATGCATTCTAATACATATTTTACTTGGAAATACTATTGATCATGTATTCGTTTATACACTAACTGCATACTATCAAATTTTGAAGCAAACTATGACAAACTATTTACCTCAAGGTGTTTCTCGAGTTGCTGAATGTCACATATCAGTAAAACGTATAGAACAATTTCTAATGTATGAGGAAGTAACAAAAAAAGGCAAAGTTGTAAATGAAAAGAACAAAAAATGGAAAGGCAATAGTTTTGCATCAGCTCCTCGCAGTTTCGATGTAGGAATATTTATGCAAGAGGCAGCAGCAAAATGGGCACCGGAAGTAAGTAATAATTTGGAAAATGTGCATTTAAATGTAGGAGCAAAACAATTAGCAGCAGTAGTGGGCCCTGTAGGTAGTGGAAAAACTACTTTATTACATGTGGTCCTTAAAGAACTACCTTTAAGTAAAGGTAGTATTGAAGTAAGAGGTGTAATTTCATATGCCTCGCAGGAACCTTGGATTTTTTCTGGAAGTATAAGGCAAAATATTATATTTGGCCAGAAGTATAATGAGATAAAATACGAGCAAGTAGTTCAAGTTTGTGCTTTGAAAAGGGATTTCTCATTATTCACTCATGGAGATACGACTATTGTAGGAGAGCGGGGAGTTATGCTGAGTGGAGGCCAAAAAGCGCGTATTAATTTAGCGAGAGCGATTTATATGGATGCAGATATTTATCTTCTGGATGATCCCCTGTCTGCAGTAGATAACCATGTTGGAAAACAACTCTTCGACCAATGTATTAGAGGATATTTAAAGGATAAATGCGTAGTTTTAGTAACACACCAGTTGCAATACTTAGAAAAAGTAGACAAAATTCATTTACTAGACAAAGGAAAGTTGATAGCAACAGGGACATATTCAGAAATTAAAAAATTAGAAAATGGTTTTGCTAGTCTGTTAAATGATCATAAGCATGAAGAGGTTGAAGACGAAAAAAACACATCTTTAAGCAGACAAAGTAGAGTTTTTGACCATAGCAATAAAAATGATATTTCAGGGCCTGTAGAAATTAAAGAACACATGGAGACTGGAAAACTCAATAAAAATTTATATTTTAAATATTTTAAGGCTGGTGGAAATTATATAAAAATTTTCACGATAATGTTCGTTTTTATCTTATCATCAGCTGTAGCAATTGGCTGTGACCTCTTTCTGAAATTCTGGTTAGTATATACTATTATTTGTATAATGTATAATGTATAATGTTTCATGTGAAAAGGGATAACGCTAAAATGACAATAAACTGGATTTAATTAATTATAATTATATAGATATAGATATATAGTCTGTTCAACAAAAGCGTGTCTTCAATTATTCGAAAATTTTAAAAGTTATCTCTGCCATATTTTAAAGCGCAATTCTTCTATCTCCGGACTATTTCTGTAGCACTAATTGTTTTCATTAGTAGTCGAATTGTCGTGACAAGCACACGCTAAAGAATATACGTTCGGTCTATGCTAAGCGATTTCAGGCTTTTTTTTGTGCTAGCACCCGCAAGGACCTAAATTAAGGGTCTCCAATGCATCAAAAGTAGTTAAAAAGTCTAAGGGCTTCGTAAATTTGGACTGCCGGAACGTCGATGACTTACCGAATCATGGGATAACCAGAGCTACCTCGAGTAAGGAGGACAAGTATAAGGATAAGATATTTGAGACCAACCCCAGTTTACGCCTGTGCGTAGATAAGACTAGATGAGCCAATAGTATCAATTTAAGAATCAACACTATTCCACAGCAACTGTGCGAGAAAGGTGTCCAGTTTCGAAATACGAGCCTAAAACCCTTCTTTCCAAAACCCACATGGAAAAACGCAGGGCAGTACACCAAGAATATTAGCCTAGATTGGTCTAATGTCGTGTTTTCTGACGAAGTGTTTTTTTGGGCTTCGGTTTTTGTAAGGCGTGCTTGGTCTCTCCGAGGAATGCGTTTAATCCAGCTCACAGTTAATTACCCCGTTAAAATTAATGTTTGGGGATGCCTTTCAGAACGAGGATTTGGTTGTCTAGAGTTGTTTACTGAAAATTTAAACTTACAGAAAATTTTGAAAATTTACCCGCGTGGGCTCATAGTCAGTAGACAGGATGTTTGGATCGAAAGACGAAGATTGGATATTGCAAGAGGACAATGAACCAAAACACCGCAGTTGACTTTGCACCGACTGGAAGAGAGAAACGGCATCACGACGTTTGATTGACCTTCTCAATCGCAAGATGCAAGTTCGATCGTAAACGTTTGGGGGCTTTTGATGTCAAACTGAAAGGAAAAAAACTGTGGAATTTGAAGCAGCTCGCAGAAGCAATCCGTAAAGCATGGAGGTCATTGGGAGTTGAATGCGCAGAAAAACCTGAACAGTATGCCGAAAAGGTGTCAAGCTATTTTCGATAACAACGGCTATTTCACGGTGTACTGAGTAGGGTAGAAATAGCATTTATAATTTACTTTAATGTAAATAAATAAATAAATATATTTCATTGAAAAAAATAATATTGAAGACACGCTCTTGTTAATCATAGAATTTTAAACATTTTAATATAATATACAAATTAAAGTTATAAACGTTTGAAGAACTAACTAAAATAGGGTATATGTTTGCAGAGGCAAACTGCAGAGATCAAATCACAAGCTATATTAATTAATAATTAATTAATTAATTAATTAATCAATAGATTATGATCTATTGATTGATTGAAGAAAAAACAAGATGAGGATTCGTACCTCAAACACTGCGGCCACCTGCGGGCCTATTATGTTATTCTTGGGTCTCTTGCTAGTCAAACAGCTTCGTTTCCTTTATCAGGCTTACTAGGCTGTTTACTAGATCTGCATTGGAGAGCATAGCTTCTGGGTTACATTAATCTAAAAAACATATGTAACTTTTTTCAGGGTAAACCTGGAACAAACACGTCAATTACACAATTTCAAAAAGTCTAAACAGAAAAATATAGACGGTAATCAATATCTTGCATTCCATGAATGGGTCTTTGGTGAGAAAAATTATTTGTATATTTACAGTTGCTTGATTTTGCTGCTAATCATTTTAACTTTGATCAGGACTTTGGCGTTTTTTAGATTCTGTTTGACCGTATCTCGAAGGTTACACAATTCTATGTTTAACAAAATTGTACATGCATATATGTACTTTTTTAATTCGAATCCTTCTGGGAGGATTCTTAATAGATTTTCTAAAGATATGGGCTTAATTGATGAAAGTATACCACTTGCAATGATGGATACGTTAGAAGTAATAATAATTATAAGTATAAAATCATCATAAAGTGACTAAATTTATTAACAAGAATAATTTGATTAAATAATAATTTGTTCACAAATTATCAGTCATAATATTATGTTGAAACAAATCTTGTATTATAATAAGTAGGTTATAAAATAATATAGTAATAAAATAGGAGCGCCTATGTGCAGCTCTTTGTGCAGCGTTTTGATAAACTGCGCATGCGCTGACCGTTGTTCAATATGTTATTTTAAATAAAAAACATTTTTTTTACAACAAAAAAAAAACCAAACAGACGCTAAACCAACGTTAACATAAACCAAGGTTCCTCATTAAAAAAAAGACCAAACAAGAAAAAACCAAAACAAACTCCTGCACAGAGAGCTGCATTTAGGCGCTTGTAATAAAATCCATATGATAAATAAATACATAAACTGAAATAAAAAAAAACAAATTTTTTTAATATATTTTTTGTCTCATGACAATATGAAAATGAAAAACTAGCAAGTTTGATTAAATAATCTCAGGTGTGATTAAACTGCTCCTATAATGGTGGTTAATTCAGATTGTCTTTCTATTTATTTGGTTAGTGAATAAAATAATATTCCATGGAATATTATATTGTTTACTAACCAAAAAATGGAAAGACCATCTGAATTAACCATATGCATTGTATATTATACATATATCATATGTATTATATTATTATATATTATATACCATCTGAATTAACCATATGCATTGTATATTATACATATATTATATGTATTATATTATTATATATTATACACTCCCGCACATAACATTCCGGACACCTAAAAAATTGAAATTTTTTAAATTCAAATATTTCGAAAACTTATTAATGGATTTGACTGATTCTTTTTTGATTTAAAGCTTAAACATTCTCTACTTTTGTTTGTTTTAAGAATCATTATTTTTTTTTCATGTTAACAGCAACAAATAATGTACAACTAATAATATTCAGTTGGGATATTTGTGCCCATTCTTCTTGCAATGCCACTCAAGTAAGAACTGCTGCCGGACGGAGTGACAATATTTTTTCTTCTACTCAAACACAATTTATGTTTTTGATAAACTTGATTAGAAGAAAAACGTAACTCGGTTAAGCTTCAAATTTAAAGCACATCATCAATCAAATTCATGTAGTAGTTTTTAAGTTAACTGAATAAATGACAACATTTAGGAAAATCCTGATATATCCCAAACCAGAAGTAAAAATGTAAAAATATAAAAAAGAGAATATATGGCAATAAGAAAGACTTTAATAATTTGATAAATAGTTGCAGTAGCGTACCATGCAAGTCCTAGAAGATGGGGTAAAAAACATTGTTGTACATTATTTGTTGCTGTTAATTAATACGAAAATAATTCTTAAAATAAACAAAAGTAGAGAATTTTTAAGCTTTAAAACAAAAAAAGAATCAGTCAAATCCATTAATTGGTTTTCGAAATATTTTAATTTAAAAAATGCAATTTTTTAGGTGTCCGGAATTTAATGTGAGGCAGTGCACTAAACTCATGTTTTACACTGATATAATACATACATTGCAGTGCACTGTAGCAAAAAAATGCTCTGCTGGACATATCATTCCTTATTAACTTTGACTTTCTAAATTCAAAAATAATGTCTATACGTTAAATCTTTTTTGCTACTTGGGGAAGAAAAGGTCCAGATTTCAATATTTCTCAAATTTTCCAATGTCCGACCCTTAAACTTTTTAGTCCCCTAATGTTCTATATCATTAATAAATATAACACAGGCCCACAAAAAAAAATTGTGAGCCTTGGATTCCAATATGATATTCCTATGTATTTTTTTCCCGCTAAAACCGAATCCGTAAACCGTTTAACCCTAACACGTCAGGATTTTGACATAACCTCAAAAAACACTCGAAAAACTACTGAAACCGCTAAAATCATCTACTCTATACCACTTTTACCCCCTTCCTCCAAATTCGTAATTTCGTAACTCCATAATCCCCTAACCTCGGAATACCATTACTCCATAACCTTAAAACCCCGTAACTTCATTAAGTATAAAAATCTGGTTTGGGCAAACAGAACAATTACGTAAAATTTTCTTGTAGAACATAGTTATGAATAAGTAGCCGATCCCGGCAGTCTAGTGGATAGTACATCTGGCTTCGGTGCTAGGGATCGTGGGTTCGAATCCCACTTAGGGCATGGTTGTTATGTGTTGTCTTTATCGAATATTATAATGTATATTGAAAAATAAATAAACTGTATCTGGTTAAAAAGGAATTTTCCTAAGACCAAAAAATTAAAAAAAAAAAAAAATATGAATAAGTAACTGTATAATCCCAAAATCCCATCACACCTCCTAACCCCTTCACTCCGTAACCGGAATTTAATGTGAGGCAGTGTACATAACCCCCTTATCCTATTCTGTGGAGAAGTCCAGTTCTCGAAACAATTAGAGTTTTGTTAGTGAAGTCATGAATCAAGGTCTACTTCATAATTTTTTTAACCGGATTTCTCCACAGAATAGGATAACGGGATTAAGGGGATATAGTATATGGGATTACAAAGTGAGGGGATTTTGAGGTTATGGTGTTAGGGGATTTTGGGGTTATAGAGTTACTTACCTATGACTATGTTCCACAAAAAAAAAACTGAAGATGTTGTTCTGTTTTTCCAAACTAGATTTTTCTATGATACTTATAATGAGGTTACGGGGTTTTGGGGTTATGCGGCTATGGTATTATGAGGTTAGGGGATTATGGGGTTCTGAGGTTATAGAATTAGTAATTTGGGGACAGGAGGATGACAGTGGTATAGCATAGATAATTTTAGCGGTTTCAGTAGTTTTTTGGGTGTTTTTTGAGGTTATGTCAAAATCCTGACGTGTAGGGGTTAAACGGATTACGGATTCAGTTTCAGCGGGAATCCAAGACTCAGAAAAATATTTTTTTTGTAGGCTTGTGTAATGAATCTAAACTGGCTTTGCCCTAAATAAATACATTTTTAATTTTAGTTTTATTTTTAGACAGGATTGACTGTATTGTCCATTAGTTTGGTAATTGGATCAGTAAACCCCTATATTTTAATACCTACAGGGACAATTTTGATTATATTTTATGGACTTAAAATTGTATTTTTAGCAACAAGTAGAGACGTTAAGCGTATAGAAGGCATAAGTGAGTAATAGTTGTTTTATACATAGTTATGTGAACTTACTATTAATTATTGACTATGGTCTGTTTTTTAAGCAAGATAGTAAATTAAAAATCGCACAGTAAATTAAATATTTTTACATGTTTGAATAGTATATCACGGTGGGTTTGAATGCATTTAAATGCGAAAATCGAGAACACTAAATTTTTCTCTTAAATAATATTCCCCGCATCCGTACGATTAATTCGACTCCAAAAAGAGCAAAATCCGTCGGGCGCTTTTTGAGAAAACTTCAAATTTGTTCAAAAACTGGCAAAAAGCCAAGGTCTTTTAATACGATTTTTTGTTTTGTTTAAATGGTTGCTTATTTTTTAAAATATTCCTCTCCTGGTAATTTTACATTGTATTTATATTAAAGAAATAAATGACGAGTGCCTAAAAACCTATTATGAAAAAACTATTTTTTTTCCTAAAGTATAAAAACCCTAGCCACCAAATTTTTTAAATATTTTTGAATGGTATATTTTTTATGAAACGTGGTAAAATACAAACAAAAATAGGTGTCATAATGAAGCTCATTACGACACCCATGTAGGTCTCATACGGTAAACTTTATAAAATGCAAACAGTAAATATATTTTATCTTCGTTCTACTTCGTATTAAGCACACATTTGGGTTATTATTGCTGACATTACAACACTAGGTCTTTTTGAACATATTATAAAACCCGAATGCTTTTGTTTTCCCATATAACAGTACTTTTTTCTATTGTAAAAAGCTATGCGATCATGACGTAAATCCAAAGAAAATACGTTTATTTTACCAAAAGTATCAACACAGAATATAAATCCTTTCTGAAAAAATCTTTTGTGGCCGGCACAATACTTTCTCGGCGCACTATGTGGCCAAACAGAAAAAAAGTGTATAAAATATTTTTTTTTTTGGTGAATTTAATCTTAAATGGTTTACTATACATAAATATCTTTATAAGGAGGTCCGACAGGTTTAGGCAGGGAGTAGGGTAGATATGTGGCTGGCAAAAAGGGCCATAATGGCCTAGTTACCTGGCTTGTAGCCTCCCCACCCTTACTACTACTACTACTACATACATAAATATCTATTTTTGAGTCATAATTGAGTTTTAACATTGTAAAATTAAAAATTAAAAATAAATAACCCCCAATTCGTACGCCCCTGAATAAATGTATTGTTCTTGGACAATATTTAATTAAAACCATTTAATATGTTAGATTACGAGCAAAAATTCATACCATTAGCTTAGAAGGTTTCTGAGATATTAAATAAAAATCAAATTTTAGGGTGCACCTAAAAGAGGACATGTCCTCTTCAAACGACTGCGTTTTCGCCCAGGGGTATTTCAAAACCACTTTTAAATATTTTTTTGTTCATATATGTTAATTTAGAAGCATTTCCAATATATACAACTGAATAGACTTTTTGATTTTTTAAAATAAAATTTCAAGCCTACCTGGAATAATACTTATTTTTCCACATAAGAATGCTTATAACTTTTTTTTTGTTTTATTTCATCTATCTAATATTTACATATTTTAGGAACTGTATATATTAGAATATTTTAGTGTATAAATTTTAAATGCGCACTTTTGCGTGTGCAACTATTTTCAAATTTTATAATATGAAATATCAAAATTTTTATGTTTTCCTATAAAAATGCTCATAACTTTTTTTTGGCTAACTTTGCAAAGATAGCCATGGCTATCTAATATTTATACACTATTTAGACTACTTCTGTACGAATATTTTACTATAAAAATTGAAAATTCTAGTCAGTGCGCGCGCAACTATTTGTAAATTATATTTGCGATTGCCATTAAACAAAATGGCCTAAAAAGTTTTAATATAAAATAAGGGCTTAAAAAAAAAACAACTGGTATGGGTACCGGGTCATAGTGGAATTCCCGGAAACGAGAAGGCAGATGAACTTGCAAGACTCGGATCAGGGATGGCCTGCACGGGGCCGGAACCTATATTGGGTGTTACAAGGAAGCAGGTAAAGACCGCTCTCGATGAGTGGGCTTATACCAAGCTAAAGGAGAAATGGAGAGCGGTCGACGGATGCCGGCAAGCTAGGGCTGGCTGGCCCAAGCAAATCAAAGACCGACTGTTTGCTGGAAAAAGGAAGAACTGCACTCAGACAACTTGTAGGGGTCCTCACGGGCCACTGCAGGCTAAGGAAGCACCTGGCAACAATGCGGATTCTAGAGAGTCCGCTATGCCCAGAGTGCGAAGAGGATGAAATATCCTCTCATTACTTAGCCGAGTGTGTCAGATACGACAGGATCAGGTTGCAAGTCTTTGAAACTCAAAGACTCAACCAAGAGGAACTAAGAGATCTCCCCTGGGCCAATATCCTGACCTTTATTGAAAGGACGGGCAGGTTCAAGGAGGACTCAAATTAGTAAATGGCTGGGATTGCTTGGGGTGACAAAAAGGGCCAGAAATGGCCTAGTTGTCCGGCTTTGGCCAACCCAAAAATTTACTACTACTAGGGCTTAAAAATTAATTTTACCTTAAATATTATGTTTATTCATTAAAGCTATGTTTGTACAATGATATTACCAAATTTTACTGAACAAACGTATGTTAAGAAAAAATGCTACTTATTTATTTGGTATACACGCATCAGAATATGCTTTAAAATTAAATTTTACATCGGTATAGAAGATCGACTGGCGTTTAGACCCTAATTAACTAAAAACGAAACCAATGCATTTTTATAACGCAGAATAGTATAGTTATTGTTTTTTGGAGGATTTTATGTTCTATTTATGAAATTAGTTTTTACTTTTTGGACACTAAAACAGGGCTTGGGCTTTCTATATTTATTTCTTAAGAACGCTTTGACGTACCTAAAGCAAAAAATCCTTAAAAAATTGTTTCAAGATTTTTTTTATGAGTTTTTCTTTTCGATTCTTTTTTACTTTTTAGTTTTTCTTTTCCTGCATGATAAGCATAAATGCAAAAATTAAATAATCTGTTTTCGCTTTATAAAATTTGCTATATGACACCCAAATGTGTCGAGCTTTATTATGACACTTACTTTTTTATTGCATTTTTTCACGTTTCATAAAAAAGACGAATAAAAAATTAAAATTTTTGTTTGGTATTATTTATGGTCTTCAGAAGAAAAAATACTATAAAAAATTATTTCATAAGACGTTTTTAAGCACTCGTTAATAATATTTTTAATATACTATAAAATTTTAAATTACCACAAAAGGAATATTTCGAAAAACTATTTAAACGAAACAAAAAAATTCTACTATAAAACCTTGGCTTTTTGCCGGTTTTTGCACCAAACTAAATTAATCGTAGGGATGCGGGGAATATTATTCAGGAGAAAAAAAATAGTGTTCTCGATTTTCGCCTTTTAGGGTCATTCTTACTCACCGCGATATGTTTGTGTAGAGAATATAGTTATGTTATATAAAATAAACTACGCAGTATATTCGCACATCCAATATTTGAATCCATTTTGAAAATATTCACTATGCGATTTTTAATTTACTATTTTGCTTGAAGAAACATACCATAGTCAATAGTATTTTGTATTTCTATTAATAGCATGATCGCATAATTATATATTAAAATATCTGTGGGATAAAATATTCTCCTGACATAACATATTTAATTTAATTGCAATCTTTTTAGCAAGAAGTCCTGTATTTTCTCATTTAAGTTCATCCATAGAAGGACTAACCAGTATAAGAGCTTTTAATGCCGAGGACATTTTAAGGGATCAATTTGACAATCACCAAAACAAGCACAGCTCTGCCGCTTATCTGTTTTTAATAGCAAGTCGTACTTTTGGATTTTGGCTTGATCTTCACTGTGTAGTTTACATTGGATTAGTTGTAGTTAGCCTTCTTTTTATTAGTCCTGGTAATAAAACAAAACTTTTATGAACGTGGTGACTTTATTATTTATTACACAGAAGATAATTTAGAGTATTTATTCCCAAAAATGTAGGAACTATCCTACATGCAGTTATTAAAGCATAAATATTATTATTAAATGTATGAAAGTACATAAATAAAAAAAATTCTATCTATTGCTAAATAATACACTAATTTTAAATTATTTGGTAATATATACGACGTATATAATAAACGTATTATACGTCTAACTGTTGCTAAGTCAGAGTACATATTTTCTTTTGCATGAATAATTTAATGCTTTTCTTTTTTTCTTTTAGATATTGCATTTTGTTAATTATATTTTATTTTTTAGAAACTATGGGAGGAAATGTGGGTCTTTCTATAACTCAGTGTTTGAAATTAACAGGAATGTTCCAGGTTGGAATGCGCCAATGGTCTGAGATTGAAAACCAAATGACTTCAGTAGAACGTATTATAGAATATACAGAAGTTGAAGAGGAAGGTAAAAAAGTACAAAAAATTGTAAAGGAATTACCTAAAGACTGCACTGAATATGGAAGACTGTGTTTTAGTAACGTAAATATGAGATATTCCCCCTACAGTGAATACGTTTTAAAAAACGTATCTTTCGAAATAAAAGCCATGGAAAAGATTGGAATAGTAGGAAGAACTGGTGCTGGAAAATCTTCATTGATCTCAGCATTAGTTAGACTTGCAGAATCAGAAGGAGAAATATTTATAGATAACCTAAACACAAAAGAAATGTCACTAACAAATCTGAGAGGTAAAATTTCCATAATTCCTCAAGAACCTGTTTTATTCTCTGGTACTTTACGTCAGAATTTAGATCCGTTTGATGAATATAACGATGCCGTCATCTGGAATGCTTTGGAGGAAGTGGAACTGAAAAAAATCGTCTCGGATATGCCTGATGGTTTATTAAATAAAGTTTCAGAAGGGGGTTCGAACTTTAGCGTAGGTCAAAAGCAATTGATTTGCCTCGCAAGGGCCATAGTTAGAAAGAATAAAATTTTAGTCTTGGATGAAGCAACTGCAAATGTTGACCCACAAACAGACGCCTTGATCCAAAGTACCATCAGAAAAAAGTTTGAGCATTCTACTGTTCTAACTATAGCTCACAGACTTAACACTGTTATGGATTCTGATAAAATATTAGTAATAGATGCAGGCACATGTGTAGAATTTGATCATCCATATATTTTGCTGCAAAATAATGCAGGATTTTTTTATAGCTTGGTGCAACAAATGGGTAAATGCATATTTGAGGACTTAGTAAAGATTGCGGAAAATGCCTATCAAAATAACAGAACTTAATAAAAGAAATAAATGAGTTAAGATTGTTATTTACACATGATTAATATGTAACCTTATTAATAAACTAGTTAATTTTTTTAATTTAGTTATATTAAACTATCATTAAATTAAAAAAATAACAAATGAAATAAAGATGTCAAATATATGTCAAATAAATATCACATCTAATATATTCAATTCATAATTTAGTCATAGTTAATTAACTAGTAGTAGTAGTAGTAGTAGTAATGGTGGGGAGGTCAAGCCTGGCAACTAGACCATATTGGTCCTTTTTGCCTACCCCTGTGTTACAAGTTTTTCTACTCTAACGAGGATTTTCGTTGTTGTACCCCGGGACCTACAGTTTAGGGAACGTTCAAGTATTACGTAACGCAAATTTTAATCATTTTTGACCCCCACCCCCTGTAACGCTATTTTCCTATACCATTAACATGGGCGTAAAACTCCAAAATGACCCCCACCCCCCCTAGGAGCGTTACGTAATACTTGAACCTTCCCTTAGCGAGGAATCCGAACTTCATTTTGTCGGCTTTTTTGGCTTTGAGCGGCTTTGATCCTTAAATTTATTGGCTGCCAGCGCACTTGGACCGGCGCCAAGCTGCTTAAGGATAATTTTCGCTTGCAGCCTTGCAGATCCTGGTTGCTTGAAAGTCCCTAAAGTGAGCTCGGCCAACAGGCCTGACAGCTACCTTGCTGCTCCCTTTCGGTGCGCCCGGGTATTATCACAGGTCCGAGTGCTAGTGTGGTATTATCCACTGCAAACCTTTTTCTGTACTGTGTGCAAAGAACTTTTACCTCAAGAAGGAGCATGATAAAATCTACCGTATGCTTTGTTTGAAGCGTGAACCAACTACGGTGAGGGGCTGGTGGGGAGTGACTATTGTTTACACTTAGTACCCGTAAAGAGAGAGAAAGAATGTGTAAACTCACAGTCTAATGTCGTAAACTTTGTCAAGCAATACATAACCTCAATTTTATTCATAAATAATATGTACAGAATATGTTTTTATTAAAGTGCTAATAAATAAATACTAATGGAAATATGGTTTGTTTAAACTTTAATGTAGGTATAAAGATTTATCATAATAATAAAGTGAAAATTACGCAACATCGCTCTGGTCACCAGAAGGTCAAAACTAGCGATACTTATGTTTACACTAGAAGCGTACTTTTATGTAAACAAACAAACAAAAAGATGACACCTTCATAAACATTGGTCTGAAATTTCTTCTTAAGGTGAAAGTTCTTTGACTGTGTTATATATATATATATATATATATATATATATATATATATATATATTTTTTTTTTTTGCTGTGTGCTTAGATCTTCGGCAGCACAAACCAACGTGGTGGGGGAAACGACGGTATTTTATTTCTGTGAAAAAGTTGTGCCACAACCGAGGATTTAACCCCGGCCTCTCGAATACTAGATCGAGGCGTTCACGACTGAGCCACCGCCGCCCCCAGGGTTAATTAACTAAGTAAATTATGCAATAATTTATATAAACAAGCATTTACTCATTGCCAAATATTGGTCCTTTAGTATTCATCTACCGAGGCCCCGCAGTTAGAATGAGAATTTTATAATTTTATAAAAAGTCTATTTTTAAATTAAATTGGCACTTTAAACGATATTTTACTAACCAGACCGTTATGCCCATGCTGTTATAATTGCCAGTAGCCGGCGTATTTCCAGTTGTAGTCCAGTCTTCAGGTCAATAAAAGAGGCTCTACCTTGAAATAATTCAGGGACTTTTTATTTTCGGTTTATTGGATAGGGTTAATGGCCGTAAATAAAAAAACAATTTTGCGACGTTGAACTCGATTTGGAACTTTCATTTTTTTAACGTGTTTTTCACAAAATTCGTTTTTTTTAAACATCTCTTAAACGTTACACTATACGTTTTTAGATTTTTAATGTTTTTTTTTTCGATAAACCAAAATTGTTCTTTATCGTCGCTTATGCATGCCCCTGAGAACATTTTGGGTGACAATTAAAAAAATCTATCTGGCACTTTCTTTTTAATTTACGTAAAATTATTTTTTTTTTTAATAATTCACACATTGGTGCCCCATTGTAAACCGATTTTCGATTGAATCACCATTATATTAAGCATAAAAAAAAACTTAATAATCGAGTCATAAAGAAAAATCTAAAACCCTACAGTGTAACGTTTAAGGCGGTGCCGTGGGTTAGCTATAAGTCGTACAAAAAAATATGACACAAAAAATGTTGGAGATTTGGTCCTCTTTATTTTCATATTAAAAGTTTTTTGTTCTAGGATGCACCGATCTTGAGATATTTTAAAAAGTCTGTTTTTTGTGAAAAATAAGTTAAAAAAATTACAGTTCTAAATCGAGTTCAATGTCGCAAAATTATTTATTTGCGGCATTAAACCCTACCGAGGGGCGTTTCACCTTTACAATACATGTACGTTTTCATCGACAGTACTATACATTACATTGACATTACCTTACATTACTTACAATACTGTACATTACCGTACATTACGTTACATTACTTACATTATTCTACAGTACCTGACATTAATTGACATTACGACAGTACCTACATTATTTACATTATTTTTATTAATGCGCATGCTCTCCTACAGTATTTACATTATTTTGTCTACTCAGATCGCTCAAAAACCACGTGACACCTATAAAATTTCGGCAGTGTTGTTTACTTCTGGGGGTTTTAATATTATTATTAAAATTATTATTATGTAGTAGTTTTCAAATGTCTGTCATGTAAGAAAACAAAAATGTATTTTTTTTTTAGTTTTTTTTTTTGCCGAGTTCCAAGAGTTTCATTCTTAGATTAAAATAGTACTTGTCAAGGCCTCCCTAGCCTTGGTTTAAGCCCCCTGGAGACGTATTCTTCAAAACCGGGGAGTAGAACGAACCTCAGACTCGTTCTATCAGTCGTTCTACTCCCCGGTTTTGAAGAATAGGTCCCCTGAAATCTTTGTTGAGCTCCCCTGACCTGTTCGTCGATCCCCGAACCCATTAACTTTCAACATTATACAGTGCATGTCTAAAGTCCGCCCCCTCCATTAACTTTTAAACGAATTAAGATATCAACTTGAAAAACACCTAAATAACATAACCCAAATAACTTTTTGGTACATATTTTATATGGCACAATGGTGACAGGGGGCAAGGGGGGATATTTTTTAAAATATAAAGGGGGTTTTTGTGATATGTCATTTTAAAGCTTATAAAATTCTCTATTTAACCAAATATTTTTTTATTTTTTGGGAGCAATTTTTGTGGTTTTAAAATAGGTTTAAAAATGGGAAATTTTGTTAAAATTTCTTTAAAAAAATTAAACAATTTTTGAAAACTGGTTTATTTTATGTCAATTATACTTTTAAACTAATTTAATAAAATGTTGCAAAAAAAATCGCATTTTTTAGTAAATATATTTAAAAAAATAAAACCTACAAAAACCTGGACGTTTTATATCCAAAAAATATGATTTCCGTCAAAAAAATATTGTCTCTCAGTCGTGTTTATGCTCAAGTCCGGTTTATGCACCATTTATACCTGCCCAGACCCGTCATTTTCAGCAGGGAAGTAATAAAAATTCGCACATAGGGGTTTTGGGACTCATAGAAAACAATTTAATATTTTAAAAAATCTATCTCCACCCTTGTATTGCTTTTTTTAAGCTTCTTGACGTTTTATATTTTGATCACAGTTTGCTAGCAAGCTAAGCATGCTTACTCAGAGTTCTAGGCTGGGATTGTTTTTGGAAAAATCAGATGGGGTAATGTATTGTATTGTATTGTATGGGGTATTTAATTAAAAATGTTATATATATTTTATTATTTAAAAACGTTTGAAATTATACTAAACGGAGAAAACAAAGATCGAGGCTGACGTGTTTTTTTTTATAAAACACAGCGCATCGCATCCCACTACAATCAGGTCAGACTTGATCTAATCGTTCTGTCTTTGTTTTCTCTGTCTCTCAAAAGGGGTGTATATTATATTATATATTTTTTTAGTTTTTTGGTTTAAATAAACCTAGGCCTAAATGGAAAAGTATTATTTTGTTGACAGCACTATTGATATTTTTTTAATTAGCTGATAAAAGTTGGTACATAGGTGTTGGGACTTCTTGTAGGCAGATTTTTTTAATATTAAATTTGGTTTTAGGGAGTTGCAGTGTACCAAATTTTATCAGGTTAATTAAAAAAATGTAAATATGGGTGGTCCTATGGGTTATATGGATAAAGACAGAATTTAAAAAAAGAATAAATTCATTTTGAGCGAGACGGAAAACCCCCAGGATCTAATTCTTATCGGGTTATTTAAAAAATATAAAAAAAGGGGCTGCATCCCCTTAAGGGTTAGATACTTTTAAATATAAAATTTGTTTCTAGGGAGTCTAAAAACCCACAGATACCAATTTTTACTAATATTAAACGAAAATATATGATTTCTATAATTTTCCCCTATAAAAACTTTTTTTTTCTTGACGAATTTGGATTCCTCAAAAATTATGTTAGAAAACATGTAAATAAAGTTGGGCATAAAAAAAGTTGAAATTTGTAAACTAGTGATATCCAAAGTTTTAGGTAAAATTCGGGTTGAGGTACGGGGGTAAAATGGGGTAATTTTTTTTTTCAAAATAATATTTTTTTTAATTAATTTTTCAGGCCTATAGGGGAAAGTAATATTTTGTTGGCAGCAGTATTTTTTAGTTGTTACAAATTTCAAGTTAATAATTAATTTTTTTTATTTTTCGTTTTTCAAAAGAAAATTAAAAAAAAGTATTTTTTTTTGTTTTAAATTTTTTTTTTAAGTTTTATTATAAGATATATATTGGAATGCGTAGCATTACATATCTTCACGGCTTGTTTATTAATATATTTTTATACATATATTAACCTAAATTTATGTTAATCTTAACCTAACATCCTACATTACCTCGTACCAGTGGCGGACTGGCCGTAATGCAGGGTCGTCAAAAGCCGACAGGGCCCCAGTACTAAACAGGCCCTCACACGGCCATTTGGTCTATTTTGGCTATACCCGGCCCTCGATTTTCCATTTTTTTATAGGTTTTGAGCCGTTTAGGGGCCTTTTTTAATATTTTTCCGACTGTGCCGTAAGAAGCCAGTCCGCGTCTGCCTCGTACATTACCGTACAGTACTTTACATTAAGTGGACATTACTTACATTACCGACATTATTTCAACAGTATTCTACAGTACTACATTTTTAGACATTATTTACATTATTTCGACATTACCTTACAGTACTACATTTTTCTTACATTATTTACATTATTCGTACAATATTGTAAATAATGTACATTATTTACAATACATGTACAAAAATAGGTCATTGAAACGCCCCTCGAACCCTACTTAATAAACTAAAAATCTAAACTCCCTGAATTATTTCGAGGTAAATCCTCTTTTATTAACTTGAATACTGGACTATTAATTTTATTTGCAATAAATTTGGGAATATGCGCCAATGCCTTATTAGGGTCAACCTTAATTTTTTAATTATTTTAAATTTTCATTCTGGTGTATCTAGGACATTCTGAAAATATGAGGATGATCAAGCTTCTCTAAGGGCCCCAATTGGTCCAATTGAATTGGACCCCTAAAATCGTGAAATTACGCAAAAATCGTTGAAAATGGACTTTATTTTTTGTATCAGTGGAAAATTTAAAAAGCCTTGAAACCTATTTTTTTTTCTTTTGAGTGTACAAAATTATGTGCCAAATTTTAAAATGATCAAAAGATTCTATCAGGTGCCGAAAATCTGCCAAAATTGCCCCTAAAACACTGAACTTGACGAATTTCCACCATAAATGTGAGACGCTCCAAAATTAACTTTCAGAAAAAAGCTTTGTCCCTGATGGTTTCTACCAAACATGGCGCCACTGCAAAAAAAATTGGCGCCCGTAGGTAGGATGTTTTGATAAGGTGTTTGTAACGGCTCATCTAGTTTGAAAATAAAAACGTTAATCCGCATGGGTAATAAATAATAATTGTTTCTGACCGCGTCTGAAATTTGTACTAAAGAGTTCCTTTTTGCAAAGAGTTCCTCAGAGTTCCTTCGGAGTTCCTCCGGAGTTCCTCGGAGTTCCTCCATAGTTCTTCAGAGTTCCTCGGAGTTCCTCCGGAGTTCCTCCAGAGTTCTTCAGAGTTCCTCCAGAGTTCCTCCTGAGTTCAAAAGTACAAAAGATTTCCTCGCGGTCAGCCCCTCGGAAGTCCATAAGATATCCTTTTTATGTCTTTAGGCGTCCAGACATAATTAAGATCTAAAAAAGACGTCTTTAAGGTATTATGTGCTGTCTGGGTAATTGACTTCTTTTGGTTTCCTGGGCAACCAGGCCCCAAATACCCAGTCAGCCTTTTATTGTAACTATAAGTTACAGTCTGTAACACATATTATTTATTATTTCACAATACCTTGCAATATTTACCAATGGGTTATGCGATCAGCATATTATCACCCGGTATTGATGTAAACGATATTTTTAATATTTGTTTAACTAAAACCTTTAAAGTTTTAAGATTTATCATATCTTTAAGTTAACAATTTTATTCATTAAAGATAAAAAAAATATTTTAGTTCCAGAAACGTTTAGTAATGGTGAAAATTAGAACAATTAAATTATTTTATATATTTAATTAAAAAAAAAAAAATAGGTAGGTTGATACCATAGTATTAGGGGAAGTTGGGGTTAACTGGGCCACAGGGTTAACTGGTCCACCTGGATTTTATTTTTATATTTAATTGACGCCTTTGGGTAAATTCTATTTAGTTAGTAGTATTGTTTAAAAGT
Organism: Brachypterus glaber; assembly: GCA_958510825.1. Classification (NCBI taxonomy): domain Eukaryota; kingdom Metazoa; phylum Arthropoda; class Insecta; order Coleoptera; family Kateretidae; genus Brachypterus; species Brachypterus glaber. The sequence continues at coordinate 50,863,572 of OY294046.1, forward strand.
ATTATGGCTGACGGTGTTCTGCACGTGTAAGTTGTAGTAAAGAAAGTTTATTTTTTTAGATGAAAAGTAAGCATTTATCTAAACTTTTATTTTTTAAATAATACTTTATTATTAATAGGAGGATCTAGACTTTAATTTTACCTAATATATTGAGTATTTTGTAACTGGTCCAGCGGGGTTAACTGGTTTATCGTTAATAACTCTTTTTATATAAATAATATTTATCTGAAGTATTAATATGTTCTAACTATAGTAATAATCTACCTTTTGCTATAGAAAATATTTGAAAATTGTTGACAGGTTTTTTAAAAACTCGATATGAAAAAAAAGCGACCCAGTTAACCCCGACTTCCCCTACTATCTATACTTACATAATGTAAAATACAGTATGTATAACATAATAGCAGTGGTTAGTACTGTTTAAGGGGTTGTTCTTATTTTTGGTTTCAAAAAAGCGATTTTATTTGCTTTTTTATACTTTAAAAGGGGGTCCGGTCAGTGGGCCGAAACAGAACTAACAGTTTTATGTGGCAACGTTGCAGTTTGGTTTCTTTAAAAAATTGGTAAATTCGGATTTTTGTGATAAATTGAACCTCTCACATTTGACGTATTTTTTTTTTTTTTTGTAAATGCGATAAATCTTTAATATAAAAATTATAACTACCTATATTATGTTAAAATTATAAAATAAATTGTGAAAAATAATTATTTTTTAATGAAAAGGATTTAAGAGTTTAAATAATAATATATTTATTAAACATTTAAGTAAAAACAATAAAGAATATGTAACTGGTCTAGCGAATTGCTATATTAGCGTAAAAAAATGATTTTTTTTATTAATTAACGTAGAAATATATAAACATAATATTTTTTATTCAATTTCCAAACTTACCAACAACCTTTATTAGTAACATGACTTTAAGAAGTTTATATTTTTATTCCTCAGTACTAGTCCAATTAAATTAATTTGTTTCCTTTTTTTTTTAACAACTAAACGGTTAATAAAAAATAAAGAATAGATAATTTAAGAAAGAACTTTTTTTTAACTTACCAATTTACCACAGCGAACTAAATCTATTTAATTTCACTATACGAACCATTTTTTATTGACATTATTGACATTTTTTAAAACATACATTATAAAAATTATATTTTCTTATAAAAATATGAATGGTTAAAACTTCAGCCGTAGAAAAAGTATAGTCTGCAACACGTGTAGAATGGCTATTCCTCACTCATGGACCATCTTCGTCGCCGCTATCGCGGTTTGAGTGACCAGTATCTTCTCGTTCGGAATATGCATCATTCTACACTTGTTACAGAATATACTATTTTGGAGGGTAATTGTTATTTAGGCGCATGACAAACTCACAAACTTTGTATAATCTATTTTTTAAAAAATATATACATACTGTAGACGTATTATTTATTATATTTTTTTTTTAATAAAGACGAGATTTTTAAATGTTTTTTTTGTTAATTTTAGAAATGGAAGCAAGTAAATTTTTAGATGAAAAATGTTGCAAAAAAGCTAATCCAAGAGCAAGAGCTAGTTTTATATCAAAGGCCTTTTTTTTGTAAGTATCGTTAAAGTTCATAGTGAAATTTATAAAAATTCTGTAGTATTTTTTTCACAAACTTATTATACCCAAGTAGTTGATTTTACAGCATATATTTTTGATAAAAAGATTTAAAAAAAAATTTATTTAAATATACTTGTTTATTTTAGTGCATATTAGCACATTTGTTGCAAATTATTTATTATTTTTATTAGTGTGAAATTTAAATGTAATAAATATTATTATTGTTACAATTATTATTACAAAAAAAACTCACGATATAAACCAGATATAAACACATACCTTAAGCTAAAGGGTAGGTCATGTGACCTACTAATAATTATGATTATTCATAGACAAAGAACATAGATGAGCTGGCATCTCAAGGTCATATACAAATTTACGATCCGCCATTTTGATTATAACTCCAAACCGGGAAATTTAAATTAATGGCTAAAATGTACATAAATGACATAACCTCACTTAATTATTTTTGTTTTTCGCTAAAATAAATTTAAGCAACTGTTGAAGTTTTTTTTAAGTTTTTTTTTTCATTTTCTTTTATTTTTTTTTTCAAGTATTTGGGAAAACGGAATAGACCATTTACTGTGAATTGTATTTAATGGAATGCGTAGATTACATATCTTCACGACTTGTTAAGTTTATAATCTGGGCTAGTAAGTGGAATATTTTATATACAATTTTTTTTTAGGTTTCTACTGCCGTTTTTCAAAAAAGGTTACAAGAAAAACTTGACACAAGATGATTTATTTCTTCATTTAAAAGAACACGATTCAGGATTAACAGGAAATAAATTAGAACAAGCTTGGTTAAGGCTGGTAAATTCAAAAACAAAACCATCTCTCTGGAAAGCGCTATGGAACGTGTATGGGACGGAATTTTTGATTTCCTCATTTTTCTTTGGACTTATCCAAACAATGAGGTACCTATGTAAAATAAAATCCCGTTTTTTTTTTATTTTATTTTAAAACTTCACCAATCATAGGTATAGTTTTAACCATAAACTATTAAAACTATATCCGTGATTGGTGAATTTTTTAAAAACTAAAAAAAAATATTTTTTTAGAATAATTCCATCTTTTTTACTCTCAAGACTGATGACTTTCTACTCTCCTAACTCAACAGTAACTCAAAACGAAGCTTACATGTATGGATCTGGAATAGTATTAGTAACTTTTATGCAAGTCTTATGTAGCCACAATTTTAACCTTCATTTATTTCACTTTGGAATGAGAATGCGAGTGGCTTGTTGCTCCCTAATTTATAGGAAATCTCTGAGGTTAAGTAAATCGGCTATGGTTCAAACAACCATTGGTCAAATGGTGAATTTATTATCAAATGATGTTAACAGATTTGATATGGTTTTTGCACATATACACCATGTTTGGTCTGGACCTATACTAACTATGGTAGCCTTATATTTATTATATTCTGAGCTTGGACTTACTGCTGTTATTGGTATTGGACTATTGCTGCTGCTCATACCCGCTCAAAGTACGTGAAAAGTCCAGTTTCCCAATAGTTTTTTACATTTTTTAATTTTTTCTTTTTAGTGTATATGGGGAAAATGACCTCTGTTTTCCGTCTTAGAACAGCAATATGTACAGATGAAAGAGTACGGCTCATGAACGAAATAATTGCAGGAATTCAGGTTATCAAAATGTACACCTGGGAAATTTCTTTTGCAAAACTTGTGGAATTATCGAGAAGGAAGGAAATACTACAAATCCGTAACACTTCTGTATTAAGAGCTATTAATTTATCTTTAATGTTATTTTTAAATCACACTGCTTTATATCTATGCATATTAACGTACATTTTACTAGGAAACACTATTAATCATGTATACGTTTATACTTTAACATCATATTATCAAATTTTGAAGGACACAATGACTCAGTTTTTACCTCAGGGTATTGCTCAAGTTGCTGAAGGTCATATTTCAGTAAAACGTATAGAAAAATTTCTAATGTATGACGAAGTTGCAAAAAAAGTCTTAGATGTAAATGTAAATGAAAAGAGTATTGCATACAACAGTATAACCCTAGAACCACCTACTTGCAGTTCCTACGTAGGAATATTTATACAAGACGCCACAACCAAATGGGCATCGGAAGTAGATAATACTTTAGAAAATGTAGATTTTATTGTAAGTGAAAAACAATTAGCAGCTGTTGTGGGTCCTGTAGGCAGTGGAAAAACTACCTTATTACACTTGGTGCTTAAAGAATTGCCCTTGAGTAAAGGCAGTATTGAAGTAGGAGGTAAAATTTCCTACGCTTCTCAAGAACCTTGGCTGTTTGTAGGAAGTATAAGGCAAAATATTTTATTTGGACAAGAATATAATGACTTAAAATATAAGCAAGTCGTTCAAGTTTGTGCTTTAAAAAGAGATTTTTCATTATTCACTCATGGAGATATGACAATTGTAGGTGAGCGAGGTGTAATGTTAAGCGGAGGTCAAAAAGCGCGTATTAATCTAGCTAGAGCCATATATATGGACGCAGATATTTATCTTCTAGACGATCCCCTGTCCGCAGTAGATACCCATGTTGGAAAACAACTATTCGATCAATGTATTAGAGGGTATTTAAAGGATAAATGCGTAGTTTTAGTAACACACCAGTTGCAATACTTAAAAAAAGTAGACAGAATCCATCTCATGGACGACGGAAAGTTAATAGCATCTGGGTCATATTTAGAAATTCAAAACTCAGGAAATAATTTTGCTACTTTTTTAATTGATCATAAGCATGAAGAGGAAGAAGGGGAAAAGAGAAAATCTTTAAGAAGACAAAGTAGTGTTTTTGATAAAAGCCATGAAAATGATAACACAGGGCCTGAGGAGGTTAAAGAACACATGGAGATCGGAAAACTGGATACGAAATTATATTTAAAGTATTTTAAGGCTGGTGGTAGTTATTTTAAATTGTTTACGATTATGTTTGTCTTTATCACATCATCAGCTGTAGCAATTGGCTGTGATCTATTTTTAAAATTCTGGTAAGTATTATATGACTTTTTATGTGAAAAGGGAAAACTTAAAATGGTAAAAAAGTAGATAAATAAAATGATGATGATTCGAAACTATGAAAGTTCAGGACGCTTGAAGTTAACGAATTAGATAATGTAATAAGTTTAGAAAATTTATGTTATGTACTTATTCGACTCGTTCGATATCCTAGATCATCTTAACTAGGTGGATTTTTACATTGTAGTAGTAATACTATACTTCGTCTAGTTATGCAAGATAGTAAGGGACGAGGCCCGTTTTACACCACAGAGCGCATATATATATCATCATTATGCATAAATCGTAGTGTATCTAAAATTTAACAGATGTCGATACTGTTTTCCTGGAAAGGGCCTATCCAAAGACTTGCATAACAAGCATAGTACATAGGAATGCGATGCCAGGATTGGCTTGATGTGTCGTCATGTATCTTGTAATGGTTGTTATGCGAGCCTCTGGATAGGCCTTAAGTTGTAATTGTAACCTAAAAATTTGACGTTTTCCTTGTGTTCAATATAATTTACGTTTGTACAATATGTAGAATATGCTAATTTAGTGTAAGTGTATGAAGAATAAACCAAAAAAGTACCTTTTTCAATACCATAAAAAATAACATTAAGTATAAACTTTTTTTTTGTGTAACTTTCTCTTCTTTTATTAGCTTTAATGGCCGTCAACCATTGTCATAGACAAAAAATGTCACAATATTTTATATGTTAAAAGGTGCGAGTTTTTAACCAATGATGTAGGTTAAAAATCGCGGGAATTTTAAACTACTATCTTGCATAATTGGACGGACTATACAAGTTAAGCAAGATTGGTTTGATGCTATTAGATGATTATTTTTAAATAGCTCTTAGAAGGGAAAGAAGTCAGGTTATATCATGTCACCTTAATATGAAGAGCTTTCTGAGAAAGATGATATCTGTAATATGTACAGATTCTGTATGGCCATAGATGACCCTGATTTGGTACGGTTTGCAGACGATATTCATTAAACAAGCCGTGAAGATATGTAATGCTACGCATTATATACTATTCGCAGTAAATGGTATATTGCATTTCCCCAAATACTTAAAAAATAAAAATAAAAAAAAATTGAATTTTTTATTTTTTTTTTAAACTAGAAAAAAATTTCATTTTTTTTTTCTTTTTGCGAAAAAAGAAAAAATTAACTTTATTTTTCAAAGTTGTTGAAAAACAAAAAAAGGAAAAATAAAAAAAAATTGTTTTAGAATTTTTTCAATTTTTTTTTGTGTCTTTTTGCGAAAACAAAAAAAAATAAAGCGAAAAAAATTTGAAGGTTTTTTTTTAAATGAGTTTTTTATTTAAAAAAAAAGTTTCTCCCATAACTTTTTTGGGGGGATTACTTTCACAAACAATAGGGATCTTCCCCTAATAGAAATTGATTTTTTCTGAAAATTTCAAGCCGATCGAATTATTCGTTTGGACTTTTTTTTTTTTTTTCTTGAGTTATCGTGTCTACAAAAAAACTGACATCGGACAGACGGACGGATAGGAGGACAGACGGACATTTCGAAGTTGCTTATTTTTTTATGAAACACATTTGTATCCAAGAATTTTTAATCTAGCACGTTTTTTGGCTACTTTAGGTAATTCGAAACTACCGTATTATAGGGGAGGCTGTTGTACCTTGATCACAGTGTACCTTGGATCACCCTTCAGTTTCTTGACAGATGCTGCTATCTACGTGACAAAACTGTACTAAGACAATGTTTAATCAGTAGAGTGCAAGCAAGCGGGAGAGTGCCATTGTTTTCGAGTAAAATAGAAATACAATTTTTTAGCTCAAAAAGTAAAATCTTTTGGTTTTACTGTTTATTTTCTTACAAGTTGACGATTGTGTTTTGTGTTTTAAATCACATTCTATCTGAATCACTGCTTATTGGTGAGTAATTTTTTATGCCATATTGCAGTTTTAAACATAACCTAGAATGTACCTTGAATCAAAACAACGTCCTGTACCATTAGTCAATGATTACACTACCCGACATGATTTATATACTATTGATGAGATATATAGGGTCTAGAAGTATTTTTTCTCCTGATTTCAAATCCGTTTTTAGAATTCTTCCATCACGTCACAATTTTGATATACAGGGTGTTTTATAATAAAAATAGGCATTTTTTTGAACGTCGGGAGATTTCAAATTTATGAATATTTTTTTTTTCAAATTTGGTACACTTGTTAAAAATTTGTGTGCTTTTCGAATATTTTAAACCAAATTTAAATATCGATTGTCATTTGTTTTTTATAATAAAAAGAAAAAGTTTTTTCGTTGCCAAAATTTCAAAAGATGGAAATTTTTGATGTAACTAACAAAAAAACACTCTGTATTTATATGGCTTCAATTTGGTTTCAATTTTTTTTTAAAGGACCTTCTGGAAGCGGCACAATATCAATTTTAAGTCAATTATGTCAGATATTTTAACAGCGTTTTGCATACGTTAAGAACAATAAGTAGGCTTTGTACAAAAATTTGACGTTTTAAGTCAAGTTAAATTATTCAATCAATTAACTAGATGAAACGTTGCAAGCACCCTGTCAAAACATCGGCACTATTGTACACTAAAAAAAAAACTTAAAAAGAGCTTTTATTTAAAATATAATTTTTTGAAATCGGGTTATAAATATGTGAAATATGTTAAAAAAACCTTTTACTGCTTTAAACGCCAATGTCTTTTAAACAATGCGTTTTAGGAAAACGTTGTTTATAACATTTTTTGACCAATTTAAAATTATCTTTTATATAAGTGCTAAATTAACCAAATACAATAATAATTGCCTTAATTACACTAGGCAACAAATCGCAACTTTTTTTTTGCCCCGATCGGAAAGTAAATTTTTCTTACTAATTCGAGGGCGTAGAATCCGAATCTGACCTTAGAAAAATTTCAGCACCTAAAATTTTTGAGATATAAGCCCAGGAAATAATGACGTTTTTTTTCAAAATCTTAAAAAACAAGTGTAGGATTTTGAAAATTTTAGGGTTTATTAAAAAAAATACGAGGAACCTAAAAATATATATGCCAAGGACCTACTGTCAGAGTTAGTACGTGAAAAAAAAAAGTAAAAAGCTTAAAATGAAAGTGCAGAGTTTACTTAATTGCTCTTTTGAGAAAAAACTATCAAATCTGTATAAAAATTTTATAGGACTTAATTTGTAGATTATAAAATTCTCTACACAAATTTTTATACGAATATTTTTTTATTTTGCTTAGTTTGTTCGTAAAAAGTAAATAAATGAAAAAGAAATAAAATTAAAGCAGACAGTGTAAACTTTTTTCCCGAGCCCAAAGAATATATTTTTTTTATTAACTTAAAGGCCCAGAATCCAAATTTGACCTTAAAAAAAAATCCAGCACATCTTATTTTTGAAATTTTAGTACAGGCAATTATGCCAATTTAAAAATAATTTATAAAACAAAATACTGTGTATTTTTTTTTTGTTTTTTAATGGTTCCACATCATAAAAATGTTACTTATTACATAAGAACCATATTACGTAAACATTTTTTAGTTTATTTTTGACCCCTAGTGATGATTTTTGACGATTTTTAGCATGAGTATGTGGCGATAAGCTTGTCCCCTTATGCAACTTCTCCTTACCCCCTATCCCTAATTATTTTTGTCACAGGATCCATTTTTTTTTTATTTTTTTTTTTTTCGTAATATCCCTATTTATTCTACCTATGAATTTAAATATTACATAGTCTAAGTTGGGTATTTTTTAACTAATATTGAGTCGCCGAATAAAAATTTGTCCTCGGAATATTTGTATCTCCCATGATTTTAGAACAAAAGAGGGCTGAAATAATGATTTTTTTACCACTTTTATCTCATTTATCTCAGAAAGCTTAGGTAATAGAAATATTCTGAGGCCAGATGCGGCCTCAGCAACCCAAAATTAGTTAAAAAACATATGACTCCAATCAGGGCAAGAAACCGTGTGGCTTAGTGTTATAAACAAAAAAACCCTAAAAATAGGAGTTTTACCCTAGTTTTACCCCCTTACCCCCAATAGTTTACCTCCAAAATCTAATCAGCGATAAGAAACAATATGCAAAAAACAACAAGTGTAGAAATGTAGAAATGGAGTTAGAGAGTTTACACCCAGACAGACAGACAGACAGACAGACAGACAGACAGACAAACAGACAGACAGACAGACAGACGGAGGCAAAACATTTTTTTACTGCTTTCGACTCTCGTCCAAACGTCGAGAAATGTGAAAAAAAAACGTGGTCAAAGATTTTGACTTTTCGGCGAAGATTTCAATACATCGGCACTCTTAGTAGCACTAAGTGCCGATGTAATAAAATAAACAAATACATGATAAAAATAAATAAGGTTAACTTTTTAAACATAAATAAACTGTATCTTAAGAAGTAAATAGAACATTGACTTAAAATGTCAAATTCTGGTCCAAAGCCTACTTATTGTTCTTGAACTATGCAAATTGCTGTTAAAATAGCTGACATAACGGACTTAAAATTAATATTGTGCCGCTTCCAGAAGGTCCTTCAAAAAAAAATTTAAATCGAAATGAAGCCAGATAAATACAGAGTGTTTTTTTCATAGTTGCATCGAAAAAATCCATCTTTTGAAATTTCGGCAACGAAAAAACTTTTTCTTTTTATTATAAAAAACAAATGACAATCGATATTTAAAAAAATTTTAAAATATTCGAAAAGCACACAAATTTTTAACAAGTGTACCAAATTTGAAAAAAAAAATATTTATAAATGTAAAATCCCCCGAGATTTAAAAAAATGCCTTTTTTTTATTATAAAACGCCCTGTATATCAAAACTGTAATGTGATAGAAAAATTCTGAAAACGGATATGAAATCAGGGGAAAAAACACTTCTAGACCCAATATATATCATAAATAGTATATTTCAAAAGTTTCAAATTGTCGGGTAGTGTTATAGGTAGACTTTTCTAGCTTTAAAGTTAAATGATTTAGTTAACTTACTTAGAGTAAAATTTAATTTACATACCTCATTTTTCTATTGCCTATTAATTTTAAGTTATAAATTTCATATTGTAACTTCTTTTAAACATGTATACTAATAAAAATTAGGGTATACTTTAACACAATATTGCAATCTTATTTCTTTTTGGAATCAAACAATAAAGTACAAAATAAAAATGTTGTTTTTAATACAATATTATCTTCCTTGTAGCTACATAACGTTGATGATCCAAGATACACTTCGATGTGATCAATGGTAAATTATGGTCTTGTACAATTTATCAAATTATAATAAAATGTAAAAATATATTTTTTTCTATAACTGTTTAATATTTAAATTTTCAAAAAATAAATAGTGTGTAGGAATAATCATATCATATCATATCAGGACTCCTGATTCAGGAGATACTATTTCCGTTGTTATATTTAAAAAAATGGCTAAAAAAAATATAAAAGTAAATTATGATCCAAGGTACAACAGTTTCCCCTACTATTCTAGCGCTGTGAATAGTATAATAACCTGCTTACTATGTTGCTCTAAAAATTTATAACATTTAAAAATAGTATATTAAAGTACTAGTTTCATAACATACGTTTTTAGCGCACGAGTACAAGTTTAGAAAATGAGCCGCTTGGGGTGAGTTTTCTAAAGTATTAGTGCGCTAAAAACGTGTTATGAAACGAGTGCTTTATACAATTTTTTCTATTTTGCTCTAAAATTTAAAAAAAGTTACATTTAAATTGTTGACTGATTTTTAGGGATTTTTGTTTCGAATTGGCATTACAGTTTTCGCCATGTTTAAAATTCTAAGAACGAATATTATTTTTATATATTTTATAGTAATTTCTTCTCTTTTCCACTGCAAGTAACCAAGCCACAATTTTAACACGGTAAAACATAACCTAAACACAAAATTTTGTAGAAAATTAAACTTTAAACCGACGTTCACAATTGCACGGCAAACGTCAAGACTTAGACTTTTGTCTGTTGCCAACCCAAAAGAAAAAAAAGTAGACCTCTTATGGGCCTATAAGAACACGCAAAATGCGTGTGATTATGAGCTTATAAGAGTCGCAAAATACAAAAAAATTATTAGAATACTCCTTTTTTAGGGTTAATCTGGAACAAAAACGTCAAGAAGAAACATTTAAAAAGCCTGAAGATAAAAATATAGAAGTTAAAGAATACCTCTCATTCCAAGAATGGTTCTTTGGTGAAGAAAATTGCTTGTATATTTACAGTTGCTTGATTTTTCTGCTAATTACGTTAACTTTGACCAGAACCTGGGCGTTTTTCAGATTTTGTTTGACTTCATCTCGAAGATTACACAATTTTATGTTTAACAAAATTGTATATGCGTCTATGTACTTTTTTAATACAAATCCATCTGGGAGAATTCTAAATAGATTTTCCAAAGACATGGGTTTGATAGATGAAAAAATACCAGTGTCAATGATAGATACTTTACAAGTAAGAATAATAATTATAATTAATGGAAGGTTTACCCAATCATTAACAATAATAATTTTACCAATGAAATATCAGAATTATTTAACAAATTTCATTTTATTGGTTAAAATCTTAGTTAGTTAAGTGTTAATGATTGAATTAAGTAACCTTTACTTTACTCTCTCTCTCTCTCTCTCTCTCTCTCTCTCTCTCTCTCTCTCTCTCTCTCTCTCTCTCTCTCTTTTAACATTAATATAAAAATACTCTAGGCACATGATAGAAGATGGCAAAACAAAAATACACTAGGCACATCATAAAAGATGGCGAATTCGCTGCACTGGAATGTGTCAAGAAGGCTACACCTGTACATTTCAAAGGCCACGCTGTAACTGTAACACTAAACTATAGTAAATATTTTCTCTGAACCATGTCACGTGACCATATATCCTCCTCACTTTGCCCTTCATAATCATAGAGTGAGAGAGAGCTCACGTTAGTAACGTGGCTTGGTTGCGAGATAATTTTCACTATAACTACATTGAAAAAAGATACGTTTCTGGCTCAAAGTAGTCACCAATCTTGGCTGTTATTTTTTTAGCTTAAAAGATGTGCATCTTTATTTGTTTGAACAAAAGTATTTATCTTGTCCCAAGAAAAGTGTCGCATTTGAAATATTTTTTAAATTCTCTTGGACCTGGCGCATTTGAGGCAAAAACCTTTATCTTGTTTTAGGGCTTAGCCTCCCCCCAAATATTCTTAAGCCCTCCAAATCAAACTATAAAAGTAAAATTACGCATATATTTTTTACATATACATATATATCAAGCCCCCCTCCAATTTAGACCTGGTTACGTCTCTGTTTAAGATTGTTAAAAATTAAATAATTTTAAATACTTTGGCACAAGGCGCTTTTGGACGTATTCAAGAGTGCGAACTATTTGGCCCAATTTCATATGCCATTACCTCAAAGGATCCTTTTTTTCAGTGTAATAATATGACAAACCAATGAAATGTCAGGATTAATCAACCTTTACTTATTTAATTTAAAATTACACTAGAGCTGTAACAATTACAGTTTTACCTTTTAACTAATAACTATTATGTACATGTAATTTTATTTTTTTAGATAGGCTTAACTGTATTATCCATAAGTTTGGTAATTGGATCAGTAAACCCTTATATATTAATACCAACAGGAATAATTTTAATAATATTTTATGGACTAAAAACTATATTTTTAGCCACAAGTAGTGATGTTAAGCGTATGGAAGGCATAAGTAAGTAATATTTATGTACAGTACCTACTCATACTCATAGTAGCATATGTAACGAAGCCAAAACTCTGCTTTTGTTAGATAACAAACGTATGAAACGTTTGATCAGGACATCTAAAAATTACGTTTATATTTTAGAATGTCATTTATTTACAGTAGTCGGCGAATTTCCAGTACTTGCATAGGCGCCGCGTCGACTCTAGCGTTGAGGCGAGGTTTTAAATATTTACATTTTTATTTCTTTTTTTCTTGATTTTTTTTAATAATTCCATTTAAACGAGTAAGGTGGGAAAAAAAGTTATCGACAAATAAAAATTAAAAACTTTCGTATTCTTAAAAGATAAAAATCGAATGTCGTTTTTTTCTTTGAAAAACACCGATATGTATATGGGTATTTCTGTACGAATCTATACCACCTTGGTGATTGAATGTCACGGATTTTCGTTAAACTTTTTTTATATTATCACCACTCTAATACTAAAAGCCTTATGCAAAAAAAAAGAATTTAAAAAATTTTTTTGGCTGAGATGTGATTTTTTAAAATTTTTGTAATTTTTCAATTTTTGACGATAAAGAAAACAGCTTTATTTTCAATTTATTACTATAAGTCTGACAATTTTAATCCAAATTTGATGAAATTTGCTGCACCCATGTAAACTTAGATGACAATCTTGAATTTTTTATAATTTTTTTTAATAGTGGGTTTCTGCTCTTCTTCTTCAAAAATATTTTTTTACGTTTTTTTATAACTATGTTTAACCCGATTTTTCTCAAATTTTGGTCAAATGTACTTCTAAGTGTCCTTTTTTCAATGACGTAAAATTTATTCTGGGCAAATTAGGTTTACTATATATTTTAGCCATTTTAAATTTTTACGACAATGAGGAATTGTGCTGGAAATAGCTGTTTTACAAAAAAAGGCACATATTATTTTTTATATGTTTTTAATAGTTTAGGTTAAATGCTTCATTTTAAGACAAAAACAAAATAATTAATTGTTGTTTTTTTTTTCAAAAAAGACGTAAGTCCACAATTTTATTACTTTTTTTTTCTATGTATTATGTAGGCGTTTTTTTCTGGTGTAAACGTTAGTTTACGTTAAATACTAAGTCTTTAACACCAAAACGTATTTTTATTTTTTTTTTAACACAATATGTTTTTTTGTTTTATTTTTGATATTAAAAATGCCTGAAAGTTGGTAAACTGTCAGAGTAAGACACTTTTTTTTTTGACATTATTATTTATTTCTTGTTAAAAATATGTTTATAAGAGAAAAAAAATTGCGTATGATCCAAGGACGAGAAATAATGTTGCTCGGTCGCATGCAGAGATTGAGAAATATTCCTCGTCCTTGGATCATACGCTATTTTTTTTTTTCGCTTCTAAACATATTTTAACACAAAAAGGTAAAAGTAATAGGTAAAATTAGTTTTAATTTGGTTCTGCCAGTTATCTGACAATTTTTTATAAGGGGCCAACAAAATTTTGTTTTTGTTTTTTCAAGCACAACCGCTATACAATTTTCCAAAAGGGAACGCCGAAGTAAAACAAAAGACAAACTGTTAACAAAATTGTCACTTTTAACTTAACAGTTCTAACCGAACAATGTCACTTTGGAATACAAGCAAATAAAAAAATAGTTCATTATATTTTAGGGATGGATGCGCTTCACAAAAATTTAAAAAATTTTGATAAGCTTTGTATAATAATTAAAGTTAAATAATAATAATAAATTGTAAATAAAGAATTAGTATGTTAAATAAATTAATATTTTTTAAATTAATTTTTATTAAGGATTTATCCCCGGCATAGAAAACTTTTCTCTGAGCTGCGAATTAAAAAAAGATTTATAACAAAAAAAAAGTTTCTTACTCTGACAGTTTACCAACTTTCAGGCATTTTTAAGATCAAAAACAAAACCAAAAAACATATTGTGTTAAAAAAAAAATAAAAATAGTTTTTGATGTTAAAGACGTACGTACGTATTTAACGTAAGCTAACGTTTACACCAGAAAAAAAACGCCTACAAAATATATAGAAATAAAAAAGTAATAAAATTGTGGACTTACGCCTTTTTTGAAAAAAAACAACAATTAATTATTTTGTTTTTGTCTTAAAATGAAGCATTTGACCTAAACTATTAAAAACATATAAAAAATAATATGTGCCTTTTTTTGTAAAACAGCTATTTCCAGCACAATTCCTCATTGTCGTAAAAATTTAAAATGGCTAAAATATATAGTAAACCCAATTTGCCCAGAATAAATTTTACGTAATTGAAAAAAGGACACTTAGAAGTACATTTGACCAAAATTTGAGAAAAATCGTAGGGGGGGCACTTTACGAAAAATCGGGTTTAACATAGTTATAAAAAAACGTAAAAAAATATTTTTGAAGAAGCAGAAGAAGAGCAGAAACCCACTATTAAAAAAAATTCAAGATTGTCATCTAAGTTTACATGGGTGCAGCAAATTTCATCAAATTTGGATTAAAATTGTCAGACTTATAGTAATAAATTGAAAATAAAGCTGTTTTCTTTATCGTCAAAAATTGAAAAATTATAAAATTTAAAAAAAATCATATCTCAGCCAAAAAATTTTTTTAAATTATTTTTTTTGGCATAAGGCTTTTAGTATTAGAGTGGTGATAATATAAAAAAAGTTTAACGAAAATCCGTGACATTCAATCACCAAGGTGGTATGGATTCGTACAGAAATACCCATATATAAACGTATGTATAGTTAATATGTATAGTTAATATTGTTGTGGGTAACAAATTAGTCGTCAAATGTTTCGATTTATAAAAATTTCCCTCATTATTCGGCAAAATTATTCCGTAAGCCTCTGTTCCTGTGTTTATTTTTAACGTTGATGAGTCATAACTGAGTTTACGCCGAATACTGTTTATTTATTTATAATTAAACTTCCGTGAGTTATTGGTTTGTGGCCGATCTATGCACGCATGACATGTCGGATATATTTTGGTAATAAACATTATATAAAATTCTACCAAACTATATTTGTTATAATAATAAATGCATAATAATATATTTCATCATTAATAGCATTGGTTAAAGAGGATACTTAGTCAATGTTAATAGTCAAATTATATAGAAGTTGCAATTCTGTGGTTTTTAACATCAAACATGTTATTTAAGATGGTCACTACAGTAAACCTTTTTCCATTTCAAGTACATAAAAAGTTTTATATTACCTCAGAGTGTTGTAATTGTTGTTCAGTTTTTCAATGGTTAAATAATTCTTAACACAGATCTTCTTCATAAATTACAAATTTAAATTTTCATCAGAGTTACACATAGTTTTAACTCTGACTAACTCAACACTGTCCTATCATATATCATATATGTGATCTATTGGACTAATAAATTACTTTACTTTACTGTCAGCCATACTCTTAGTTAGACTTTACTCATAACTTTTAGATCTTAACTCAACTGTTCTCTGTTAACTATTCTCTATAAAAAAATAAGATCTAGTTTATATAAGATCTGTTTAGCCATTAAAAAACACGTCACCATATACAAAAAGCACCCTGAGACTTTCTTATCTAAACATTCACATAGTTAAATATGATCTTAAAAGAACTATTTTCTATAAAAATATTACAAATATTCATAATACGAGGAAATTGAAAAATATATTTTTACTTATTTTAATCTTAAAACTAAAATATTCTAATAAACATTCCCTTGAGATTAGCTAGATATTTTCTGTTCATGAACGTGGCATAAATTCATATTATTTCTGATACTAATTGGCAGTCATCGGCGAATTTCCAGTGCTCATATAGGCGTCGCGTCCATTCTATCGTTGACGCGAGGTTTTAAATATTTACATTTCTATTTTCTTCGAAAAACACCGATATATTTACATATTTATAGTTAATATGTATATTCAATATTGTTGTGTGTAACAAATTAGTCGTCAAATGTTTCGATTTAGTGACCTTTATAAAAATTTCCCTCATAATTCGGCAAAATTATTCCGTAAGCCTATGTTTCTGTGTTTATTTTCAACGTTGATGAGTCATAACTAAATTTATTCCGATTAATGCTAATTAGAAATAACCATAAGACGGCTATCCCCACTCTACAACTGAGCAACACTAAAAAATAAAAATAACTAATAAATCGCAGATCTCCAGCTTGTACTAATTATTATAAACTAAAAAATTAAATCCATTAAAAAAATTTCTTACCTTAAATCTACGATATCTATTAAATCTGCGCTAAATCTTCTCATTTATTTATAACTAATGTATAGAAAAATATTAACCAAAATATTACATAAGTTTTTTAAAATAGCCCTGCATATTAAATACATAAAAACTACACCCGTGTTATCTTGCGTAGACACTTTTAATTACTACATAACAAATATATTCACCCTCTCTAGATAAAGAAACAGATGAACTGAAATTTTTACAGAAAAATCTTTTATTGATTTTATTTTCATATTTATTTTTTATTTATTTATTTATTTATTTATGGTATCATAACACATACGAATCATGTAAAGCAATTAACCTTTTATAATAAAAAAGATTAATTTATCTATATACCACACCAAGACAATGACAATTTGTACTAACATCAAAACTTAATATTGAATTATTTTTTAGCAAGAAGTCCTGTATTTTCCCACCTAAGTGCATCCCTTCAAGGAATAACCACCATCAGAGCTTTTAATGCCCAGGATATTTTAAGAGACGAATTTGACAATCATCAAAACAAGCACAGCTCCGCAGCTTACCTGTTTTTGATAGCAAACCGAACTTTTGGATTTTGGCTTGATCTTCACTGTGTAGTTTACATTGGATTAGTTGTAATGAGCCTTCTGTTTGTTAACAATGGTAAGAAACATTATTTTTCTGTGTATACATTACAAATGTAATGTACTGTTTACTGTTTTTTCTTATTTTATCATAAATAATATTTATAAATATTTTATTTTTTTAGAATCTATGGGAGGAAACGTCGGTCTTTCCATAACCCAATGTTTGACATTAACAGGAATGTTTCAGTGGGGAATGCGCCAATGGTCAGAGCTCGAAAACCAAATGACGTCAGTAGAACGTATAATAGAATATACAGAAATTGAAGAAGAAGGTAAAAAAATAGATAAAACTGTAAGGGAAACACCTAAATACTGGCCTGAATACGGAAACGTATGTTTTAATCATGTGAACATGAGATACTCACCTGACAGTGAATATGTTTTGAGAAACCTATCTTTTCAAATAAAAGCCAAGCAAAAGATTGGTATAGTTGGTAGAACAGGAGCTGGAAAATCTTCTTTAATTTCGGCGTTATTTAGACTTACAGAATTAGAAGGAGAAATACTTATAGATAACGTTAACACAAAAGAAATATCGCTAAAAAATCTGAGATGTAAACTTTCCATAATACCTCAAGAACCAGTTTTATTCTCTGGTACTTTGCGCAAGAATCTTGATCCTTTTGATGAATATAGCGACGATATAATCTGGAATGCTTTGGAAGAAGTTGAGTTAAAAAACGTAGTTTCCGATATGCCAGGTGGTTTAGACAGTTCAGTCTCAGAAGGGGGTTCGAATTTCAGTGTGGGCCAAAGGCAGTTAGTCTGTCTTGCCAGAGCTATAGTTAAAAACAACAAAGTCTTAGTTCTGGATGAAGCAACTGCAAATGTTGATCCACAAACAGACGCCTTGATCCAAAGCACGATCAGACAAAAGTTTAAGAATTGTACTGTTTTAACTATCGCTCATAGACTAAATACAATTATGGATTCTGATAAAGTTCTAGTAATGGATGCTGGATCTTGTGCAGAGTTTGATCATCCACATATTTTATTGCAAAATATTGGAGGAATTTTTTATAGCTTGGTAAAACAAACTGGCAATAGCATGTTTGAGAATTTAGTTAACATAGCCGAAACAGCTTACCAAAATAGGGCTGATCTTAGTTAGTAAATATTAAAAATTACCAAGTATTCGATAAAAATCCGGGTAAACTTTCAATTGGCCGAAATCTGCTACATTAAAAAAAAAATAGATCTTCCTTTGACCCCCTGATGTCAAAAATTACTTATTTTTGTTGCTAAAATTCCCCGTTTTCGAGATTTTTTATTTTGTTTTTTTACATTTTTGGTAATTTTAGAGTATTTTATAGTTTTGTAGTAAATTTTACATATTATAATGATTTTTAGAATATTATTTAACTAAAAATATTTAATTTTTATTAAAAAAATGCGATATTGCCAAAACGTGGACTTTAGAAAAAATTAATATACAAATGATTTCCTTGCTTGAGTTGCCACCTTGCTTCTTTCCTTGCGGAAATGCGCTGTTGCCGAATTGCGCACTTTAGATTAGTTGAAATCTGCTGTAGAAAAAATTAATATACATGTCATTTTCTTTACTTCCAAGAACAAATTTTCAACCTTACGTTCCTTGCGGAAATGCGCCGTTGCCACTTTAAAATAGCCGAAATCTGCTATAGAACAGCCCCGTCAAACTTAGGATGAGACGTGGAAATAAAAGAGAAAGTATTCGGAGAAAGAAAGATAGGCGGTACGCGCACCTATAACAACTGGTGAATTTAGCCGCTGTCCAATGCACACTAGGGGAGCGTGTTCATATTTAAAAACTCACGTCTCATCCTAAGTTTGACAAGCTGTACATTTGTTTTAGGTGCTCCGTGCTGCGCCGTGTTGAACTGCGTATGCGTCGCGACGCGACGTAGGGAGCTGACCACTTTTCAATATATTAACTATTTTAAATAAAAATCAATTTTTTACAAAAAAAAAAACACCAAATAGCCGCAAAACCAACGCTAACGTAAACCAACACCCCCCATTAAAAAAAAAAACACCAAACAACAAAAAACCAAATCAAACTCGACACGGAGCTCTTTATTTAGTAGCAATAACTTTTCGAACCTAAAAAAAACAATCCCATTTTTTTTTCTATAGCAGATTTTGGCTAATCAAAATTTACAGTTTGAAAAAGTTCAAACCAAGCAAGGTGGCAAATTTCTTCTCAAAACTAAAGAAAATCGTATGTATGTTAATGTTTTTTAAAACTAAAGAGCACATTTTGGCAACCGCGCATTTCTGCAAGGAAAGCTAGGTGGCATATTGCTTCATTTCCATCACTGAATTCATCTGTATGTTAAATTTTCTTGCAACAGATTTCGGCTAAAGTGAAGTTGAGCCAAAAATCCATAAAATAATTTTAGATTTTAAGCTTTCACGGCCACTAAGATAAAAAGAACTTTTACTTTCGGGTTTAGACCGTGTTAATGGATTTTTACTTTCCGACGTTTCGTCTCTTATTGCTTGTTTGAATTAATGGGATTAATCTGAAACTGAAAGTTCTCCATATAATAATGTTAAGTATTATAATTTATTTGTATGTTTCTTATTTATTTAAATAATTTTAAAATACTTTATATGTATGTATTATACTTATATAAAATTAAATTATTTATGACAGATAAAAAAAAATGGCTTTATATTATTATTCTTATTTTAACTAGTCTAAGATGTTATATTTAGTATAATAACACTATGTTAAATAAGCTAAATCTATGTTTTTTATTTATTTTAGTCTCTGATTTTCAATTCAAATTCTTAAAAAAAAATCGGATTGCTCATAGAACTCTGTATTTCTGAACAGCATGCATTTTTGTTACAACCTTAAATTTAGCTTCTTCTCTTTGGTACTTACTAAGAAATATTAAAAGCTATTATACGTGAGCAGAATACTATACTTTAGGTATCCACGGCCGTTTCAAGAACTTATAAACCTATTAATATCGGCCTTGGATAATAGTATATTATTTAATGAGCGTAAAATAATTGCTATTAATCAATAAGGGTGAATTTTGGGACACTAGCCAAAAGGAGAGTGACCTTATAACCCGAATGATTAATAGCTATTATATGCGAGTAGAATTCTATACTTTATCAAGGTCGTTTTAAATTTTAAACTGTTAATTTTTACAGACCCGTGATTAATAGGCCTATTAATCACGGCCGTGGATAATAGTATATTATTAGATATCGGATTTTACCCAGTCGTGACGTCAAAGTCCATAGCCGGGTACAAAAAATTAATATTAATTTTGTAAAAATGTTTTATAACTTTTTCTTTTTTAATATACATACCTATTGGGCCTAATCTAATATTCATTTGTCACCGTTCATTTAATTAGTTAAATCCTATAATAAAATGTTCGTAAAACCACTACTACGGTTAAATCGTGGATTGAAGACTATCTAGAACTAGAGTTCGACGGCAATATTTTACACTGCACATTTTGTAAAAAGACTTAACTTGGGAAAAAAACTAATATTTTAAGACATGTGAATACAAAAACCCATTGAGAAGATGAGGAGCAAGGGCAATTTAATATTAAAAGTAAGTAAAAAAATACAAAATTAATTTTAATCACAAGTTATAAACGTCACGTGACCTTTTATTGCGAATAAATAATAATAAAAAGTCCAAACGATTGGCCAGGTAGATTTTTTTTTTAACTTAGTAAAAGTAATACCCAGCCACCATGCCACAATACTATAAAATTAAATTTGGATTATTAAAGAGCCCAACTAAATCGTAATTTTCAGAATTGTTATTTTTTTTACTTTTTCTTTTACTTAAATAAAACGTTAGGAGATTTTTATAATATTTATATAATTGTCTTTGGTAATGTAGTAGTTTGAAAACAAATTAAAAATGTTTATAAAATTAATATGAATTTGTTAATTTATTGTACCCGGCTATGTATTTTGACGTCACGACTCCCTAAAATCCGATGTCTACAAATCAGACTTAAATTTTATATTGGGCAATAGATATAGATTGAGTGTTCCCCCGTACGTCCCACCGAAGGCGAACCGAGTATACTACCTTAAAAGTCCAACTAAATCATAATTTTCGGACCTGTTATGTTTTTTTAATATTCTTTTACTTAAATAAAAACATTACATAATATTTATATACTTTTCCTTGTAAATTTAGTAGTTTGATAGCTTATAAAACATTTTTATAAAATTATTATTAAGTTGTTGTACCCGGCTATGGATTTTGACGTCACAACTCGGTAAAATCCGATCTCTATATATTATTCATTGAATATTATTCAACGAGCGTATAATAAGCGCTTATTATACACTGCTTGAATTATACTCTTAAGCATATAATAATTTCTATTAATCCACGAGGGTGAATTTTGGGACACGAGTCCATAGGCGAGTGGCCTAATTACTTTATTGTTTTACTCGCGTATAATAACTATTAATCAATGAGAGTGAATTTTGCGATACGAGCACTTGGGCGAGTGGCGTTATAACCCGAATCACAATTATTACATACTCGTTGAATGATATACCTAGTATTATCCACGTTCCTTTCAAAGTTTAACGCTTTCGAGAGGTATTTTTTTTTGTGAGAACGGATTACTCTTTTTTTTAAGTTTTTGGTATTTTTGGATAAAATGAACACTTTTGAGTCTGTTTGTCTTCATGAAAAAAATCTCTCAGGATGGGGTGGGGGTAGTGGTATAAATATGTACCACCGGGCTTTTTATATGGTATGGTGGTATTTTATACCTGCAAATAAAAACATCGGTTTTGTAACTAAGACTTCTGGTAGACGTTGGAACCACCCAACAGGACTGCTGGTATATATATTTTTATACCGGGTGCCACAAAATAGTAGTACCCCTATAATTTTTTGTTGTTTAACTCACCAAAATAAAATTTAGAGAACGTACAGTCGCGACTGTACCGACAAGTCAGGTCAACTAAGAGCGTGCCTCGCATTGTTTATTTGAGAATATATTTATCCCATTTTTTTTTGAATTCAATGGAGCTCTCTACAACTAGAATTATGAAACAAAAGACGTCTACCCTATCTCTATCTCATTTGTGCTACACTTTCCAACCAACGAAATAAATACTGTATTTGTTTTTCATACAACAAATACAGTATTTATTTGGTTGGTCGGAAAGTGTAGCACTGAGCGGCACGAACGAACATAGCTAATGTGAATCTGTAGAATAAGATAATTCTACTAAAATTTAGATGGCGCCAGTAATTTCTTTGATAAAAATAATAGTTACACTTTTCGCCCGTCCAAGTAAATATTGTATTTGTTCAACAAAGAACAAATACAGAATTTGTTTGGTTGAGTGGAAGTGGGAGTGTATGTATGTCTTCTATCCTTTTTGGGTAGAACTTATGTCCCTGTCTAATCTAACGGGAAAGATCGCCATTACAGTTGAATCATAGATCAATGCAAATAACTTAGTAACTTGTCCAGTCTCCATTTGCTTCAATGATCGCCTGGCATCGTCGGGGCATACCTTGAACGAGATTTTTTGCATATTCCTTCGGCAAAGAGCTCCTTATTGTCCTATTTCTCTTGATAGCTGCTTTAATGTGTATGCCTTTTTCCCGCGAAGCTTGTGCTTAATGAAAGACCACACACTGGGGTTTGGGTCCGGCGATTGGGACAGCCAATCCAGCGTGATGATGTCGGATGTCCTCTTCCACTTGCTACACAACTTGCTCCGATGTTTGGGGTCGTTATCCTCTTGGAGGATCCACTGCTTATTGTTATACTTTTAATATTTATACAAATATTTTTTTTTATTTCGCTTAGTTTGTTCGTAAAAAAATAAATGAAAAAGAAATTAAATTAAAGCACACAGTGTAAACTTTCTTCCCGAGACCAAAAAATATATTTTTCTTCAATTTAAAGGCGCAGAATCCGAATTTGACCTTAAAAAAATCCAGCACCTGTTATTTTTTAAATTTTAGTACAGGCAATTATGCCAATTTAAAAATAATTTTCTAAAACAAAATATTGTGTGTTTTTTGTAGTTTTTTAATGGTTCTACATCATAAAGTGTTACGCCCATGTTAATGGTATAGGAAAATAACGTTACAGGTGGGGGTCCAAAATAGTCAAAATTTGCGTTACGTTTGGATTTTTTTTTAAACGTTCCCTAATAGAAATATTCTGAGGTCAGATGCGGCCTCAGCGACCCAAAATTAGTTAAAAAACTATGACTCTAATCAGAGCAAGAAACCGTGTTGCCTAGTGTAATTAAATAAAATGCATTTTTTACATTTTAAAACAAATTTTGTCACTTGTCACGGTTTTACCGGAAATGACCTGAACTCCTGATTTTTAAAAGGAACACACAGTATATTTTTACATATTTTGATTCAGAATTAAATTTTGAGTGTAAATATGTATCATTTATCAATTATTGATAGAACATGTAATGTTTAATTCCTGGTACATATGCCGTTAGTCTCGAAAGGGTTTAACGGTTTATAGTCCTATTAATCATGGCCGTGGATAAAATCATTAAACATATTTCTACAATAGGGAACGTTCAAGTTTTACGTAACGCTCCTAGGGGGGGGGGGGTCATTTTGGAGTGTTACGCCCATGTTAATGGTATAGGAAAATAGCGTTACAGGGGGGGAGGGGTGAGGGTCCAAAATGATCAAAATGTGCGTTACGTAATACTTGAACGTTCCCATATCTAGAAATTTGGTATGTGCATGGAGTATCCCGCCACGACCTAGGAAAATCTAGAAACTGGACCTACGACCCCCCTAACCACTCCCAATTAAAAAAAAATTAAAGACACTTTTAGAATAGCTAGAAACTTGAAACTTAAAATGTGCAATGCATATTTTGCATGGAGTATTCCCCACGACTTTCCGAAATAATCCGTGCGAAGAATGGGTTTCACGGCAAGTGAGGAATAAATTCAAGTATTTTGTGTTGTAGGATATATTTTAAGCATGACGTGCTTGATTCTATCACTTTATTTTCTCCGTCCACTTAAAATAATGTCTGAATATTTACATAATAATTATTATCAATAATAATTATATTGATAAGCATATGGTATTTAAATACCAATTCAGATTTATTTATACTTGCTGACATAATTTTTTTTGAAGACTAAAATAAATTTTTAGATATTTAAAAAAATCAAATGTAAGGATTTTGCTCAAGGCTCACTAGAAGTAAACGTAACAAAATAGATTAAATTACACTTTAAGCATGTGATATATATTTATATTTTGTATTGTATTTTTTCTACACAAACGAAAAAAAAAAAACATTCTAGAAGTGATTTTTTGATAATGATAATTATAATAAACTATTGTAACCTGGGTAATTTCAGCAGTAAAAATTAGATTTTTGTCCTATCTTTTGACCTATTCCGAAAGCCAAACGCTTGCTTGTGCCAAATAGTTATTTATATTACTTATCTAGTTATACATGACAAATTGCTATCCACTCAAATCGCTAAAAAAAAAACAAGTGAATCGTTTCTTTTGCTTGTGGTTTCATTTTCAAATTAAAAAAGCTATAGCTTGGGATTAATTCTGTTAAAATGTGTCTGTTATGAAAATAATAATACTGAAACCGTTCCATGAATATTATAAATATTGAAATTGATTTTACAATTAAAATTTTTTGTTTTTAATTTGTTTTAGTGGATGAATACAAATTAATAATTTTGAGGTTATAGAATAAATTTTTATTTTGTATGAAATGATTATAACTGTATCTGGTCAAAAAGAACAGTTAGTTCAAAACCAAAAGTGACCATATCATGTTATATTTCTTTATAAATATTACAGTAAAGGTAGAGCATCTTCTTTTAAAAAGCTTAAAAATAATAAGTTTTAGTTAGGGGGACATGTACAAAAAGTGTCGCTTTTAGAATCAATCGAATAAAAATAGGTTTATTTGCCTAATATGAAAAAGAATTTTAATACAAGCGTTTTTAAAACAAAAATCTTGCAGCTTAGTGTTAATTTCAAATATTCCAACGGAACATCGTTCAAGGTTTTATATATTTCCAGTTTCAATTGTTTCCAAAACATAAAATGTATTACTGTTAGCATAATTACGCAATTAAATCACTGTGCATAATAAATGGGAAATAAAATTTCCAAAAAAAATGTAGTTTAGAGTAAGATAACTGTGTCAATAATTAAGTATTAATAACCAAAATTAGTGGAAATTCCAGTTAATAACAAGGTAGCCGAATACACAGGCTGGTATTATAACTGGCTCAGTAAATGGAGATAACAATACAGTCGATATTTCTGTGACCGGTTATGTAAAAATCGACTTTATTGCTGTCTCCATTTGATCCGTTTCTGCCAAACCAAAAGAAGCTGTACGTCAGTCTTTTTGTCGCGACCGGTCGGTGCGCCGCGGCGGGCGCCAATATTTATTTATACTTCACTCACATATATAGTGAGGTTATACGAGGTTTGTTATTAGGTAAATTTGATTATGACTTAAGTAATGTTATTCTAACCTTGCTTTTTAATCTACTTTGATAGTATTTTAAAGAACAAGTTACATAAGACACTATTTTGGCGCACGCGTCCATGTTTGGAAAACGAGTCGCGAAGTGGGAAGTTTTCCAATGGACCAGTGATCTCAATGTCTTATGGGAAGAGTTTTTTATACTATTTTATATGTTTGCGCGTTTTATTTATCTTTTTATTTGAATATGACTGATTTGGGGAATTAACTTATTTATATTGGTAACAATGACACTCACAATTTAAAATTTTTCATTTGTTTTTTTTTTCATTTATAAACTGTTTAAAGCAGCTGGAGACAGCTTGGGAGCTGCACTCTAACTGTGACTCACTTAACCCCCAGCCTCAGAGGTTTGTGTTTTATGTGTTTTATTAATCTGCACGATTTAGCATTGGCTATATTTTATATTTTAATATTGCTGTTCCTTGTAACCAAATTCTTCTTTTTTATACAAATATGTATATTTTAAATAATGCCTGTTCAGGCTTTCTGAACATATTGCCGAAATGCCCTGTTCAGGTTTTCTGAACATAAATGTTTCAAGTTTTAAGTGATTTTATAGTTAATTAAAATCAAAATGGTCAAGGATCCTTCCTAAGAAGAGTTAACTTTTAGGTGTATGAAGGTGTCTCAAATGCTTTCATCCTGCCAGCACCTCCTCTTCTTGTGTTTGGGACTTACTTGTGAGTAACTTGAACATAACTGACACAAAATCAAACACAGCACAAAATCACACACAAAACAACACAAAACATACATATTTATTATTATATTATAAGAATAATACTGCCCTACTACGCTAGAAAGCAGTAACTCCATTTATCGCATAGCAGCATTTTAAAAAATTTACATCAGAGTTGAAGTCAAAACGTCACTAAGGACAAATGGAGTTACTGCTTTCTAGCGTAGTAGGGTAGAATACAGAAACAAGTATTAGAAATTTCTAATAATTCTCAATTGGTTTTTTAAACCAATGTATGAACGAAAAAATCCCCAAAACTGTTTTACATTTAGTAAAAAATTTACTAAAACTGTTTTACATTTGAGCTTATTGTAACACGCAAACCATAACTACGAAAACGTACCTAATTATGAAACTCAAATAGATAATAGTGTATTAAAGTACTAGTTTCATAACATAAGTACGTACTTTAGAAAACTCGCCGCAAGCGGCTCGTCTTCTAAACTTGTACTCGTGCGCTAAAAACGTTTTATGAAACGAGTGCTTTATACAATTTTTTCTATTTTGCTCTAAAATTAAAAAAACATTACATTTAAATTGATGACTGATTTAGGGATTTTTGTTTTGGATTCGCATTACAGTTTACACCATGTTTAAAATTCAAAGAACAAATGATATTTTGATATATTTTATAGTCATCTCTTCTCTTTTTTACTGCAATTAACCAAGCCACAATTTTAACATGATAAAAATAACCTAAACACAAAATTTTGTAGAAAATTCAACTTTAAAGCGACATTGACATTTACACGGATAACGTCAAGCGATAGGCCAGGTCTGTTGCCAACCCAAAGGAACAAAAAGTACAGACCTCTTATGAGCCTATAAGAACACGCAAAATGCGTGTGATTATGAGGTTATAAGAGTCGCAAAATAGAAAATCAATATAAAACAATTTAAAATTGATATTTTTACCCCTGTCTCTTTCTCATTTATAATTATAATTATATTGTACCGTCAACTAAGGATACCACCCTCACAGAATTTTTTTAGTAATTATTACTGAGTTTTAGTAATTTATTACTTATACCCAGTAATTCCGCAGTAATTTATTACTTATGACTATTAATTTTGCAGTAATAAAATGTTATTACTAAGTAATAATATTAAGTAATAATTTCAAGTGAGCTTTATTATAGATGTCAGTAATTTTATTTTACTACACTAATAAATAATTACTCATGGCTAATAATTTAGCAGTAATATTGTTACAGACCAGTAATTTAAGATTACTACACTAATAACACAGGCACATAAAAAAAGCTCTGTTTCCACAGACTAGACAAACATTTCTATACGTTTTTGGGGTCGCTGAATCCGAATCTGGAGTTGGTTTGACTCGGTCACGTTACATTTCGATGCTACCCTCAAAAAAATGATGAAAGTTGAAACATTTCATCACTTTTTTGAGGTTAGCAACGAACTTTGACCTGACCGAGTCAAACCAACCCCAGATTCGGATTAAGCGACCCCAAAAACGTATAGAAATGTTTGTCTCGTCTGTGGAAACAGAGCTTTTTTATGTGCCTGTGTTATTAAGTAAATAATTATTTTTTAGGAAATAATTTACTACTTTGACTTTTTTTGGTGTATTTTTTTTGTGATTTTTATAATTTATAAACTTTTTGGTGTATTTTTTTTGTGATTATGAAAAATCTGAAAATAAAATGTTTATAACTCCACCACAGGGGAATTGAGTTTAAACCGCTTAATAATTATTAATAATAATAATAATAATTCTCAGTAATAATTACACTAGCAATAAATCAATAATAAATTACTGCCAATAATAAATTACCTATCAGTAGTAATAATTCAAATTACTGAGAAACTGACAAGTTATAAATCAATGCCAATAATAAATTTCTAGTATTATTGGTTTGGATATTCTTACCAATACACGCGCAGTTTATATATAAATACAATAATTATTGTATTTTTATCTTATATATTATAATAAACAATAAATATAAAACTTTTTATTTGTGGACAAAATAGAAAAGAAATAATTCTTAACAAGTCTCAGTAATAATTACACTAGTAATAAAAAGGCAAATAATTTATTACTGCTAATAATAAATTGCTAGTAGTAATATTTCAAACTAGTGATAAATTGACAAGTAATAAATTACTGCCTGTAATAAGTTTCTAGTATTGAAAATTAAAAATAATAATAATTTGGGAAAGTAATTAATTTCTGCAAGTAATAATTTTAGATTACCAAATAAAAATTACTTAAATAAATTATAAATCATTTGCAGTAATTAATTACTTGCACATTTATCACTAGTATTAACGCCAGTAATAATAACTAAAAAAAATCTGTGAGCGCATGATACCATTGATCATCCCTTTTTTTTAAGTCAGATAATAAATAACGATCAAGGTGCCCTGGGATCAATTTTGTGTCCTGTTGACAGTATTAACAATATTTTAAAAATTTAAACAAGTGGGTGACTTTTTTTGTTAGTATTTAAATACTAATAATCAAGTAAATGATCAATATAGTAGAGGAGTGTGTAACAAATAGTTACAAAAGTGACATAATATTATGAAATACTTTGAGAAGACAAAATGGAATAAACCAAATATTGCTGCCAACAAATACTTCAACATGATTTTTTTCCAGTTTCCATCATACCTCATAAGTTAAAAAAAATAACTTAAAATTAACAGTACTCTATAAATCATTCATTATTTTGACTTAAAAAAAATGCTTTTCATGTGAAGGGAGCTATCGAAAAATTAATACTTTTAACCACAACTACCGAGATTGGCCTGTAAATAGGGAGTGACGAAGTGAGGGAGTAAGTGCACGAATAACAATAACAAGTGCGAAACTAACTCCTGCCGGGTTCTACGGAACAAGTAAGGGGCTTAAAAAAATGGGAAAATCTGAAATCGACATTTGCCGTCTATGCTCAGAAGCACCAGCAACGGCCGAACACATTAGGTGCTTCTGCTAAGCCATTGCTCGCAAAAGGCTACAATATTTAGAACAGGTATACCCAAGACCTGCAGATATATCCCAAGTAGCCCCCAAAAAACTCTTAGACTTCTTTGAAAGCCTAAAGTTTGATGTGGACTAAATTGCAAAGGGGATTCACAATAGATTGGTCGCAGTGATTTGAAAGGCAGTACCATGCCTCACAACCCCACTTATATTGTATTGTATTGTATTGTAAGGGGCATGGGCATGGCCTATTAGGGCAGTCTCATAGGCGTTAGTACTAGTAGTAGTAGTAAAAGGTGGGTAGGCTCCGACGCCTGACAAGTAGGCCCAATGGCCCTTTTTGTCTGCCCCAAGTTAACCTACCCAACCTGCTGCCTCTCCTAAATCTGCCAGAGCTTCTGATGAAGTTCATAACATCTGACCAGGGTAGGAGGCTCAACTCTTCCTTCACTAGTGTTACCACTCCGAAGACATCTTGTCTGAGCCTGCCCAGAGCATCACACTCCCCTATGAAGTGGTAGGGCGTTTCCTCGTCCATCCCACACCCAGGGCAGGTCGGATCGTTTATCGTCCGCATGATTCTTAGGTGTCGCATAAGCCCACAGTGGCCCCTGTAAGGAGGCTTATGGTTGCTCGGCCCCTTCCTAGTAGCCAGACCGCCCTAGCTTTGCTTGGCCTACTTGGCGTACTTTTTTTTCCATGAAAATTGCCCGCTATTAATTTTATTTTTAATTTTTTATTCATAACAAAAAAATATAAAAAATAAAAATTCTTGTGGGGGGGGAATACCCCTCTACCCCTCATATCTATCCCACTGTATTAGTATGTAACCCAAGTTAAAGTTGGAAACTTTTAATCCCTTTTAATAATTTCTGTTACTAAAAAACTCAATATTACTACTAATTAAATACCCAAACTTATATTTCTATTCCCTTGCTGCTTCTTGGTACATAACTGTAAACATTTTTTAGATAATTTGCTAGTACTCATGTGCTCACGTTTTTTATTTAACCAATGAAAAGTGCCAATTTTTATACTGATAAGTTTCATATGAATAAAAATTATTAAACAGTTGTTTATCTTCTAAGAAATTTAAAGGTAAGGTTATAATTTAAATTATTATTATAAATATAGTAATGTATATTATTATGTATATATTTTTATTCATTTAAAAATTTGCAAAGTTTGCATTTTTTAATATTTTACTCGTCACAGCACTTGAAAAAAAAATGGGGATCAGCGAGATTTTTTTACTGTCAAATTCGTTTTCAGCACACAAACCCAGCTAGCAGACCTGGCCGTAGGACAGCCTTAGGATATCCTAAGGCTGTCCTATGGCCAGGCCCTGATAGCTGGGAATATACTTAAAAAATATAGTCTGCTTAGGATTAATTGAATTCTATATATTTTTTGTGGGCAAGTGTATTTATCTACGACTGGAAGTTTCAGTCTAGAACCCATTCCCTTTTTGGAATTTGGTAACAACAAATTTAGCAAAATACAAAATGAATATAATATTTAATTTTTAAAACAATATATTTATAAAACATAAATATTATAATAATTAATATTATCTATACAGGATGCTTCGCCGAGTCGCGAATTATTAATTTTAGGTAGCAGTATGTCACATGATTTAGTTACAATTACAACCATAGAATTATTTCGTAGGTTAAAAAAAAAACAGGGAACATTTGAATGAAAGAGGTGAATTCAGATTTTGAGGAATATTATGGTTCTTTAAGGTACCCTTATATAAGTATTTATAACCTAAAAATTAAAAAATAAGTGGCTCGTTGTCTATTAAAAATATAACTGATAAAAATGGTTATTTCTTTGTTGGTAACTATGTTTTGGCATTAGATGTCATAAATTATATGTGCGCACATTTTCAAAGAAAAGGTTTATTAAATGTTAGTCTAAATCGGAAGAAAATGGGTTCCATTTATTCAAAGCTCTATTTGGTAATACCGAAATGAAGAAAGAATATGATTAATCCAACTGGAGAACAAAAAAGTCATACGGCACCAAGGACGTAGCTATGGGGGGATGGGGGGTGGAGCCTCCCCCCACCTATCTTGAAATCAAAAAAGTTGCATATTTCATGGATTAAAAACATAAAAGTTGCATATTTCATGGGTTAAAAAAATAAAATAATAAATTTTTAATTTTGGGAAAAAAAGTTTTAAATAATTTTAAAATATAAAAGTTTTAATTTTTAAACCTTAGAATAAAAAAAATTGCATATTTCATGGATTAAAAATATAAAAGTTGCATATTTTTTGGGATTTTCAAAAAACTTGCTTATTTCGTGCATTCAAAATATAAAACTTGCATATTTCATGAAGGGCGGGACTTTTTTTTATAGTTTTGAGAAAGGGCGGGACCTTTTTTTTTAGTTATTAACTTTTTTTTTGAATTTTGAGAAAGGGTGGGACCTCTTTTTTTTTAATCATGATTTTTTTTTGTCGAGGAAAAAAGTTGTGTTTTTAGGCTAAAAAAAGTTGTAATTTTTGACCTTCCCCCCCCACCAAATCTCCTTCGCTACGGCCCTGTACGGCACTGTAAAAATATGTCTTGATTAATAACCTTAAAAATATACCTATTTTGACAAATTTATAACTAGAAGAGAAACTCCGGAAAAGACTAGAAACACGGTTACTAAATATAAAATTAACCAATTTCTCACAATTTTAAAGTTAAAAGTAATGATTGATTGGATTTTTTTCAAAATTTTTAAAATTCTCGAAAATGTGACATTGACGTGCAATAACTCAAAAACCACTTAACCCAGAGAACTGCGGTTCACCATTAAAAAACTCATCATTTTTTCTATCAAATTTTATTAAATTAGTTTTGACAGTTTTTTGTTTTTTCAAGATAGCAACGAAAAATTTTAAATTTTAAGGCCATTTTTCTAAAAAACTCCATTTTTTATTTTTTTTTAAACTTTTAGGATCAGCTACTAATTATGTGTACTGTTGATTAAAAAAATCAAAAAATAGTAACTTTTTGTTATTTTTTTGCTAGAACCAATAACATGGCCAAAAAACTTTTTCGAACTTTATTCCCAACAGGCGTGGAAAAATTCTCGTTTTCTGGTTAAAACTACTGTCTGCATGTTCTATTTTATGCCAGTTTCATGGTAATAGATTTGTATGGTATATTTGTCTGATTATTTTTTTCCATGTAGCCCACCGATGTCTAAGAAAAATCTCCACGGGATATTATTAAAAAACGTCCCGTTTTGAAAATATGATTTTTTTAATTTTTCTTTAAATTTTTAAATTTTGTTAAAAATTTGATATTGACTTGCAGTAACTCAAAAACTATTTAACCTAGAGAATTGCGGTTTTCACCAATAAAAAAATTATATTTTTTTCTATTTAATCGCATTCATTTGGTTTCGATAGTTTTATGTTTTTGTTTTTGTAAAATGGCGGCAAAAAAGATTTGCCGCTATCTTGGAAAAACAAAAAACTATCGAAACTAAACTAATGCTATTTATAAGAAAAAAATATGATTTTTTTATTGGTGAAAATCGCAATTCTCTAGGTCAAATAGTTTTTGAGTTATGGCACGCCAATGTCAAATTTTTGACAAATTTAAAAAATTTTAAGAAAAATTAAAAAAATCATAATTTTGAAACGGGGCGTTTTTGAATAAAATCCCGTGGAGGTTTTTCTTAGACATCGGTGGGCTACACACAAAAAAATAATTAGACAAATCCGGACCCATGGCGTCAGCCCTACCTGGATCGGCGCGGAAATCATAACAATATAATATTAGTAAGGACAGAAATTTTTAATTTTAAACAAAATTATAAAAATATTAATTTATTATTCCATCAATCTATTTTCTAATCACTCTGTACGATGATTAGAAAATAGAATGATGGAATAATAAATTAATATAATATTGTTATACAATATGATTGTATACTTACAAATCTATTATCATGAAGCGGGCATAAAATAGGACATGGAGACAGTAGTTTTAACCAGAAAATTAGAAATTTTCCACGCCTATTGCGAATAAAGCTTGAAAAACTTGGTAAAATTTTGGTTTTTGGCCATATTATTCTTTCTAGCAAAAAAATAACAAAAAAACTGATATTTTTTGATTTTTATAATCAAAAGTACACGTAATTAGTAGATCCTAAAAAGTTTCAAAAAAATAAAAAATAACCTTAAAATTTCTCGCCGCCATCTTGAAAAAACAAAAAACTGTCAAAACTAATTTGATAAAATTAAAAAATCATATTTTCGAAACGGGGAGTTTTTACAAAAAAATCCAGTGGAGGTTATTCTCTAACATCGGTGGGCTACACATAAAAAATAATCAGCCAAATCCGTGACCCACGCCCCCAGCCCTGCCTGAATCGGCGAGGATATCATCTGTTATTTATTATTTCACAAAACCTTGCAATACTTATTAAAGCATATCATCACCCGGTATTGATGTAGACAATCATTTTAATATTTGTTTAACTAAAACCCAAGTTTCAAGATTTATCATATCTTTAAATTAACAATATTATCGCACGTGAAATTAAGTAGGATCATTTAAGATAATATATTTTTTGTTTTGTTTCAGATACTTATAGAAATGGTGAAAATAGGAACATTTAAATAATTTTATGTTTATCTAAAAAAATAGGTAGGTGGATACTATATTTTAATATCTATAATTACACACACAGGCGGAATTTTTTTAATTCATGGCCAAAACCCTTAATAAGCTCCAATTTATACCAAAATTTGTATTTAAGGGTTTTTGGGGCTGCTGAATACAAATTTAACATTCAAATTAATTTTTACAAAATGGCGGATCCAATATGGGTGCGACCTATATCAAAATTTGCAGATTTTTTATTAAAAACCATTGTACAGGGTTTTTTGAGGTCGCTGATTACGAATTTAATACTTATTTTAATTTTTACAAAATGGCGGATCCAATATGGCTGCCGCCTATATAAAAATTTGCAGATGGTGAATATCGAGGGGGTACAATGTGATAAAAATATTTTTTTAAACATTTTTTTTTATTTTTTCTTTTCGTTTTTTCGAAAAAAAAAAATTAAAAAAAAAAATTTTTGAATATTTTTTGAAAATTTTTTGGTTTTTCAATTTTTTTTATTAGTTTATTAATAAACCTAGACCTACAGGGAAAAGTATTATTTTGTTGGCACTAGTATTTTTTTACTGCAAAAATACCTAAAACTAAATCTGCCTGTCTTAGGCATTTTTTAGGTTTGGGGAGGGAGGGGCGGAGGATATTAGCAACAAATTCTTGTTTTAATAATTAGCAAACACATTAATCTTCTCAACCAAGTGTAAAAAGTTGCCTAATGCTGATTAATCTGAAACTTTTTGCCAAGTCGTAATACAAGTTTAAAAAAAAGCAACCAAATTTACAGACTAAAACTTATGACTTCCCCTTTTAAACTCAATTATCAAAAACAATATTTTTTTGTAAAAAATAAATAGGTACATACCTACGGAATTTAAATCCATTTTAAAAAACTGCTTAAAAAACAACTTTGATATTTATATTAAAAAAACTTGATTTTTCGGGAAAAATAACGTTTCAAAATTAGTTTTTTGAAACCCGATTGAACTGACATTTTCGGTTCATTTGCTTTGATAGAAAAACGACTTTGGCACCATCTATGGGTACAGTTCATAGAGAAGATAAAAAACGATAGAGGCAACTATTTGAAGCAATTTCGCTTTCGAGGGTTTTGGCCAGGAAATTCCGCCTGTGTGTTACAGTGGAATCAGAAAAAACGGTAGACCTCAAAATATATATGAAAATAGTATATTGTTTTACTAAGAGGAAAAGTGAAGCTTTTTTTTACTAGTCTGTTTACGGAAACTACAGACTAGTAAAAAAAGCACTTTTCATCTGAGTGAAACATACTATTTTTCCTTCAAGCATCCTATATATATATATTTTAAATATTAATTTTTGAATTTAATTTAGTCAATAATAAAGTATGTTTTTTTTATTAAAATAGGCCAATAAAACCCTTTCGAAATAAACTTAAATCCTTAAGGATTTAAGCTAATTAGCTCATTTTAGTTTTTTTTCGCAGGCTAAATCGTACACTTTTCGCGATTTCGATGGTAACTTGTCTAATGTAATTTCGGAGAGATTTGTAGGTGTATAAACCATATATTCTTCTTCAATCATTTTTAATTAATTTCACACAAGGTTTTTGCACAGAATCTCGAGTCAACCACCTGTTTACATAATAAACAAACAAGTTTGAAGTATGGCTGTCATCAAAGTCAAAGAGTGCTGCCGCTAGTGGTGGTTTTGCTAACTAACTTTTTTTTACGGCGTACAATATTGAACTCATTTTTTTACTGTAAAAAAATAGATCACTTCTTACTAGTGTGTTCAGTTATAAAATATGAATATTTTAGTACGCTTGAAGAAATTTTTTTATTATTATTGCTTGTTTAAGACTTTTAGATAAGAAGTTAGGAAATTTTAGCGTATGAAATAGGTTAGTTTTTGTGTACTTTCAAAAAACTTCAATGATTTTTGTAATATCTAATTTTATTTAAAAACATTTCCTAAATAATTGTAAGCGAAGTGAATATATTTAATTTTAATAATAACATTCAATAATATAAAAAATAAATTAGACAAATAGTAAATGAAAAATTTAAGTTGTAAAAAGTTACTTCGTGTGCATGAAGAAAAAATGTAAACCTATTACCAATATATATTTTAGAGTGTATTGAGATCGTCGTTAAGTCTCAAGTGTATTTATACAATAATACAAAAAAAAAATAATAAAACTTTTCCCTGGACTAAACCTATCATGTATAATGTATTTTTTTATTCGATTGATTCTGAAATTCACACTTTTTGTTTATGTTTTACTGGCGAAAAGTTGAACTTTTTTTCGCCCTCTAATTAAAACTTTTTTTTAAAAGAAGATGCTTTACCTTTACTATAATATTTATAAAGAAATATGACCTTTTGTTCACTTTTGGTATTGAACTAACTGTTCTTTTTGGCCAGATACAGTTATTATAATCATTTCATACAAAATAAAAATTTCTTCTATAACATAACCTCAAAATATAAGTTAACTGATTAATCTGTATTCATCCACTAAAATAAATTAAAACACATAATTTCAATTGTAAAATCAATTTTAATATTTATAATATTCATAGAACAGTTTTGGATGTATTATTATTTTCATAACAGACACATTTTAACAGAAATTAATCACCAAGCTATAGCTTTTTTAATGTGAAAATGAAACCTCACGCAAAAGAAACGATTCAATTGTTTTTTAGCGATTTGATTGGATAGCAATTTTTCATGGATAACTAGATAAGTAATAAAACAGGAAAAATAAATATTTTTTGCAATTTAAGTAAGGGACTGTCCATATATTACGTAACGCCCCTAGGGGGGGTCAGAGAAATTGTTACGGTTTGTGACAGGGGGTAGGGGGTCTAGGTAAACGTTACGTAACGGATTTTAATAAATTTAATGTTTATTTCCTAAGCTTGGCAGATGTATTTTTATTTCAACATAAATTACTATTTAGTGGCCCATAATTCCCTTTTTTACACAAAAATTGACGAAATTATGCATATTTAAATAATATTGTAATCAGTAAAAAACTGCTGACATTGATATTAAAAAAAAATCTTACGGCCTGTTCTTGCGTGATCGGCGATGATACATTTTCGCGCGGAATGTGTACTCACAGAACACCAATGTGTGTACTATTTTGTATACCTGTGCATATACAATATACATGTTATATGTGACACTCAGTGTAAAAAGAGGTACCTAGTATTTTTTCCCTGTGTGATATTGATTATGAATATTTTTCAATTTTTTTTTTTGAAAAATTGCGTTACGTAATATATGGACAGCCCCTAAGTATATTTTAATAATTTATTATAATTAGTAACAATTGAATAAAAAAGTTAAATTTCGATTTCTTAGGTTTTTTACCCTCGGCCGACCCTCTGCTTCTAAAAACCTACTAAATAAAAAAACTTTTCGCCCTTGTATTATAAATAACTGTTGTGTGCGAAACCGAATTTTTAATTTAAAATTTTTTCTACCTCGTAGATTTCGAGTAAATCCCGGTGTTTATTTTCAAAATACGGTATTTTGACTATAAAAACCAGGATTTACTCGAAATCTACGCGGTAGAAAAATTTTTTAATTGAAAATTCGGTTTTAGCACACAAAAATACAGACATGATAGGTTTAGTCTTTGAAGAAGAATTTAATTTTTTTTTTTAGATTTTTTTGTAAGCGAAACAACGCGGTTTTCGAGATTTTAAAAGTGCTCTAGCACCTAAACCATTAATTTTTGGAAGTTTTGCTCTTATAAAATTTTGATCAATTAGTCAAGAACTATAACATATCCAAAATTCAGTCAAATCTGACGAAAATCCCTTTTACATAAGAAGGGAGCGAGGCACTTTACTCGAAATGTACGCGGTAGATTTTTTTTTAATTGAATATTTTGTTTCAGCACACAAAAATACATAAGAGATGATAGGTTTAGTCCTTGGTGAAGAATTTTTATTTTTTTGTAGACCAGTGTAATTGTTACAAATACAGTAACTCAGTAACAATTGTTAACAACTATTGTTAACAATTGTTATTGAGTATCTGTATTTGTAACTTAAAGCAAAGAGTAAAATAAATAAATGAGATTGTATTTTTATACAAACAGTTTCAGACAAGAAAACAATATTTTTAACAACATTAAAGCAAGGATACAAAAACAATAAAATATTTAAAACCAGTTCCAATAACAAAATAATAAAATTTAATATTTTGTTGGAGCTCCATTATTATTCACTTGAGAGATAATTAATTCTGTTGGGCATAGAAGTAATTAATTGTTGACAATATTTCGGCGTTATATTTTTGCCATTCGCCATTTATTGCTCCTATTAACTGCTGTCTATTTTGGGAATTACAGTTTTTATGGCAATTTTTTTTTACCATTATTAATTAAAGCCCCAAATATTCTCAATTTGATTTAAATCCGAGCTTTTTGAAGGCCACATTCAAATATTTATCTATTTCTTCTTAGCCAGTTTTGTGCAAGTGCTTAGGTGTAAATAGGACAAGTCGTTGTTAGAACGTAAAGTTATTGTGAGGAAAGTTTCCTCAGGAAACACTTATACCACCGACGCGTTGGAATAATTATTTCCTCCATACGTATTCTGCCTTGCTAAGACAAGTTGTCCTATCTACAAAAATTCACTTTTTGAGATACGCACACCATTTTATTGCTTTACACTAGCCACATGTGCTTACTAAAAAGAAATGTCCTATCTAAAACCCAAATCCTAAAAATTAGCCTAAGATGTTTGTCCTAAGTGGAAAATTTTCAATGTTTTCTGAATAAAATTGTCCTAACTAGTCTTTACTAGACGAATAAGTCAGAACTAGGACTAACTTTACAGATGTTAGTAATTTGATTGGACTTTTTAGATCATTTTGTCCTAACTCAGATAGAACAAATGCAATTTAGTATGACATTTATTTTTCTGACAAATAAAATAT
Organism: Brachypterus glaber; assembly: GCA_958510825.1. Classification (NCBI taxonomy): domain Eukaryota; kingdom Metazoa; phylum Arthropoda; class Insecta; order Coleoptera; family Kateretidae; genus Brachypterus; species Brachypterus glaber. The sequence goes on from OY294046.1 coordinate 50,902,538, forward strand.
TTTTTTTTAAAGGATATCACGTATTTTTGGTTTAAAATAAATCAGAACCCAACTCCATATTCATTTAAACACGTTTTTAAAAAGTGAAAAAAAAAACAATAAAACTGGCCATATCTCAAAACATCTAATTTGCAGATAGGTAAACTTGTCTTAGAAGGGCAGTATTGGCGTTAACAAAACACAATACACCTGGTCCCTATGCACTAATACATGCCCAAGTATTTACAGAAATCAGTCAAATCTATGAGTATACCGTTCTTCTTAACGGCCTATGCCCTTTAACCTGACCGTCATCAGAAGATATACCCTGATAACACACTTCATCCTAAGAAGGTTTTTTAATCGTTCCCTTGAAAAGGTTCTTAGCATAATGCTGTAAACATGCTAAGCATGTTCTTAAAAGATGCACTGCTGTAGTAGCATAAGTGCTTCTACTCTAAACATTCTTAGTATGATTAGAGTATTTTGCTAAGGATATTCCCAAAACATATTCTTAAAATATTCTAATGGGAATATTTTTAGAATAATGCTGTAGTGCACATGCTAAGCATGATTAGAGTATTTTGCTAAGAATATTCCCAAATACATATTCTTAAAATATTCTAATGGGAATGTTTTTAGAATAATAATATGGCGTCTATATTATTTTAATTTTATTAGGTTAGAAATACAAATATTCTTAAAATTACTGTTAATAACACAAGTTTTACCCTTAAGTAGTAGAAATGGATATATTTTTAGACATAAAGTGATTTTTATATAGTTTTAGACAAAAAATTAAAATTATTATATTTTGAAATGATAATTATTTGCTATTTCTTTTTCTAAACATTGGATTTTTGTGTGGCGCATGAATTTTATGTCTGGTAGAAAGTTTGCTTTCACAGTAAAACTGCATATCGCATATGAATCTTACCAGATAGATGCTATATCTAAGGATTTTTAAATACTTTAATTATTAGGTTTATCACAAAGGCGTAAAAATTTTCGTCATGTCCAAATTTATGATATCACTCCATGAAAAGGATCGAGTATCATAAAATATATTTGAAAGAAAGAGAAAACCTACATTAATGTAGAAATCTGAAACTTTGTTTGCGCATGCGCAATATTCAATATTATTACTTAAATGCATCAAATAAGAATATTTTAAGAAGCATGCTAAGAATATTCTTAAAAGTACATGTACCTATTTCTAAGAACATTCTTAACATGCTTCTTAAAACGTTCTTATTTAATACAGAGGCTTATAAGAAGCTTCTTAGGAACTACCAGCATGATTAAAAGGGTATCCTTTTCATTTCTTTAATCGTTCTTAGAATATCCTGAGCAAAATATATATGCTTCTAAGAAACATGCTGTCCTTCCGTCTATTTATTTTAAGAATCTTCTTAGAAGGCTTTTGTGCTATCAGGGTAAATGTCTTTCCAACATTCAATCTGATTAACTTCTAGAGAAAATCCCACCCGCAGTTTTTAGTGGTTTTCGGTTAGGAAAAGCAGTTAGAGTCGCGAATTCTGCGATGTGCAGTCTGCGAGATGCCGGGAAATCCGTCACATTTATTAAATGCACATCATTTGGACTTTGGATTGACCCTTAAATAATTATTTTTAATAATTATGATTTATCAAATTAGCATCTTTCTCTTGCAGAGTCGCAGCGTGTTCTTTGTAAGAGACGGATGTGGCCGCTTTGGCGGATTTACTCCGCCTGCTATCGTAGATATGCACAGGACTTGATTTATTTTATTTTATGTTGTTTCGTGAAAATATTACATTAATAGTAAAGTTTTAAGTGAATCGTGAATATTGATGTATTTTTTATTGTGTGATGTTAAATTTTAACGTGGAACTGTTGGAACATGTAAAGTCAACTTTTTTATAAATTTTAAAAATAAAGTTGGCGTCTGCGCAAACATCACGAAAATACTAGATTGAGCTGGCAAACTATCCTATGGAAAATAGGTACTATTATTGGAATTGGAATCTTTCTCTTGGGTAGTCGCCTTTCTTCTACCTGATCCCACCTTTCGTCTTGCGCTACCTTCATTAAACCATTTATCCTATATCCTTCTAATAGTAATGGTCCCTACATCAAATTATGTAGCCAAATCATTTACTGAACGACCATCTTCCAGGTAAGCAGCTATTCTGGCTCTTTCTACATCATTTAAATAAGGCATTGCAAAAGTTATTTAATGAAACAAATCTAGTCACTCTAGCCGCTAGATATAATTCCTTTGTATTTTAAGACGCTGAATCCGAATTTGAGGTCAAATAGCACCTTATCTGATTAGTTTTGGAGATAATCTGGAAAATAGTTCGGTGGAGGTGCTATTTTGACCTCAAATTCGAATTCAGCGCGTCAAAATTTATAGAAATACAATGCTCTCCGAAACAATTCTTCTCTTAATGTGTGGCTGTGTAATTAACAAAATTAAATATAAAAACTCTTTATATTATTAAATATTTTACCTACCGTTTTTTCTAACATCAAGTGTATATAATGTATAATAAAGTATGTATAACATAACTGCAGTGGTTAGTACGGTTTAACATAATGTTAATATTTTACTAACTGACAACTGCATTGTGAGGCGCGGGGAAGAGAGAGGTTAAAGAGATGATGCATTCCAAACATTCCAGCGATATGTCAGTTCGTAAAATTTTAACTTTACTGCTAATGAATTTTCATCTTCGCGATGGAATACCTTTGTAATAAAAGCGCAAAGTTACTGATTTCAGTTTGAGCGTGGAATTTTAAGCGGAAGCAGAAATCACATTTTGCGCTCGTAATACAATAGTATATTGTTTTACTAAGAGGAAAAGTGAAGCTTTTTTTTACTAGTCTGTAGAATTTACGGGCGACACGAAGCGGAGTGAATTTAATTTATTCAGTAATAAAGTATGTTTTTTTTATTAAAATATGCCAATAAAATCCTTTCGAAATAAACTTAAACCTTCCTTAGCTCATTTTAAATATTTTTCGTAGGTTAAATCGTACATTTTTGGCGATTTCGATGGTAACTTGTCTAATGTAGAATTTGCAATTTCGGAGAGATTTATAGGTGTATAAACCATATATTCTTCTTTAATCATTCTTAATCAATTGCACACAAGGTTTTTGCACAGAATCTCGAGAAAACCACGTGTTTACATAATAAACAAACAAGTTTGAAGTATGGCTGTCATCAAAGTCAAAGAGTGCCGCCGTCAATGGTGGTTTTGCTAACTAACTTTTTTTTACGGAGTACAACAATTAACTCATTTTTTTACTGTAAAAAAATAGATCACTTCTAATTAGTGTCTTTGGTTATAAAATATGAACATTTTAGTACGCTTGAAGAAAAACAATATTGTTATATAGTTTTTCTAAAATCCTATAATACCAAAATTCTTCGTTTACATTTGCCATTTTTTAATTTATTTTTTTTTAATTATTTTTTTTTCTAAATTGGCAACATGCGTAAAAATTATTTTTGCTTGTTGGTAGGGTTCGTTTACCTTAATACTGAGCGCAAAATAGATAAAGTTGAATACATCATAGGAAATTTTGATTTTCGGGGTGGCAGAATCTCTGTATTTTAGGCTTATATTAAAAATGATGTACATAGAAAATATTTAGATCGGGATCTGAAACATGTTTTTTTTTTTGTTATTTTTAGAGATGGAAGCAAATAAATTTTTAGATGAAAAATGTCGCAAGAAAGCTAATCCAAGAGCAAGAGCTAATTTTATATCAAAGGCCTTTTTTTTGTAAGTTAAGTTAAAGGTCATAGTTAAATTTATAAAGTTTTTGTAGTATTTTTCTTACTAACTATAATAATAATTTTAAAGCATTTATTTTAAATTAAAAAAATCTATATTTTCTTTAATTAAATTTGACAACAAAACCATAACAATAAAATTTTCATTAAGTAATTAACATAGATATAAAGTGGTACATATCGTTAGCTACAAGCGAGCTCATGTGATCTACTAATAATTATTATAACTATGATTATTGAGATTATAATTTGCGATTATATTGTAATTACTTAAGTGGAATATAGTATATAACATTTTTTTTAGGTTCTTACTGCCATTTTTTAAAAAAGGTTATAAGAAAAATCTGACAGAAGAGGATCTATTCCTTCATTTAAAAGAGCACGATTCAGGATTAACAGGAACAAAATTAGAACAAGTCTGGTTAAGGCTGGTAAATTCAAAAAGAAAACCATCTCTCTGGAAAGCGTTATGGAACGTGTACGGGACAGAATTTTTGTTTTCCGCACTTTTATTTGGACTTACAGAAACAATGAAGTAAGCAAAATAAAAATCCCCTAAAAATTAAAACACAAAACTTGCTAAACCCTTTAATTATTTTATTTCTATTTCTTTTTTACAGAATAATTCCATCCTTTTTACTCTCAAGACTGATGAATTTTTACTCACCTAATACAACAGTAACTCAAAACGAAGCATATATGTATGGATCTGGAATAGTATTTGTGGCATTTATGCAAGTCCTGGTTATCCACAATTTTAACCTTTATTTATTTCACTTTGGAATGAGAATGCGAGTTGCTTGTTGTTCCTTAATATATAGGAAAGCTCTGAGGTTAAGTAAATCTGCCATGGTTCAAACGACAATTGGTCAAATGGTGAATTTATTATCAAATGATGTTAACAGATTTGATTTGGTTTTTGTACATATGCACCATGTTTGGTCTGGACCTATACTAACTATGGTAGCCTTATATTTATTATATTCTGAGCTTGGACTTACTGCTATTATTGGTATTGGACTATTGCTGCTGTTCATACCCGCTCAAAGTAAGTGAATAACACATGAAGGACATAGATATATGTTTAATTAAAAAGTCCAGTTTCCCAATAGTTTTTTTACTTTTTTTTATGATTTTTCTTTCTTTTTAGTGTATATGGGGAAAATGACCTCTGTTTTCCGTCTCAGAACAGCAATATGTACGGATGAAAGAGTAAGGCTCATGAACGAAATAATTGCAGGAATCCAGGTAATCAAAATGTACACCTGGGAAATTCCTTTTGCAAAACTTGTGGAATTATCGAGAAGGAAGGAAATACTACAAATCCGTAACACTTCTGTATTAAGAGCTATTAATTTATCTTTAATGTTATTTTTAAATCGATCTGCTTTATATCTATGTATATTAACATACATTTTGCTTGGAAACACTATAAATCATGTATACGTTTATACATTAACATCATATTATCAAATTTTAAGACAAGCAATGACTCAGTTTTTACCTCAAGGTATTGCTCTAGTTGCTGAAGGTCATATATCAGTAAAACGTATAGAAAAATTTCTAATGTATGACGAAGTTGCAAAAAAAGTCTTAGATGTAAATGTAAGTGAAAAGAGTAATGCATACAACAGTATAACCCTAGAACCACCTACTCGCAGTTCCTACGTAGGAATATTTATTCAAGATGCCACAACCAAATGGGCACCGGAACTAGATAATACTTTAGAAAATGTAGATTTTAATGTAGGTGCAAAACAATTAGCAGCTGTTGTGGGTCCTGTAGGCAGTGGAAAAACTACCTTATTACACTTGGTGCTTAAAGAACTGCCTTTGAGTAGAGGTAGTATTGAAGTAGGAGGTAAAATTTCGTACGCTTCGCAAGAACCTTGGCTGTTTGTTGGAAGTATAAGGCAAAATATTTTATTTGGACAAGAATATAATGAGTTGAAATATAAGCAAGTCATTAAAGTTTGTGCTTTAAAAAGAGATTTTTCATTATTCACTCATGGAGATATGACAATTGTAGGTGAAAGGGGTGTAATGCTAAGCGGAGGTCAAAAAGCGCGTATTAATCTAGCTAGAGCCATCTATATGGACGCAGATATTTATCTTCTGGACGATCCACTGTCCGCAGTAGATACTCATGTTGGAAAACAATTATTCGACAACTGTATTAGAGGATATTTAAAGGATAAATGCGTAGTTTTAGTAACACACCAGTTGCAATATTTAAAAAAAGTAGACAGAATCCATCTCATGGACGACGGAAAATTAATAGCGTCTGGGTCATATTTAGAAATTCAAAAATTAGCAAATGATTTTGCGAGCTTTTTAAATGATCATAAGCAAGAAGAGGAAGATGACGAAAAGAGAAAATCTTTAAATAGACTAAGTAGTGTTTTCGATGATAGCCATGAAAATAATAACGCAGAACCCGTGGAGGTGAAAGAACACATGGGGATAGGAAAACTGAATAAAAAATTATATTTAAAGTATTTTGAGGCTGGTGGAAGTTATTTCAAATTATTTACTATAATGTTTGTTTTTGTCACATCATCAGCTGTGGCAATTGGCTGTGATCTGTTTTTGAAATTCTGGTAAGCATTATACACGGTATATTTGAAATAGGGTCCGAAATTTTAAGGGGTAATTCTACATCAGAAAATATGAGAAAAAGTTCCTATAAATAATATGTCTAAATATGTTTCGCCCATTTGAAAGTGGCTAAAAAATTCGGTATTTATTTAATAACTCAGGAATCCTTTGAGATATAGCAACGAGTTTTTACACGTGAACTAATCTTTATTAGGCCCATCTTCGTATGTTATTTTCAAGTACTTATTTTAACCAGGGGCGTGCTAACCGGGGGGGCCTTATCAGTTTTTTGTCCCAAATTTTTTTCTGTGTAACTCTTTTGTAATTTATTTTTGGTATATGATTTCTCAGGTAAAATACATAAAGAGAGGTAGGTATATCTTGTGGTAACAATGTAGGACTAACCGTTTTCGAGAAAAATTAATTTAAAGGTGAAATTTTACGGTACAAGGATGAAAAATTAAATACTAAAATGTTGAAAACGGAAATTTCAATGATGCAGGTTAAATTTCAATGATGCAGGTTAAATGTACAAAAACCTTATATACAAGTACTTCCAAAAATCAATCCTAAGCGAGCTATGGTCTCCTAAAACCATTCTTAAAGGGCCATAGTAGATTTAAAAGCGATTTTTCGACATACATGTATAGACACTTTTTTTTCTTAGTTTTCGATATAGAATAACTCTGCATCATTAAATTTTTGGTTTTTAACATTTTAGTATTTAATTTTTTGTCCACGAACCGTGAAATTTCACCTTCAAATTAATTTTTCTCGAAAACGGTTAGTCCTACAGTGTTACAACAAGAGTACCTGAGGAAATAGCTCCCCCCCCCGTTTCGCACGCCCCTGGTAAAAATAAGTGCATGAAAATAATATACGAAGGTGGGTCTTATTAAGATTAGTTGACGTGCTAAACCTCGTTGCTATATCTTAAAGGGTTTGTGAGTTATTAAATAAAAACCGATTTTTTTAGCCACTTTCAAAGGGGCGTAGCTCCCTTACGACGCATTTTCAGACTTATATTTATAGGAACGTTTTGTCATATTTTCTGATGTAGAATCACTCCTTAAAATTTTGGACCCTATTTCAAATATACCGTGTACTTAATTTGGAAGGGGAAAATTAACACGGTAAAAAATTAGCTAAATGTAATTATCAATATTTTAATATTAAAATAAAAGTTTTATATTCAAAAGTAAGAAAGTTATGGACTAATTAGATTATGCAATAACAATATGACTTGTTCGAGGCGTTTGATTATTTAGATCCTCCTACATTATTAAACTAGGAGGGCTATTTATGTTACTCTAAGAATATAAGTATAACACTTTAGAAAAAAAAACTTAAAATACTCCTTTTTTTAGGGTTAACCTGGAGCAAGCACGTCAAGAACAACAATTTAAAAAGCCTGAAGATAAAACTATAGACGATAAAGAAAACTTCGCACTCCAAGAATGGTTGTTCGGTGAAGAAAATTGCTTGTATATTTACAGTTGCTTGATTTTCCTGCTAATCACGTTAACTTTGACTAGAACCTTGACGTTTTTCCGATTTTGTTTGACTGCATCCCGAAGATTACACAATTTTATGTTTAACAAAATTGTATATGCGTCTATGTACTTTTTTAATACAAATCCATCTGGGAGAATTCTTAATAGATTTTCCAAAGACATGGGTTTGATAGATGAAAATATACCAGTGTCAATGATAGATACGTTACAAGTAAGAATAATAACACAGGCTCACAAAAAAATAAAAGTGGTTGGCGCAAAGGATTGGACCATGATATTCCTCTGTATTTTCGCTCGCTGAAACCGAATCTGAACTCAGTTTAGCCCCTACACTTCTGGATTTTTCTCTACAGCCATTATGCTAACAAACGGAAAAAAAATTACCATCATTATTTTATTGTTTATTTCACAAATTTAAATGATTAGTAAGACATACAAAATATATTTTTTTAATTTTTTAATTATTTTTTTATTCGCTTGTATTCCAGTGACATTTTTTGGTTAAAAATGTTAAGCTAAAAGTGACAATTTTGTTTGGACTTTTTGAGTTTGTCTTTTGTTTTATTTTGGCGGGCTACACAAAAAAATAATTTTGGTTTTCCCGTAGAGAAAAATCCAGACGTGAAGGGGTTAAACTGAGCTCAGATTCGGTTACCGCGGGTGAAATTATATAGGACTCCTATAATAGGAGTATCATGGTCCTACGTAAGGACTCCTATCCATGGCGCAGACATCTTTTATTTTTTTGTGGGCCTGTGTAATTATAATTAATGGATGGTTTACCCAATCATTTTGACCAATGAAATATTAGAATTATTTGACACTTTTAATTTGATTTGATTGGTTAAATTCTTTCCCATATAGCAAAGGTTTATACAATGGATATCCCCCGAATATCCATTTTGGGATATCCTACATCCAGGATATACGATTTCGTCTATAGATATCCATAGGATATCCTTAGGATATACTTGGTTAATAAACAGGAAACCGAGTGACTTCCTAACCGTATATCTCAAGGATATCCCTAAGGTATGTCCTGAGGATATACTGTACGTCTGTTCTATAATAGCTACTAATTATGTACAGTAGTCCCCGACAAAAATGGCTATCAAATAGTATTGCTTTTATTTATTTATTTTGTGAAATATTGCTATTAGCAGCTTGCACCTAGGTGCAAATTTTTAAATTTAAATAACTTACTTAAAAGCTAATAGTTTTACAAAAAAACAATAAAAGCATAATTATTTGATAACTACTTTTTTTGGGGACATTTGTACATAATTAGTAACATTTTTACGAAATATTTTCATATTTCATCATAAATTTTTCAAAAAGTACTATGATCAATCTTTGTAAATGCCCATGGGCTGATCCATAAAAAACGTAAAGCACGTAAGACTTAATTAAGATGGAGGGAGTATTACCCCTCCCTTAGGGAGGGGTAATACTCACGAAATTGTCTAACAAAGTAAACACAATATAAATATTTAATAATAATTTTGGAAAAAACTTACACACATAAACAGACCACAAACACCGAAATCCGCCATTAGTCACGAAAAACGCGATAAGTTTAAAATAATAAAGGAAAACCATCATAGGATATCCCAGGAATATCCCGAAAGACACACTGTATATCATTGGGATATACGGGCAGTATATCCTCAGGACATAACTTTCGGGATATCCTTGGGATATACGGCTAATGTTCCGGGATATGCGACATCGATAGGACATTGAGAGGATATCGGGGGATATTTTGTACTATATGGGTAGTGAGTGTAATGTAAATTATTGGATAAATCAAAAAAAAATCACTAGAGCTGTAAAAATTGCAGTACAACATGTAGTTTAATTTTTTAGATAGGCTTGACTGTGTTATCCATTAGTTTGGTAATTGCATCAGTAAACCCGTATATATTAATACCAACAGGAATAATTTTAATAATATTTTATGGACTAAAAATTATATTTTTAGCCACAAGTAGAGATGTTAAGCGTATGGAAGGCATAAGTAAGTAATAATTATGTATAGTGCTAACTCCCCAGTCAACACAAATACATAGCAGCTACATAACCACTGTTCGATGTGTGTTGCAGCCATGTAATTTTTATAGTCCACGTAGAGTCTTTGGACTTTAACAATTCCGCCTCAAGTTATGTGTCAGTTACATAACATGCAACATATCAGCTACATACTAGGTACATAACAATGAAAGTAGGCGTTTCCGAATTCTACTTGTAGTTTTTTCTCTTTCTTTCAAATTTATTTTATAATACTCGTTATTTGTTATGGAGTGCATCCTAGATCTAGACACGGTGAAAAATTTAACGTCTTTTTTGATAAACCTAATCATTAAAGTACCTATATTAAAATCTTCATTTATAGCAAACATCAGGTAAAATTCTTATGCGATATGCATTTTTACTGTGAAAGCAAACTTTCTACCAGGCTTAAAAATCATGCGCCACATAAAAAGCCAATGTTTAGAGAAAAAATAGCAAATAATTATCATTTGAAAAAATATATATATTTTATTTTTTTGTCTAAAACTATCTAAAAATACATGCGTTTCTACTACTTAAGGGTAAAACTTTTATTATTAACAACAATTTTAAGAATATTAGTGATTCTAACCTATAAAAATTAAAGTGATATAGACGCCATATTTAGTATTGAATTCATAACATTTTATGTATCGTGTATGTTCTCATACCATATATATGATAAATAACATGAAATATTGCATGTTATGTATTATACATATGCATGTTATATCTTATGTAATGTGGCACATGTAACGTAAAAAATCTTTCTGTTATAGGGCATGTTATGTAGCATACATATGAATGTATTACATGAGACATATGTAATATGACCTAAAAAATTTTTCTTTAACATGTTGCATCCATATATGTATGTGCGGACTGGGTCGTACCCATAGTAGCATACGTATCATGTACAGTATTTTATCCAACAAATAAAAATAAAAATTTTGTGATTAAATTATTTTTTAGCAAGAAGTCCTGTATTTTCCCATCTAAGTGCATCCCTACAAGGACTAACCACCATCAGAGCTTTTAATGCCCAGGAGGTTTTAAGGGACGAATTTGATAATCATCAAAACAAACACAGCTCCGCAGCTTATCTGTTTTTGATAGCAAACCGAACTTTTGGATTTTGGCTAGATCTTCACTGTGTAGTTTACATTGGATTAGTTGTAATGAGTCTTCTTTTCGTTACTAATGGTAAGAAAACATTATATTCCTGTGTATATATTACAAACGTGAACTGTTTACTGTTTTTCTTTTTTTTTATAAATATTTATATTTTATTTTTTTAGAATCTATGGGAGGAAATGTGGGTCTTTCCATTACCCAATGTTTGACGTTAACAGGAATGTTTCAGTGGGGAATGCGCCAATGGTCTGAGCTCGAAAATCAAATGACGTCAGTAGAACGTATAATAGAATATACAGATATTGAAGAAGAAGGTAAAAAAGTTAATAAAACTGTAAAGGAACCACCTAAAGACTGGCCTGAATACGGAAACGTATGTTTTAATCATGTAAACATGAAATACTCACCCGACAGTGAAAATGTTTTAAGAGACTTAACTTTTCAAATAAAGCCCAAAGAAAAGATTGGTATAGTTGGTAGAACAGGAGCTGGAAAATCTTCTTTAATTTCAGCGTTATTTAGACTTACAGAATTAGAAGGAGAAATACTTATAGATAACGTTAACACAAAAGAAATATCGCTAAAAAATCTAAGATGTAAACTTTCCATAATACCTCAAGAACCAGTTTTATTCTCTGGTACTTTGCGTAAGAATCTTGATCCTTTTGATGAATATAGCGACGACATAATCTGGAATGCTTTGGAAGAAGTTGAGTTAAAAAACGTAGTTTCCGACATGCCAGGTGGTTTAGACAGTTCAGTCTCAGAAGGGGGTTCGAATTTCAGTGTGGGGCAAAGGCAGTTAGTCTGTCTTGCCAGAGCTATAGTTAAAAACAACAAAGTCTTAGTTCTGGATGAAGCAACTGCAAATGTTGATCCACAAACAGACGCCTTAATCCAAAGCACGATCAGACAAAAGTTTAAGAATTGTACTGTTTTAACTATCGCTCATAGACTAAATACAATTATGGATTCTGATAAAGTTCTAGTAATGGATGCAGGATCTTGTGCAGAGTTTGATCATCCACATCTTTTATTGCAAAATATTGAAGGAATTTTTTATAGCTTGGTAAAACAAACTGGCAAAGGCATGTTTGAGAATTTAGTTAACATAGCCGAAACAGCGTACCAAAATAGGACTGATCTTAGTTAGCAAAGATTAAAAATTACTTAGTAGGGGTGACCGGGGCTAATTGTCAGTTTTTTCCTTTATTTTTGTTTTTATTTTTAATTGACCAAATGGTAATTTAAGCTGCATGTTTTAGTTATATTATTCAAAGAAAAAATATGGGAAAATTTATAGGGTATTAGAGTTAATTTTTTTGGTGAAGTCTCGACAAATGCGACAACGTGCCCCTTGACGGGGCACTTAAAGTATCTTTCTGGCCCTGGCCGATATGGTGCTTTTTCAAGACCAAGGCCAATAAAAGGATTAAGAAGAAACATAAATAATAAGACATAAGACATGTGCCTTACCAAAATTTTCAACTTTATAATTAAATAATATTTTTTCGATTTTTTTAATTTAATTTAATTTATTAAACGATTTTATTTGCTATTCTACAAAGTTTCACTTTTTAACACCGTTTTGAATAAATAAAATGCAAAAAAAATGTTATACCATGAACATATCTACAGATCATGCAACAACTAGCCCCAAACCAAATGCGACAACTAGCCCCAGTGATCAATTTTACGTTATGTACCAAGTACTTTCTAATTAACGAATAAACACTCCTAAATGACAATATAAACAGATAATATACACCTTAAACTATTAATATACATATAATTTTCTTATCTTAATATTTTAAATCACTCACAACAAGAATAAATATTTACCACAAAAAAATTACTGGACGCTTTAATTTTGACATTTTTTAGATTATCTTGCTGCTCTTTTAATTTATTGCTTTTAAGTTTACAAATGATAATAGGCACTTTTATAAGGCAGAGGTTAATCGCGGTTTTCTACAAAAAACTATTTTACTTTTTGAGATATAAGTACTTCGACAACTTACCCCTGCGACAACTAGCCCCGGTCACCCCTATTTAATAATAATCCATAATGTTAAGTATTATAATTTATGTTTATTTGTATATTTCCTATTTATTTATTTAAATAACTTTAAATCGCTTTATATGAATGTACTATAAGTACTTAAAACTAAATTATTTATGACAGATAAAAAAATAAATGGCTTTTTACTGTCCTTATTTTAATTAGTTTAAGATATTGCATTTAATTATGATAATACTATGTTAAAATAAGCCCTCCGTGAATCAGGTAGGGGTTTGACAAACCCCAATGAGCTTATTAATAAAATTTTAAACAAAAAACATATTTAGTTTAATTCTATGAGCACGTCCGGTCGTCTATTTTTCTAAAAAACTTCAAAGGCTCATTTCGTAGATTGAGCTCAGTTGTGAGAAAAACTGTTGTGAAATGGGAGTGAGTAAATGTGAGTAAAAGTTTCTGGGACCCCACATGATTAATGGCGTCCCAAATTTATTTTAACATTTTACAATTTTTTTAAATTTTAAAATATGCTATAATTTATTACCAAGTTACTATCATATTTAATACTTATTTTACCTGAAACTTATTTCAGCCAGAAAAATATTCGTTGCTGGCTAACTTACATTATTTATTCATTTGGGGGTAAATCCAGCAAAGGAAGGCTTATTGACCTATTATGGAAGTTTTTTAGTCATATCATGGGAGTCTTAAAGGTTCATTATAGGAGTCTTATGGGGCTAGCGACCCAAAAGCTCTTTAAGGCTAATGCAGACATTTCACATTCTCGAAAGCTCCCAGGGGCTGAATATGACACATCCCATGGAAGCTTATTGTGGGAGCTCCCTGGAAACTCCCTGGGGGTAATTTTTTTTGACCGAAACGTTTGTATGAATTACTTGAAACCTTTATGTCAAAGCTGCTTATGTTTGAATGAATATAATACCAACCATTTTTTTTTCGCTTTTTTGAAGTTGCATTTTTTTGGTAACGTTTTTAGTTAAGTTTCTCAGAGTATTCAAAAAATCATTTTTTTGTTTTTTTTTTATAATTTTCCAAGTAAAGTTTATTACATATTTAATTATCATAGAATAATTTTTATTGAAATAAATGGTATTTGTTATTTTTTTCTGTGTATTTTATATTGGAGTTTAATAAACCCCACGTGGTTAAAAAAAAATATATTTTTTCCACCTGATTAACGAAGGGTTAAGATATTGCATTTAATTATGATAATACTATGTATGTTAAAATAAGCTACATCTATGTTTAATATTCATTTTGAACCCTGATTTGCAATTAAAATCCTCAGAAAAATCTTTCTGATTGCTCATAGAACCGATAACTCTGTATTTCTGAGCAGCATGCATTTCTGTTACAACCTCAAATTTGGCTTCTTCTCTTTGGTACTTAGAGCACCATATGGTACCAGCAGATATCCAAAACAACTGATTTGGAGTATATTTCAGCCCTGGAAGGAAAGGTTCCATATGATTTTTTTTAATCCATTTTTGGTAGGCTCTGTAAGCGGTTTTGACGCCTCCAATATCAGCTACATTCTCACCTTGGGTAGCAACCCCATTTAACTGAATAAATAAAATAGTTATTTATAATACAAGGGCGAAAAGTTAAGTTTTTAGAATAAGTAGGGTTTTAAAAGCCGAGGGCCGGCCGATGGGACCGGCCCGAGGGTAATAAACCTACGAAATAGAAATTTAACTTTTTGCCCGTGTGTTATAAAATATTTTTTATTCGATTGTTACTAATTATAATAAATTATTAAAATATACTTTTTTAAATTGCAAAAAATATTTCTTTTTATTGTCTTATTACTTATCTAGTTATCCATGATAAATTGCAATTCAATCAAATTGCTAAAAAAACAATTTAATCGTTTCTTTTTCTTTTGCGTGCGGTTTAATTTTCAAATTAATTAAGCTATAGCTTGGTGATTAATTTCTTTTAAAATGTGTCTGTTATAAAAATAATAATACTTCTGTAACCGTTCTATGAATATTATAAATAATGAAATTGATTTTTCAATTGAAATTTTGTGTTTTTAATTTATTTTAGTGGATGAATACAGATTAATCAGTTAACATATATTTTGGGTTTATGTTATGGAAGAAATTTTAATTTTGTGTGAAATTATTATAATAACTGTATCTGGTCAAAAAGAACAGTTAGTTCAAGACCAAAAGTGACCAAAAGGTCATATTTCTTTATAAATATTACATTAAAAGTAAAGCATCTTCTTTTAAAAAGCTTAAAAATAACAAGTTTTAGTTAGCGGGCTAAAAAAGCTTTTTGGCCCTAGGGCCACAAAGTTCAACTTTTCGCCCTAAAAACATAAACAAAAACTGTCGCTTTTAGACACAATCGAATAAAATCGTATATTATGTAGCTAGTATGCGAACTAAGTCTTTAGTGTTCAAGACTGAAGTTTTTTTGCTGAGACGGAGTCGAATCAAAAAATCAGTCGAGAACACTTAAGACAGTTCGCATACGTGGTGTATATACTATTTTTTGTAACTCCAAATATCAGTTAAAAATAAAGTTTAAAAATTATTTTGACATAGCTGTCAGTTTGACAAGTAGGTTGAAAAGAGTTGGTAGTTGTCTCATAAGTTTTTCATTATTGACCGTCGTCAATAAACAATGCTTAACAACGGTCAATAATAAATGAGTTCACTGATTTTATTGGTTGCCAAGGTAAACAAGCCTTGGCAACGGTAGATAATATGTAAGCTAGCACTTAATTGGGTAGTAGAAAAAATACATTTCGAGTTTGTGTAAAAGAGGTTATTAAATACGACAGCAATAAGTACTTACTTTAAATTAGTATCACTACATTTAGCTAAATAGCAAGCAACAAGAAAAAAAGGGTATATTTATGCAAGTTTTAAACTAAGAAAACGGCATGTAACCAGTACATTTACCAATGAAATGTAATATTTATGTAATTTTATTTTTCTTAACATTGCTCTTTATATTCTTTCTTAGAGGCATTTAATTCATTTGGTGTAGAACATCTGTCTTATGGAATAGAATAGAATACTTTATTATTTTAACAAAAAAATACAAAGATAAAGAACATTTACATACACAATACAAAAAAAAAAGAAAAACAATAATAATCGAGGGGTGTCTCACCTTTGAAAATACTTGTACGCTTAAGCTGACATTACCTCGACATTACTTGACAGTACGGGACATTACCTGACATTACTTGACATTACTTGACATTACAAGACATTACTTGACATTACTTGACACTACTCGACATTACAGACATTATGTCCTAGTGCGCATGTGAGTAGACATTATCTACTATTTACGCCTGCGCGTAAAGACAATGCGTGCGTGAAAATTTCTACGCGAAAGGGGGAGGGTAGTTCTGAAACATGACATGGGATGGGTGCTTTTTATTTCTATAGTATTAAGGTCATATTCGTTAAACATTAACTTAAACTTAAAAAACGATTTTTTTTTAGTTATCAAAAATCATACAAGCAGTTTTTTCCTAGTGCAAAAAAGTACCACTAGTAATGGGGTATAAGTAAAAAAATCAACCATTCATTCAAATAAAATACTGCGGCCAACTAAATAATACTTACCACTGAATATGTTCATTTTTAAAGGGTCCCGGACCCTGGGTCCGTAACGAAATACTGAACCCGTATAGGATCGCTCGGTTTTCCGTCCGGGATACTCTTGTTAGGAGTATATTTAATTTTATTATTTATTACTTGACATTACCTTGACATTACGACATTATTTTGCATTTTTGACAATATATGTACACATTTTGGCCAGTGAGACACACCTCGATCATAATAAAAAATTATATAAAATTAAAAAAAAAACATCCGGTGAGAAATATTCGATCCATACACAATTAACTTCATTGGAGTTGAAGTTTTCTTAGTTAAAACTTGGTTAAATCGACTTGAAATAATAAAATTTATTGTTATATTTATAGTAAAAATATTTAATTAAAAAATAATCTATAATAAAAGAAACATAGATAATAAATAGTTGTATAACAACTTAGTATTAAATATCTTATCGTAAAATATATTTTTTATTTATAAATACTTACAACAGAGCAAACCTTATTTTTTATTATTTTAATTTGTTAAAAGCATTAACTGTACCTTAACTAACATTACCTTTTCTATAGTTGAGTTGAAATTTTTTCTTAGGTATGTAAATTTTGTTTAGGTATGGAAAAAGAAAATAATAAACAATAAGGCTTATGTGGGGTGTTCCATGCAGAACTCACGTACTAAATGTTAATAGTCAACTTGATAATATCCATCATCAGAACTTGATAATATCCATCATCAGAACTTGATAATATCCATCATCAGAAAAATTAAATTTTTACCTCTGAGATGCTTTGAGATGCTAAGTATAAGCAAATGTTTAAAAAAGTATGGCTGAATAAATTTTTGAAACACCCTGTATAATACCATTTAAAACTTTAACAATATTAGGTCTTATAAAAATGTTTTTTGAAGGTTGATCTACTTGAAATTTGTCTAACAACGTTTTATAAATAAAAATATAGGATTCAAATCACGTTTACCAAACTCTGCATTTATCTTTTGGGTTCATTTTGGAGCCACTTGGACAGTTAAAGTCTTTCGCAAAATCATCGGAGTTGGACATAGGCCCTAGTACCCTAAATTGGCCAGGAGAGTGATATCCGGTCAAAATTCTCAGCTTAAGTGATTCTGGACGATACTTGGCACACCATGTATTTGCTGCTGAAATCCAAAACATTTGATTTGGAGTGTATTTCAGACCTGGCAATACTGCTTCTTGGCCGTTTCTTTTGGTCCACTTATTGTAGGCTGCATAAGCCTCTTTAAGGCCCCCGTTGTCAGCTATATTTTCACCTTGTGTGTTAATTCCATTTAGCTAAAATAATTAATCATTAATTAGGTCAAAATTACTATTTAAAAAAAATATTCCAAAACTATTCATATGCATATCCACCATTTTTCCAGATTCTACCTTCACCAAAATACCTATCCCCCATTTCATTCTTTTTATAACACAGTGAACAATTTTAATAAATTTGTCTTAAAAAGGATGTCTCGCACTTTAAAATTGATGCCATTTCATCTACATTTTTAAATTCAAAAAATTATTCATAAAACCATGACCTGGAAAAAATCCTTTTCTAACGCATGGCAGTTTATACCGGGTGAGTTTTGTTTATGTCCACCCCCAAAATTAAGATTAAGCGCACAAGAGAAATGCATTACATGTATATTTTACTTTTTCTGAAATCTGATTATGTGGAATAATAAATATCTCAGCTAACAAGCTTACTAACTTAAAGTGCAAGAGACCGATTTAAAGGAAACTACTATTTTTTACTTTTTACCTCAAAAATTTCTTAAAATTCCCATTATCCTAATTAAATTATTTTAAATCATTATACCGAAGGGTAAACTACTAAAAAAACTGGTACACCTGAATTTATACCAGGAGGTAATCATTTAAGCTTTCCTCTGAACTTTCTTTAAGATTACTACGAAAAATCTTGAAAATTACCCTAAAAAAGAGGTCCTACGTTTGGTAAACATGAAAACTGCCCCTGATTTTTTTGAAAGATTACCTCCAAGATTGTTTTCAGTTCCTCAGTTGTTTACCCCTCGGATGATGTACAATTAATAAACATATTTAGAAAAATATATATTTTTTTAATTTTATATTTATAAAATAATATTTTACTAATTTTCGACATTTTTTTATAAAATATAGTTACTCCTTCAGTGCTGGTCTGAATTGTCAATAATGATTAAAATCGACTGAAGCCTGAAGAAGTTTTAATATATCGTCGGCTTACAAGTAAAGAGCACTAAGTCCAAAAACATGGTTTTGAGATATTGACAAATTTAACTTTCGCTGTTGTTTTTAATTTTTGTAATAATTGTTACAAAAATGCACGTTTCGCCAAACAAACACAAAAGTCGCTTAGTGCAGAAACATTCGAAATAATCTACAAGTAAAACGCACTAAGTGCACTAAGTGACTTAGTGCCTATTGCCAGATAAAATTTTATTCAAAATCAAACTGGTGCGTTTTGTATAGTGGCAGTCCACCTAGAAGTTAGTTCTATTTACCTGTACATAGATCATCAAAAATTAATTACAGTGCCATAAAAATCCCATTATTATATAACGAAATGTCAGAAAATTAAAAAGTTATTTTCTACTAGACATAGAATTATCACCGAGGTCTCAAAATTCAATTATTACACAACATTTAATTTAAAGTTTTATTAAAAAAAGGGTCTTTTATCATATAAATAATATCTACAAAAATAACATATAAAATGTTCAAGTTTGTCTATAATACATGTTCCTTAAAATCTAAAAACGTGTTTTAAAGCATTTGTGTGATAAATTGTTCCTCTAATTTAATAGTTTAATTTTTTTTAAACAATTTTATTCACAATCATATTACAATAAGGACATTACATGCACTGTAAGTGTTTAAGAAAGTATTGTATTGTTAAAGTTATTAAAAAAGCAGTTAACAATATGTATTACTGACCAAGAGAAGACAAACCCGGCCTGCCATGATATTTACATAAATTCATTAGGTCTGTTCGTTGGTTCGTTAGTGCCGCACTTTTACACCCAGAGTAACTCCGTGCAGGAAAAGTCACGTAACCAGTGCAGTTTAGTTCAGTTCAGTTCAGTTCATGTAGGACGAACGAACGCTAAAAAGTTGATATAAATGTCAAATTAGTAACATAACCCCAAACGTAGTGTAAATTATTTTATTCAATATTAATTGATATAATAATAATAATAATTAATTAATTCTTTAACCAACAATAACAATATAAATATCTGATTGTAATGTGTCAAAAGTTGGTCAAATGAAAGTCGCTTTAATTTAATGCGCATGGCTTTTACACCGGCTCCTGCTCCGGACTAAGAGCAATTTAGCGTGGTGTAGTGTAACACTAGTTCAGTTTAAGGTGGGCGAACGAACGCAAGAATTTCCCTGCACTGAACTGCACTGAACTGAGACGAACGAACGCAAAACGTACCAACGAACAGACCTATTAAAAAGGTATTATCTTATAAATCTTCCTTGGCTTTTATAAAAATACATCTACACGTTTATAGATATCGCGGCGTCGTAAGGTATTAGCAGAGTACAAAGTAAAAAATTAATTTTTAGCTTATGTTTATATAAATCTAGTTTATACGCCGTTTTAAGTACTAAATTTTACGAAAAATAGGGTTAAACATTAATTAAATAAATGCAATGAATGGAATCATGCTTATGTAATGTATTCTCGTTGCTAGATGGCGCCAAACTCAGTTCAGAGAGTGTTTCATTCATTTATGTTCTATGTAATGGTTTCATATTCATATTTCTTCATATAAAATGAAAAAATATTGTGTTTCAAACTATGTCGTTATGTGAAATTTTTATAAGAGTAAATGTGTTCTTTGTGAGATTATGTGTGAATTCTAAGCAAAAATGTAAGCCAACAATCAGTAATTGTCAGTCATGACATGATCAACAATGAATTAACCATTTCAGATTTCAAAATTTAAAAACTTGGTCTTTATTTTAAATAAAAAATAATTGTGAATAAAATAGTATACATATCCTGTTAATAAAACCCATTTCAAGGCTCAAGATCTATATCTGACCTCGGCATTCGGCCATCGGTCAAATATAATCTCTCGTCTTGAAATGTGAAGTTTCCTTAACATGATATGTAATATACTAAAAATGTGATTGTTTTTTTTTCTGTTATAAAAAAATCTAGTGCCTATATTATTTTTGGTGCAAGTATATGCTAAAACTGGTAGTTTATAAGTGCACTAAATATAGTGTAGTAGACTTTCACATAGCAGACAAAAAATATTATTGTTTTTTAAATTTTTAAAAACAACTAAATCTGCAGTGTCAAATTTTAATATAAAATTTGGTATAATTTAAATATTAAAAAGGATATAAAAAATAAAAGATTCTTAACATAAGTACTAAAAGATCAGTCTAAAATATCTGTTAAATAGGACATTATATATTTCTATGAATTTATGCCTTATTTATTAAAAACTGTGATATAAAAATTTAATTTTGCCAATATAAGCTTATAAAAATTTGTTCAATATGCATTTTTTTTTCCTTTTTTTAGCAATTATTAAAAAAGCTTATGAAGTTACCTATCTAATTTAAATATTAAATTTAAAACCTAGTATACGCAAATATATAACTGCAAAGGTCTTGCCGCAAAACGTATTTATAAAAATGAGGTATTTATATAAAATTTAAAACTTCTTTAAAATTTATTAGTAAAAAAAATTTTGATTAAAATCGAAATCTACTTATGCTGAATATTACCAGAAAGTTAAAGCAAGTTACAGAAAACTGAAAAATGAACTAGGGTAAACTCGGCAAAGTGTGACCCTGGAGTAAGTGTAATAACTTATTTTAAATTTTCTTTAGTGAATAAGATTTAGTGCGTACAAACTCTAATATTATTTAAAAAATGTAATACCGGAGCAAGCAAGTAAGTCACAGATTTCTTTGATTCATGTCGGGTTTACCCTAGTAAATAATTTCTTGTACTAGTTCTGATAATAAAATTACATAGCTCCATAAAAAATAAATCAGTAACCAATATTGATCTGGCATATTTCTTTGGTGAGTTCGGGCTTAACGATCTTTTTAACCGACTTCCAAAAAGGAGGAGGTTATCAATTCGACGTGTGACTTTGTTTTTTTTTAATGTTTTTACCGCATAACTTTGGAACGAATAAACGGAATTTGATGAAACTTTTTGCAACTTAAAGAGGGCATACATGAGGTGGTCCAGTTTCAATTTGATGCTCGGATAATGCCGGGTAAGCCGGATAATTAAGATAAATCTAATAAACTTAAAAACGCCTTAATTTGGTTCTAATACCAACCAATTTTTTAAAGAAATATTGGATAACTCGGATAAGCCGAATAACTTGATTAAGGGGTCACTCAAATATTACGGCCGACTAAAAATCTTTTAAATGCCGCTTAACTTAATTCTCTGGACCTGTAATATTAAAATACCAAGAGTGAATGATAAAGTTTGTAATTTTACCATAAGGCATTTGATTATTACTTAACGCTTAAAGTTTAACAAAGATTTTCTTTGGTATTTCGTTTAAAATTAGGTTGGGCGCTGAAATAAAAATATTACTAAATTTATTTTTTAGAAATTTATCTTTAAGATGATAACGTCACAACGCATTAATAGTGAGTTGTGACGTCAGCAGCTTGCGGAGATGGAAGGACAACTATAATTTAGCTTAGATGACATTACAAATCTACAAGTTCTGTGTCTCTAAAAAGTAAAAAATAAAAACATTTCGCAAAAAAATGAACCGACTTCTATTTCCCTAAAAAGTAAAAAAAAAAACAAAAGTCTGTGATAATTTCACAGCAAACAATTTAACAACAAAAATAATTGTTAGTACATATTTAATTTAGGGAATGGTTAAATTGGCATCGGCTTTAGTATTTTTTATTTTTAAGTTTTTGGAGACATATAAGTCGGTTAATTTTTTTTTGCGAAAAGTTTTTATTACTGCTTTTGCTACACGGCATCTGTCATTGCAGAAATTTATGATGAGAGCAATGAATCAAAAAGTGTAAAAAAGATTGTCAATCCCGAACTCACATCATATCCGAATTTGAAAGCAGAATTTTCGAATTACATCAGGTTTTTCAAAAAATATGTTTAAAAATGTCATCAATGAAAATTTTTCCTGATTTTTACACTGATTCTCAAAAACCAGACCTGGCTATCTTCGGATTCAGCGATCAAAAATCTAAGAATCATATAATTTTGATTTAGTAGCTAAAAATCAATAGCAAATTATATATTATATCTCTGATGGTTATATTATAAGTTATAAATTATAACTAATTCTTTTCTTTTATGTGAAGCTGTTTTATTTGTTTAAAAATGTTTTCGAAGAATTTTATTACCTCAAAAACACATTTTTATGCCGTATCTGAAAGATTAAAAATTTATTTTTCTCAGGATTTTTTAAACGGTATTTTTTGTATGTTATTTTTTTTTTTACTTTTACCACACTTTACATTTATCAACCGGGTTCATCTTAGAACCAAGTTTACAATTAAAATCTTTTGAAAAATACTCCATGTTACTTAAAGGTACAATAACTCTATGTTTGTCAGGTGCGTGCTCATCAGTTACTATCAACTGTTCTAACTCCTCGTCTCTAGTATTACTACACCATATACTAGCCGCAGAGATCCAAAACAGTTGTCTACCAGTGTATTTCAACCCTGGTAATATGGGTTCGTCACCATTGGCTTTAACCCATTTGTCATATGCCAAATATGCCTCCTTAATGCCTCCGTTATCCGCTATATTCTCGCCTTGTGTATTGATTCCGTTGAGCTAATGCAAAAACACGAAGCCGGGGTTAGTTAGATTTTTGGAGTTAATTCGGTTTAGGAATATATTTTTTTGGTATGCATGCTTGTTGTTATGGAAGGGTAGTATAAAAAATTTAAACAAAGAAATCTGGTGCAATTTGTTGAAACTAAAAATACTGATGCCAACAAAAAAATACTTTTCTTATACATAGTTCTTATACAGGGTGTTCCAGAACTCGCGTACCGAAATTTAAGAGGTGATTCTACATCCAAAAATATGAAAAAAAGTTTCTATAAAGGTTGGTCCGGAAATGAGCCCTAAGGGAGCTACGGCCCTTCGAAAATGACGTATTGAATGGGGAACAAAAAAAAGCACCAATAAAATTTTAATGCTGCAGGGTGATTCTTCATTTAAAACTGAGCAAAAAAGTATTATACACCAAAACACCTAAATTTAATATTAAAGGAGTAATAGCCTTTTAAAAAGTAACGTTTTTGGTGGCACAAAATGTTACTTCCTCTTAATTGCATTTTTTTTTTGATAACGGTTGCTCCTACAGTGTTACACTATATGATATTTTATATGTATTTTTACTCTAGAAATCTATATTTTTTACAACAAATCCAAAAAACATACACATAGAAAAGTTTTAAGCCTCATATATTTTGTCCGTCTGGGCACGCCTCTGGATAAATTAAAAAAATAAATTAACATAAACTTATTGCCCTTATTAATACTAGTATACATGCAAAAGCTCGCCGCTCTAGCTTAAACGGTACCCGAGTTATTAATTAAAAACCTTATTTTTATTACAATTTTAAAGGGCCCTAGATCCCTTAGGGCTCATTTCCGGACCAACCTTTATAGGAACTTTTTTTATATTTTTGGATCTAGAATCACCTCTTAAATTTTGGCATGCCAGTTATGGATCACCCTGTAGTTATAGTTATTAAAAAAAAAGGTTTTAATCTCTTTAATCCCTTATCTAACAACGCTTTGTACCAAAAACAGTCCCAGCCAAGAACTTTGAATAAGGGACATATGCTTCAAAGAAGGCTTTAGCTCAAAGTAAAAAAATAGTAATGCAGGGAAACACAGTTCTCTCTAAGGAATTATAGGATTTAAAATCGTGACACCAAAAGCGGCCAATGAATAATCATTGCAAAACTATATTTATTAAAATACTATTCGATCAAAGAAGAAAATAAGAGAAAAATTTAAATAAGAAATACTTTGTTGTGCTATTATTAATGTCAATGTATCTTTTGATATTGATGATTTTTTAAATTTAATTTTTTTTTATTTTTTCAAAAATAATTGTGTTATTTGTGAGAGAAAATAAATCTGTTATTTTTTACAAAAACAGCAAATATAATAAAACTAATACTAAATTTCGGAATATGTGATGGCGTGGTAATAGTGAGTAGGTGAAAAATAAAGAAAAAAGTGCAAGAGAATAATTTTACTGCATTGTAAAGCAAAATCGGCAGGCTAACATCTCTACTCTAAATTTCTCTACTCCCTAACATCCCTACTCCATAACATCCCTACTCCACAACAACTCTACTCCGTAACATCTCTACTCCATAACATCTCTACTCCGTAACAACTCTACTCCACACTATATGCACTTTATTAGCCACTTAATAATAAATGAGCAGTTCAAAGAACAAAGAATCTTCTTCTTCTGGATTATTTTATTTTTTTCCTAGAAAACGTTTATCTTTAAATGTAAATCTAGAACAATCATAAATGAATTATTCTAAAAGCAAAAATGACCGCGTACTCTTAACATGCACTAATATGTAAGTAATTAATAAACTGAATTAATTTTTGACAGTGACTTATCATGACAAATATTCTTTTGAGTTAAGACAAGTGGCTAATCGAGTGTCTATAGTGTGGAGTAGAGTTGTTACGAAGTAGAGATGTTATGGAGTAGAGATGTTACGGAGTAGAGTTGTTGTGGAGTAGGGATGTTATGGAGTAGGGATGTTAGGGAGTAGAGAAATTTAGAGTAGAGATGTTAGTCTGCCGCAAAATCAGTTAATCATTAAATTATATTTTAATTGTTATTAAATTTGAATATTATAAGCAATTTTTAGTGTTGTTTTTTTAATAATTAGTAAAATTACATGGTTTTATTTTCATTATTACATTATAAAAAAATGTACCTAGAGATACAAAATATTGCATTTTTATTTCCCGACATTTGTAAGTGAAAACCTTATAATAAATATATAAATTAAAACTTAATTTAATAGTTTATTGCCATACTACATACATGAAAAGGCTTCTTTACGCGAGCCAAAATTTTTTAAGCTAAAAGTTGCGAAAAAAGTTGTGTGAAAGTCTAATTTTATCTAATCTTTCTTTTATATTGTATAGTAGTATATTTTCCGTTTTTAGACGTAACTGATAAAAATCGCATACAAAAGCTTCAAAATAGTTGTTGCAGATTTGTTTTTGGCTTACGTAAGTATGATCATGTGACCGTAAAAATTAACGAGCTTAAGTGGTTAAAAATGGAAAATCAGTGGAAAATCTTACACGTAGTCTTTTCTCTAAAAGTTTTAGCTAACTCGGTTCCTTTGTCTCTGCGTCAAAAGTTAATCTTTAGATATGATGCGCACGATGTAAACTTACGTCAGACTAACAGGTTAACTATGCCTCGACATACAACTGCTTTATTTACAAAGTCTTTTACGTATCACGCTGTGACACTTTATAATGAATTTTGTGATTCTCTTAGAGGTCTCAGCATTAACTTTAGCAGAAAAAAAATTAAAAAACAGTTTTTTAGCAAGTCAGCAATAAATTGTTATTTTTTTTTTCAGTGTATCGGTCTGGTTTACTTGAAGTTTTTTTATTGGTTAGATTTTTTCATGTTTGTAGCTATAATTGTTTTTTTTTAATTATTTTGAAGATAATTTTTTCTGATTATGTTTTATATATATAAATATTTGTAATTGATTTAAGATTTATATTTATTGTTAATGAATTGTAAATTTTATTGAGTAATATGGGTTAAGTGTAAGAGTAGCGTTAGCTAAACTTCGCCCATTTTCCTAATAAAGACCATTTATTATTATTATTATATTATTATGAAACTACAGTATCTTCTTTGAATAAAGCAGCTTAATTTTGCACCTTATTTTAGTAAATGGATCAGAACTCTCACATAACAAAATTAATTTTATTTTTTTGAGTAGTTTCTTGTTGTTTTTTAAGAAATGTCATATTTAACACTAGAATGTTTAAGGGCAAAACTAAAACAATAACATTTTTATAATTGCATCCACATTTTTTAAACATTTCACCACTTTATAATTAAACGTTAAGCCTCAAAATATAAAACTGTCAAACTGACAATAAAAAATTCTTAGTATTATTTTTAGTAATTTTTTCTTAATGTTGGCGTACCAGCGTTGTCAGACCCTAGTAGGCCATATCATAGCTAACTAGATGGTCCAGTAGCACGGCCTGGAAGTGAAGGACGCCTTGCTACGATCGGATTCAATTTAAATGAAAGTAATTTTATAATAAATATACCACCCTCTTTTAACATCAATTATCGGAATTTGGTGTCACGACTTTAAATCCTATAATGTGGAAAGTTAAAATGGTGAATTAACAATATTGGTAAGTTTCAGTTTTTGACCCAGACGTCAGGGTGTACGATACCTCCCCAATGTTCGGCCAGTCGGGAAAATTTTAGTTGGAAATTTCGAATGGAAGTGATAACCTTTTCTTAACCTTAAATATTATTTGCAAAATTGGTCAAATAGAGGTAGATGAGACGGAAATAGGATGTTCCCACTTAATACAGCTACCTTTGAGACGTCATTGTTTGGACTGAAAACTTTTGGAGGGCCAGACTTTATCTCGAAAAAAATTACCTCGCAAACAATTTTCCCGAAAAAAATACCTTGAAAAAATTTACCTCCAAAGGAACTCCATTCCGGGGATGAGAGATGATTAAAGAAAAAAAAAAGAGGTGTTTAATTAAAATTTTACTTAACAGCACTGCAAGTAAAACGAACTATGTCGATGTCTTTTTAAAATTGGACTTAAATATGGATTAAACTACTTGAATTCTTTTTATTTAACTGCAAATGGGACTTTTTTATGTCCAAACATGTCATTGCGATTTGCGGGAGTCTTTTTCCAAAAACAAAAGTCCAAATGAAAGTTAAATGTTTTTTGACTTAGTGCTCTTTACTTGTAAGCCGACGTATTGTTCGCGAAAGAAAAAAAGTTCATAAAAAATTGTGTTTTATAAAGATCGTGTGTACAAAGACATATGTAAATATGATGAAATTGCTTGTAAATGAAAAATTAATTCCGTGAATGATGATCTTGTTTTAAATTGATTGGCAACTTTTTTTATTATTTTTAAAATATTGTGTCTTTTAGAGGTATTTCCTTTTGAGGTAGCGTCTTTCGATAATTCGGTAATTTCCATGAGAGGCTTTCGAGGTAAAATTTTTCGAGGTACCTGTGTTTGAGGTAATTTT
Source organism: Brachypterus glaber (assembly GCA_958510825.1). Lineage (NCBI taxonomy): Eukaryota > Metazoa > Arthropoda > Insecta > Coleoptera > Kateretidae > Brachypterus > Brachypterus glaber. The sequence continues at coordinate 50,930,568 of OY294046.1, forward strand.
TTTCGAAGTGAAAACCGAAAGGCACGTTTATTATGGAAACTGGCTTTGGGTAAAAAATTCTGAATTTTTAGTATGATGTAGATTATATCTTTTTCTATTAATATTTCACCAGTTTTTTACCAATTTAGTTCAAAACATTAAAACTGCTGTCACAACAACCTGATATAACCTTCAATTTTTGCATTATAATTTGTAAATATGTGCTAAAATTAAATAAAAATCTTTTTTAAGTACTGATTTGATAAAATTATTAAATAACATTAATTGCTTTATTTAAAAATATGTGTTTTGTTGCATTTACAATGTCGAGTCACATTTTTTTTTTTTAAATCCTGTCCGCAGTTTAGGCCCATACAGTGTTTCATATTTGCAGTGGAAGAAGAGTATAGTCTACAACACGTATGGAATAGTCATTCTGCGCTCGCGGGACCGTCATACTCGCCTGCCGGCTCACGCAGAATATTGTCTATTCCATACTAGTTATAGAATATACTATTCTGGTCAAGAGCTTCTATTGACACAACTTGATTTGACGGCTGGTTTTTGAGTTATAGGTCAAAAAGTCAAAAACAGTAAAATTTTAATTTTGCTTTTTAAATAAACTGAAATAAAAAACTTTACATCAAGTTTTGTTCTTATTATATATACTTGTAATAAAAACTATTGTTTTTTGTTTATAAATAAAGGTACAAATTAAATCTTTAAAAATATGACGAAGATGAAAAAAAGACGGTCAGATTTTCTTAATAATACATAAAATGACAGAATATATATTAAAATGACGTAAACAAATATAACTTTCGAATCAGCACACAAAAATACTTAAACAAAATATAGTCTGATCTTAATCTTAAAAGAGAAATTGGCTTTATTTTTTTTTGTGTGCCTATTTATGATTTTTTTTTAATTATTAACTTATAGTATCAGTAGAAATAAATGTTAAAAATTATTTTATAAAATGTATAAAAATTTTATATAAAATGTATAAAATTTTTATATAAAAAGTATAAAAGTACTTTTATATACGACTTTATATACAAATAAATGTATGAATTTTTATTTTTTATTTATTGTTTTTGTACAATTTTTTTATAAAATTTTTATATTTCTTTTAGAAAAAAAAAACATTTTATGTTGTAACGTGTAACATATTATAACAAGAAAAAATATAAAAAAAACAAAAAGCATAAGATATAAAAAACCATAAAAAAACAAAAAGCTTATATACTGCTAGCTGGATTTGAACCCAGAATTTATTATTAAGAGCATCACTCCGTTTCCACTGTGCCACATAGGCGACTTACTAAGCAGTGAAATATACTTTTTAAAAAACTACACATTATTTTATTTATTTATTATTATTTTTGTTTTTTTCAAAAATATAACACTATTTTGAAAGTTAGATTTTTATACGTCATTTTAATGTGAATTCTTAAATTTTATATATAATTAAAAAATACTGTCTCCGTTTTTATCTTTTAGTGCAAAGATGTTTTAATTTTTTCCTTTATTATAAACAAAAAAAAAATAATGTTAGTTTTTTATTACGATATAATTAGAACAAAAATTAATGTAAAGTTTTTTATTTCAGTTTATTAAAAAAAAAAACAAATTAAAATTTTACTGTTTTTGACTTTTTGAGGTATAATTCAAAAACTAGCCGTCATATCAAGTTGGGTCAATTAAATCTTTTATCAGAAAAATTAAATTTACATTATACTAAAAATTTCAAAATTTTTGACCGAAAGCCATTTTCTATAAGGTAATCTAAAGGAAATCTTTAAAGATTTCCTCCTTTTCGGAGGATCTTAGGATCTCGATCTTTGGAGGTAATCTGGAGGAAATTTTTGAAGATTTTCTCCTAGAGGTGTAAAAAATTTGTCAGTGGTTTAACGTCTGTTTACGAGGTTTACCCACATCCAACTTTTATTCTTAATGCGGAATTCCGCGAAAATACTGGGAGGACATAACTTTTAGGTTACCGAATGTAACTATAAAATGAAAGTTATCATAATTACATTGAAAAAAAAATCTGTTTGATTTGTATTATAAGCTCATAATTACACGAATTTTGCGTGCAATTATGGGTCCATAAGAACACGCAAATATATTTTTTCTTAGGTTGGCAGCAGGACAAACGAATATCGTTTATTCTTTTTGGAACTATTAAATTTGTGCCAAAAATTATAAAGTTCTGCTAATTTATTTTTACAAAAAATCAAAACTTCCCCAAATGCATTTTTTTTATGGTAAAAACGATGGTGGTACTACTCAAATTGATAAATTAGAATAAAATACCATACTCATTTTATTATGTTATTGGCTCACTTGTCCATTAAAAAAAATCTCCAAACGGCTCGTTTTTTTTTTTTTAATTTGGACGCGTGCGCCTAAACCGTCTATAATAAAACTATTAGTGGTAGTATTTTAATATAATATAATTGTTCGAAAGCAATTAGTTCTTAAAAAGTTCCCTTAACCAGTAAACAACTGATATTTATTATAAATAAGAACCAAATTTCATTGTGTATGTAGGTATACTGGGTATGCAAATGTGGAAAAAAAGGATTTATAAATTTAGTTTTAAGCTTCAATAAAAAGCTGTTAGTAAGTTTCTATTACTAAGGAAAACATATATTATCTGGAAACTATGGTTTTTCATGCAGCGTATATATTAACATATTTGCACATTTAATTTGACATATAAAATATAGGTATACTCACTGAATTAATATTGTTAATATAAATCACTTAAAATTTAATGTTTAAATTTAAATAATTAATTACTTCGTGGAAGATATTTCCATATAAACGACTTTTTCAGGAGAAAATTACATTTACAATATAAAGCGTCATAACAGCTATTTTATACGTAATAAAATCTAGAACCTAGAGTTTCCTCACTAAAAACTAAATTTATGGGATTGCACTTATAAGTAGTATAAATTTATACATATCTTAATTACAATATATACAACAAATTAGTTATACCACCCATATCAGCCTAAAAACAACTCAAGCAACAAACAGGTCAAAATTTTACAGTAAGAGAGCAACTTTTTTTACTAAATCCTGAATGTTACGAAGTTAGTAGCTTTCCTATTTACAAAAAAATACAAAAAAACGTGCAACAAAATATCCTTATATAAATTTAAGGCATGGACGCAAATAACTTTGAGGAACTAAAGCTTCTATATTGACCACCTTAAGGTTGTAAATTTTCGCATTTTTTTAATATTGCAGTTTTATAGATTCCGCTTATTGTTTATTACACATAAAGAACAATGTTAAAAATAAGCACGTTTCTGGCCTTTAAAATAACAGAAACCGTGTTTTTACGGAGCAATTTATACGCAAGTTTGGTGCTATGCAAGTTTGCTGCCAGATATAGCTTGAGGAAAATTACACATTAATTTGCTTTTCACGGAGCAAGTTATACGCAAGTTTGACGCTATATATTGCAAGTCAATGCTGCCAACTAGACAATTTTGACGTGTCTCTGCATTTGTTGACAAAAACATAACCTAGCATTTGCTTTTTTATGGAAGCTTTTTAGTTAAACAGACCAGCCTATTATTAATAATTATAATTATTAACATGTCTAGTTGCTACTATATTAGTAAAAAGAAATCGATTTAGTAACTTTTTTCCAGATTGGTACCACAAAAACAACTAAATAATAAATCTTGCATGAAAATCGTCGAAAAATAGAACTTGTTCTAATAATTTGATAGCTCGAAAGTAGCATCAAATTTGCCTGAAGGCATGAGCAGTGACTGAATCATTCTTGCAACAAAATTGTATAGCACCAAACTTGCGTACAAATTGCTCAGTGAAAAGGCGCTTTTAGGTCGATTCTGAGCTAACGATGCCAGGTGTAAAAAAATATATTTTTTATAGATTTTGGGCACGCTGAACATGATTCCCTTATCAAAAATGACAGAAACGGTGTAAAAGGCTGTTTTTTTTCTTCGTAAAATGGTTAAAATAATTCAATTATGAGCCTACGATGCCAGTAAAAAATATATATTATTCAACGATAGTATAATAATTGCTTAATTATAATAATTGATTAATATCAACGAAGGTCAATTTTGCCACACGAGCCAATAGGCGAGTGACCTAATCATCCGAATGATTAATTGCTATAATACGCAAGTAGAATACTATATTTTTTTACACCAGGCATCGTTAGCTCAGAATCGACCTAACATTTTTACGACAAAAAAATAAACGGTCTTCCACACCGTTTCTGTAATTTTAAAGGCCGGCATCGTGTTCAGCATGTCCAAATCTAGGTTTCATACGTGTGCACGAATGCGCCAAAAACGGCCTATTATTAACATTGTTCTCTACGTAAATACTTTAATTTAACGTATAAAATAAACGTTTAATAAGCGGACACACAAAAATAGACCTTTGTGTTTACTGGGTAGGGATAACGGATATGTGAAGAGGTAAGGGTTAATAACTAGATATCTTTGATTTTTGTTTTTTTTTTATCATCTTAACCCGTGACTGATGTGGAGTCCAACAGACTCCGCACATCAGTTGATAATTTTAATAATGTTTCGTTTTCTTTTTTGCTAAATTTATTCTAAAAATATATTATTTATTTACCTTTGCGCACTTTAATAATCCCTATTTATTATCGTGAGACTGTGAGACTCCAACTCATTACTTTTGTAGCTTAAATGATCAAGTATCCATTGATAAATATTGTCAATTTTCAAGGTGCTAATATTTTTTTGGAGCTCAGTTGCTTTCATTTGCGCCCATGTTAACAGGTTATTCTAAAATTTGAATATTTACCTGATTTTTAATCTGTATAAGGATCAACGCAAGCAATACCAAAAATATATACAAAATCATACTTTTTTTTAGGTTAATTAATAAGATCATAATTAGTAAATTACTTACGTTTAGTTTGAGCTCAGGTACACTGTAGTTTCCATACTGATCGATAATACATTGGGCTTTTTCAACGAAAGCTGTTTTGGTCTCAGGAGCCCACCAATCCACTAAATTACCAACTTTGTCAAATTGTCTACCCTGGTCGTCGAATCCATGGGTTATTTCGTGGCCAATCACAAAACCAATAGCACCATAATTCATGTATCTGGGTCTATCTGCGTTGAAGAATACGCCCTGGAGTATACCGGCTGGGAATTCTGAAAACAATACTTTGGGTTAAAATCAGATTTTATTTTAAAATCTTTTGCAAAATATCTCGCAAAATATTAAACATTAAAAACCAGATTAACATTTTATAACAAATATAGACCAAACTCCCTTGCAAAATCAATAAAAATAGCAGTTTAATGGTTTAAAAAATATGCATTAACCCTTATTGATTATACGCAGATGTATGAAAGAACCCTTTAAAAAATCAAACATGCATAAATGCCATAGCTTTCTTAATTATCTACTAAGTAAGTTGTACTTACGTATACTATTTTCGATAGACGAGTAAAAAGCATTTACAATAGCTGGTCTGCCATGGGTTATCCAGTCTGTTTTGTTGACAGGTTGTCTCAAGCGTTTAAATGAAAATTTGGTTCCAAAAAGTGTAAGATTCAGGATTGAGCCAAAGTAATCGTTCTCATCGACTTCCAACTACAAAAAGATAAAGGAATATAGGAAAATTGTTTGCCTTTTTCTACGAAAGTATTTTAATAATAAAAAAAGATTAGTAAAATATTAGTATAAGAAAAGTTCTTATCATTTTTTCATATATTTGAGACTTTACCTACCCCATTATAAAATTCATCTAGTTTCTTATCGTCCAATAACTCATCTGGATAAGCAATATGTGTAGACATCGAATTGGCCTTGTCCAAAGCATTTTTCTTGGTAACTGGATCCATCCAATCAACGCTCTTTAGGATATCCACAAACTCTGACCGGATATCTTTTACCATTTCCAAGGCGTTCTGTCTGGCTTCTTCGTTAAAGTATTTACGAACGTATAAGGCTCCAGATGCAATTGATAAACTAAAAAATAATTATTTTTTCTTTTAGATAGTTAAATACGTATTTAAATAAACAAGGGGGAGGTAATGGAGATAACTAGCCCCCCACCCCCAGGATAAAATAATTGTAAAATTTGTAGGAAAATATTTTTTCTAAATACGCATTTCCATGATATAAACAGGGAGGTTGAAGCATCCTTCCCAGAAAAAGCAGCAAGGGGAGCCAAAACGAGCTTTTTTTTAAGGTATATATTGTGTTCAAGTGGACCATAGACCTTTGAATTCTTAAAAATTTTGCATTTTTGTGAAATTTTGAATAATAAAACTAGTGCCTAGGGCTTTTTTACCTTTTTTACCTTTTTTTATTTAAGATAGTAAGACTTAAGAGGTTGAAGCCTTCTTCCCAGAAAAAGCAGCAAGGGGAGCCAAAACGAGCTTTTTTTAAGGTATATATTGTGTTCAAGTGGACCATAGACCTTTGAATTCGTAAAAATATTCGCCTGAGGCGCTAGAGCTTTCTTGAATTTTTGTTTTTAAATAATAAAACTGTTTAAAAATTAAAATAGACCATCAAGTTTGTAAAAATTTTCGCGTGTGGTACTGGGGCCTTCTACTTTTTTTTTATTTGAGACTGTATAACTTAACCGTAAAAATTTTCCGCTGCGGCGCTAGAGCTTTCTTGCATTTTTCTGAAATTTTCAGTAATAATAGTGTTTAAGAATTTAAAAAAATTGCCTGTGGCACTAGAGTTAAGTTTTTGGATTTACCCCCCTCCCTCCCGGACCACTTCCTGTACGCTCTAAGGCCAAGATAAATCCATTAAAGCCGGATGTTGCTTTGACGCTAAAATATATCAAAATAAAAATTTTAGATCAATTGCCGAAAAGCATTTATAAAAAGCAAATAACATAACTCATTTTTTGTTGAAAATATAATTGATTATGATGTTCTATACCTTCCAGCTGAGATATCGATACATTCTTTCCATCTGGCTTCTCGTTCAGTTCTTCCAGTGACTGTTGTCGTATAATCTAGTTGCCTTTTTCTTAAAGCTTCATTTAGGTATGATACCGAAGAGGCTGCAGCTCTCCACATCACATAGTTAGCTTGTACTCTAAAAAAAAACAATTTATTTTTTATTTAATAACTATTTTTTTTTTCATTTGGCTTATTACTTCCCAGTCCGCACATATATGGATGCAACATGTTAAAGAAAGATTTTTTAGGTAACATGTGCCATATTACATGAGACATAACATACATATGTATGCTACATAACATGCCCTGTAACAGAAAGATTTTTTACGTTACATTTCCATATTACATAAGATGTAACATACATATGTATGATACATAACATGCAATATAGCATGACTGGTTTAAAATTAATTTTGTACTTGTTTAAAAATAATTTGTACCAAGGGCATGTCATATTATATATTATAATTATTTAATTACGTTCAAATTAGTTAAAATTTAGTACTTTCGCTCTTTTAAATTGTCTTACCTTTTTGGAGTGCGACTAATAAGTCTTTCAAAGTCGGTAATATATTTTGGAACGCTAACTACGATCATTTCATCATTGGTGACTGAGGTGTCTGGTGCCAGAAGAGTATTCATATATTCAACCCATGGGATACTAGGGAATTTTTCTTGCATTTCGGCTACTGTCATTGGATTATATAAAGCAGTTGCATTACGACGTTTTTCACTTGGCAAAGAAATCTAAAAAAATATTAATTTAATAACATATATAAACTCCGCGCATTATCTATCTGAGTTGATGGTCATTTGTTTCTTGTTATTTGGTTGGCAGAATATATTTAGTTCCTTATGTAAGGTTTTCATCTTGTTTAAAATTTATTGTCAATCAAGACATTATTTTGACATTTATAAAAAAATCCAAACAATTTGCTTTAGCAAGAAGAAATAACAAGAAAAGTGCATAAAAAGAAAACTAAAGCATCAATCTATAAACATTTTGTTTAAATGAAGTAATATAATGTGCTCTATAAATTTTTGAAGTAAACACTATAACACAGAATTTGTTGAATAAAATAATACTGGTCCTTAATTTTATTCAGGTAATGTTAAATTTAAGTTTATAATAGCACTTTATGAATAAAAACTTACTTTTATTATAATTTTGAACAAAGTTTTACTTTTTAAACAGATTTTGTTATTATTTGTAAGACGTAAAATGACAGTCAATTTAACCTAACTGTTAAAAATTATCAAAAGCACAATGGGCTACAAAAATATTACTAAAAGTCATTTTTAAACCACTAATCATAGCTTCCTTGATCCAATTTGTTACTAAGATAGATAATGCGCCGAGTATATTTAATAAAATAGCACTTTAAAATGAGCGATTTGACAAGCTGGCGTTTTTGCATTTTGAGCCAGGAGAAATCGACCATAAAATTTTGTGTCCCGATATCAATAAGATGCACCTAAGAATTACGGATATATAAAGGTTTAATCTTGCAAAAAAATAAGCGCACTTATAAAGGATTTTTATTTTAAATTTTTTTGTAACTTACATTGGCCAACTTGATTTCAAAGTCCAATGATTCTTTAAGTTCTCGGGTGGCTCTATCCTTATCAGCTCCAAATATCACTGCGATGTCAATCATGTAGTCATAGTAAGCCTTGACTAGTTTTTCTTCCAAACCTTTGATTAAAAATTCTCGTCTTAATCCTAAAGATGCTTGATCAAGCTAAAAAAAATAAGATATTTATTAGAAAATTAAATTTGATTATTCATTTTAAAATATAAAAGTCCAAAATCTATCACTTCCTGTTTTACTAGAAACTAGACCAATTTTAAGTTTTTTTAATGTTACATTCAGGTTTGCAGCACCGTCGAGCACTTACGTCAATGGTTCTTTTTGTTGAATTCTTAACATCAATACCAACAGAAAAATCAATAAAATAATCGACAGAGTAGCCAATTCTCCTAAAACTATAAACAGATTTCCTCCAATTGAATTCGCCCTCGTTCCAGTTCTCTCCTTCAAGTACTGGCCAGCCTCCCAGTTCCTTAAGAATTTTGTGGATCGTTGTAAGACCTGCTGCCTCGATTAGAGTTTTGTTCATGCAGGATCTGTATAGTTTTTTTGTCAACTGGAAGGGTTTGGGTTCATTTGGCTGAATTGGTTCCTCGATCATAGACCTGAAAAATAAATAAAATTAAATAATAACACATTTTAGGAGACCATCGTATTCCTATGTATTTTGAGGCGCTGAATTCGAATTTGAGGTCAAAATAGCACCTCGTCCGATTAGTTTTAAAGATAACCTCAAAACTAATTGGATGAGGTCCTATTTTGCCTCAAAATACATAGGAATTCAATGATTTCCAAAAAAATTCTTGGCTTTTTTCTTTTTCTTTCTGTGGCCACACACGTAGTCACACAAAAAAAAAGGTCAAGAATTGTATTTATATGTATTTTGAGGCGCTGAATTCAAATTTGAGGTCAAAATAGCACCTTATCCCATTAGTTCTTGGAAATAACCTCAAAAAACGTTATTTTCGAGTAAATTTAGGGAAAGTTTTTCTACGTCTATGTCTTAGGGTATTTTTTTTAATTCCCTCTAAAAATATTAAGTTTTAAAAAATGACATTGTGAGCTAATCGAAAATTAAACTTAAAATTAAACAATACTGGGGACTAATTTCCATAGAAAAAAATAGTAGAACATCAGAGGGTATTTTTTTAGATCTAGCTCCTTTTTCCACTGCATTCAACAAACATACGGCGTATTCACTACACTTTTAAAAAGTCCAAGGTATTTTTTTTTTTCAAATAGCAAATGACACTAATGAAATGTACCGCAGACAAAATATTTAAGTTTTTCAAGTTTAAATACAAAAAATTGTTAATTTTTAACATTTTTCTAATTTTAATTTATAATCGGAATTTAAGAAAAACGCATAAAAACCCCACAGGCAAAATTTTTGCTCTGTTCAACGCCAAATGCTTTAAAATGTAAAAACAAAAGTTCTTGTTTATTTTTGCCTTAATATGCATTTAACAGAATAAATCTACAATAATGCCCAACATGAAAACAGTTTTTTGGTTTTTAGTCCAAAAATTTTTATATCTTTGATAAAAGGCCAAAAAATATTTAAATATTTGTCTTTACTAAAAAAAAATCTGTCTGTCGGTCTGTGTGTTCGGGAAATTTGTGACCACGATAACTTAAGAACACTTCGGGCTAAAGACTTCAAATTTGGACCACAGGTTGATTATCCAAAGTTCTAGACTGGGATGTTTTTGGTAAAAATCGGATTGGGGTAAGGGGGTACAAACTATTTTTTCAAAAACTTTTTTTTTTCAATTTATTTTTCGTTCTACGAAAAAAGAAACTTTTTTTGATATTTTTTTTATTTTAAAAAAGGAAACTTTTTTGAAAAAAAAAATTGAAAAACTTTTTTTTTTTACCATAATTAATTAGTTAACTAACCTGAGTTGTTCTTGCAAGAGATCACTAATAATACTGAAAGAAGTAACTGACGATTTGTCATCAGGTATATTAGTCTTTTTCAAAAAGTTCCCACACGTAAATTCGTAGAAATCATCACATGGGTCCACGGACTGGTCCATGTATTCGAGGACTTTGGAAGCAGTGTGCACACATCCGGGACTAAGACAAACTTTTGTCTGTTTGTTTTCTTCTGGATACGCATTTATGACTATGGGGTCTGTAGTCTGGAGCGCTTCGGCATTATACGTTGAACCTGAAAAATAAAAATAAGAATTAAAAATGAAAAAAAGAAAAAATGTCGGCTGTAAAAAAAGCCAGAAAAGTCTGGACACGTGTGTATTTCCAGAGAAGCCATACTTTTTCTCAACTTTTCTGTTCTTTTCTGTTTTTTTTGTAATATACAGAGCGGTCCAAAAGTCCCCCCCCTCTTAACTTTTGAACCAGTTGAGATATCGACTTCAAATTTAGAACTTTTAAATAAGTCAACTTAAACTATCTTTTAGCATATATTTAATACTTTCAGCTCTTAAAATGTTGGCAGGGGGGCATGGGGGCACATTTTTTTAAATGGAAAGGGGGGTCGTGTAATAGATCATTTTAAAGCTCATAAAATTCTCCATTTAACTCCATATTTTTAAATTAAAAAAAAAATTGGATTTAAAATGGGGTTGTCAAAATTCCTCTAAAAAAAAATAATGTTTTAAAAATGCCCAATTTCATCATAAAAAAATGTTAATTATACTTTTAAACTAATTTTAGTTGACATAAATAAAAATTTATAAAAAAAACTTAAAAAATCGAATGTTTTAGCACAAAAAATTGAAAAATCAAAACCTTAAAAAACATTTTTAAAAAATTTAAAAATGTTAGTTTAAATAGAGAATTTTATAAGCTTTAAAATTATGTATCACAAGACCCCCCTTTCCATTTAAAAAAATGTCCTCCCATGCCCCCTGCCCACATTTTAAGAGCTGAAAATATCAAATATATGCTAAAAGATAGTTTAAGTTGTCTTATTTAAGAGTTCTAAATTTGAAGTCGATATCTCAACTCGTTCAAAAGTTAAAAGGGGGGGTGAGGGGGGTGACTTTTGGACCGCACTGTATATATTTTTTATTTTGTGCCTTAAATTCGAAATATTATGTATGAGTATTTAACAATAAATTCTATTTTGGAGACACCAATTTTCTTGAAAATTTAAATATATTTTTTGTCCCATGTTGAACAGATGTGGATTTAGACTTTTTTATTATCAGATTTAGTGACTCAAAAAATATAGGTATCTGGAATCACTAATTTTATGAAGTTATTGTAAAAATTTAAAAATTACTCTTAACCCGAGGGGTAACCGCTATAATTTTGTACACCTTTAGGAGGAAATCTTCAAAGATTTCCTCCAGATTACCTCCAATCATTCCGAAAAGGAGGTAATCTGTAAAGATTTCCTTCAGATTACCTAGTAACCTTCAAAGATTTCCTCCAGATTCAGTTTTAGTAATCCCAAATTCACCAAAAACCCCAATTTTCAAAAAAATATTATTTAAAAATTTGTCTTTTTCGCCCCCTGGTTTTGGGTTGGAAATTTTTTATTATCCAATTCTTTTTTAGGATCACAAAAACCTCTACTTACCTCTTTCAGATTTTCTCAAATTTTGAATAATATGCCGAGATAGTTATTAATATTAATTAATATTAAATTATTTATACTCGTTATATCTTTACGAAAGGTAGTTTATACCTCGGAGTGTTTACATAAAATTTTAAAATCGGTAAACAAAATACATGCAACTTCTATCTTCTATCAAATTTTTCAAGACCATATTATTAATAGATAGATAGATAGATAGATAATTTATTTGTCCTTCTGAGAAATACAAAATTTCTATGGATACGTCATTATATCTTAAACTAATATAGATAAATAAATAAATAGACACTATGAAAATACATCACAAGATGACAATTACATTACAATTTTAACAGAAAACATATTAAAAAATCTTAAAAGTCTGTAGAAGCAATCGAACCACAGAAGTATTCTTCCAATGAATAAAATGGATTCTTTAAAAAGTATTGTTTTATTTTCTTTTTGAACACTGTGAACTGTGTGATATTTTTAGCAGTAAGTGGCAACCTGTTATATGCCCTTACTCCCATGTAACTGACCCCTTTTTCAAACGCTACTGTGCGGTGTCTGGGAATGGCTAGCTCATTTTCATGGCGGGTTTGTAGGCCCCGATTATTTTGACAATTACTAGTAAATTCATTATAGTTTTGCTTAACAAAAAGACACAGTTTATACAAGTATAATGAATAAACGGTCATTATATTACACCGTTTAAAAAGAGGGACGCAATGAGCGTCGTATTTCTCGACACAAATTGTCCTCACAATTTTTTTTTGTAATAATAAAAGTCTTTCTACTTCGGCGTAATTGCGAAAAAAAAAACATAAATGGTATTCATTTTATCTTTGTAGGCCTATTTTGATGCAGGCAATAAATACTTTCAGTTTTATAAAAACTGATCTATAAACTCACATCATGTGGAAACATGTAATTATACAGGCGTAGTTTTTCCTTCGCAATATTGATTATACTTTTTACAATATCCATTATTATTATTATTAAGTTGGTAAATTTAAAAATTACACTATTAGAAAGTCTTTTAATGTCAATGACCATTTCAAATATGGTGTTTTGTCACATTCTTAATCTACTATACTCGATATTATGCAATTTTAATTATTCATTGATCGATAAAGTTCCTCATAAATAACACTCCTGTATTATTATAATTTAAATTTTCAGTCTAATAGTTATTTTAGAGATTAATTCTAACAGACAGATTCCCTATTAATTACAATGAAGTTAATTTATACATGGTTTAACTCTTATGTTATTACTAGCAATGGAATCTCAGCCCGTGCAGTTTTTAGTAATAATAATAATAATAATAATAATAATAATAATGCATTTATTACAGTAAAAAAACTATATAAAAATAAAATATACCTACATTTGAACATGTAAAAAGTATGAGAAAAAAAAACATAAGGTAGAAGTAATAAGTCACCATCTTCTGAATGACATTTTTTTAAGTACCGATAGAAAATTTTAAAGTTTCAAACTTTTTTATCAGCAGACCTAAGTTCTTAATGTGCATGCCTAATTGTGGACTTCCAAGTATCTGGAAAGTATGAAAAAACTAGGAAAAAACCTCTCGAAAGTCAGACAGAAAGACAGACAGAAGTGTCATATCTTGTAAGACAGTACAAGCTATTTTAGGACCCCTTTTTGTATTAAATAGAGGAAAGTCGCCTAATTTCGGATACCATTTACAATGTATTCAGTATTTAATACTCGGTATTACTTTTTGATATTTTTTTTATATAACCAGATACAACTTATTATAGCGAACCATGATTTATTATAAAAGCAATTTTATTACAGTTTATTTTTTCCAAAAAACACGGTTAAAAAAAATCAGCGCATTTTTGTGCATTTGAAAAAGGGCTCCTAATTTCGGACATATCCGAAAAATTTTTTTCAAGAGTAGATCTAGATCCCATTGCTTATGTTTCTTGTTATTCCTTCACATTTAAGACGTAAATTGATCATTAAGCGATTTTCTACGAAATACTATAGGAACTATAATTTTAGATTCCCAATTTCGAATATCTTAGTATCTTAGGTAATTTTCGTTTTTTCAAAATTGTTTATCTTAGTTTGTTGTATCATTATAAAAATAATAATTAATGGTTGGTTATCCTGAATAATAATTACCTTGCGGATATCCGAAATTGGGAATCAAATGCACAAAAATGGTCTATCCGAAATTAGGCAACTTTCTGCTTTTTAGATTAGAAATTTGTAGAATGTTTACGTTTTCAAATTGCTTAATTATGAATAGTGGATCAACTTAAATAACATCATAACTTACCCAAGACAGAATCACGAACTTTTATAACGATTATTTATCAAATAAACAAGCATAATAATGCAACTGAGCACAAAACTGCCATTTGCAATATAAACGATTTGTGCTGCCATTTAAAGGGGAGAAGCTCTACCGTTATCATATTACAGGAAGGATTTAGTTTGACTTTTGGCTTCACATAAAAGTAGGTTTCTGTTTACCTTTGCAGACAGTATCTTAAATACACTACTATCCGAAATTTGGAAACCATCCGAAATTAGGCGCATTTCCTCTATCATAAATAATAAAATACGCCTAAATTAATACATATAATTATAAAAATTATATTATATTGTACATATATGTATATATACAGGGTGTCCCAGAATGTTTCCAAAATCTCTTGGGGTAATTAGATCTTGTCAAAATAATGCCACAACTTCATATAATATTTTTGGCTATGGATCCCCTACTCTGAGATATTTGCCCCCCAAGATGAAATAGAAAATTCAAATTTTCTGGATAACTTTTTTACTGTTCAATATTTTTTAACAATTTTTTCAGGGTTTTTTAAGAAAATTAATGCCCATGGAATGACCTTAACAGAAGTTTCGAAAGTTCTCAGAAAAGTCAGAGGCGGACTTCCGTTATGGTTCCAAACCCCTAATTTTACAAAATTTTAGACTTCTAATTACATTCTTAACATTCTGGGAGTAATTTTGATCAAAAAAGTACTCTACGCAAATTTCGATAAATTGAAGCGTGTCCGAGAAAAAGGCACTTTTTAAATCCAAAGGCAGTAGGACCGTAAAAAAATATTTTTATATTATTTCAAAAATGCTAATAATCATTAAAAAATGTTTGTTTCTCATCAAAATAAAATAAAATCGTTTCATTTTATCGAATTTCGCGTAGAGTACTTATTTAATCAAAATTACTCACAGAATGTAAAAAAAATAATCAAAAGTCTAAAATTTGTAACCCCAAAAAACTTAGGGGCTTGGAACCCAAACGGAAGTCCGCCCCTGACTGTTCTGATAACTTTAGAAACTTCAGTTACAATAAAAAATATTAAAAAGTAAAAAGTTATCCAAAAAAATGAATTTTTCTATTTCACTTGGGGGGCAAATATCTCAGAGTAGGGGGGGGTTGTAGCCAAAAATTTTATATGAACTTTTGGCATTATTTTGACGTGATCTAATCACCCCCTAAGAGATGTTGGAAACATTCTGGGACACCCTGTATATTTACCTACGCATTTTTATTTTTATCGGTAAATACATAAATACAGAAATAATGTAAGTGACAATATTACATTATAATGAAAAATATGTGAATAAAATAGTTTTCCACTATTAAGAAACAAGCCGTGAAGATATCTAAAGCTTCGCATTCTATAGTATAATCTTCACAGCAGATAGTTTATTGTGTTCTTCCTCATAAACTTAAAATCGATATTTTCTTCATGGAGTTTATCCGAAATTTAATTTATTTTTGATAATTTTTGAAAATTTTCGGGTCTATAACTTAATGTTTTCAAAATTTGTTATTTCATAATTTGCTTTTTCATTTTGAAAATTTTCAAAACTTGGGGAAAGCCTTGTATTCGTGCAAAATTTTTCCATTTTATTGCGTATTGTTGCGTTTTATGACGTTTTATGTCCATATGATCAATTTCGAGCAAAAAGTCCAAACTTCGGTCGATCGGTCTGTCAGGGAAATCTTTTGAGTAAGATAACTTAAGAACCACCTCAGTGCACCGCGGTGCAGCGCGGGGATGATGGGGTAAATATTATTAAATTTTTTCAATATTTTCGTGAAAATTGGTATATAGGGGTTTCTGGGGTCGATGAATCTAAATCTGATATTAAAATTTTTCTAATTTCACCCCCCGAGGGGCGAGGGGTAGTTTTTGTGAAAACTGGTATATAGGGATTTTTGTGGTGAAAGTAAATCTGTAATAAAAAACTCTAATTGCAACCACTAGGGGGCGGAGGTAGTTATCTTGAAAATTGGTTTATTGAGGTTGTTGAGGTTGCTGAAAGTGGATCTGATAATAAAAAAATCTAACTCCACCCCCTGAGGGGCGGGTGTAATTGTCTCGAAAATTTATATATTGGGGCTTTTAAGGCAACTAAAACTGAATCTTAATAGTATATTAATAGAATCTATAATTTATTTGAGGCGTATATATATTTACAGTATTATTAATTTGAGCCATTTCGCCATTTAGATTTTTTATAATATAAATAGTCATTGAGGCGAAATGGCTCAAATTAATAATACTGTTAATAGTATATTGTTTTACTAAGAGGAAAAGTGAAGATTTTTTTTACTAGTCTGTAGAATTTACAGACGAGTAAAAAAAAGCACTTTTCCTCTGAGTGAAACATACTATTTTTTCTTCAAGCATTCTATATATATTTTTTAAATATTAATTTTTGAATTTAATTTATTCAGTAATAAAGTATGTTTTTTTTTATTAAAATAGGCCAATAAAACCCTTTCGAAATAAAGTTAAACCTTCCTTAGCTTATTTTAAATTTTTTTCGTAGGCTAAATAGTACAATTTCACACAAGGTTTTTGCACAGAATCTCGAGTTTACATAATAAACAAACAAGTTTGAAGTATGGCTGTCATCAAAGTCAAAGAGTGCTGCTGCCAGTGGTGGTTTTGCTAACTAACTTTTTTTTACGGCGTACAACAATGAACTCATTTTTTTACTGTGAAAAATGGGAAAGCTCTTTTACTGGGCAGTTTATTTTAAAAATTTGCGCACTCATTTAATTTTAGTAGTTTTTTTTTTGTCGAAGTAATGTGCAGGCATACTAGGGTGGGTCAAAAAAACCGACTATTTTTTTTTTACTTTATACTCTGAAAAATCAGTTGCTAGACACCTCTCGAAAATTCTCACCAAATATGAGCTCTTAATTTTGATAAAAAGGTTCTTCGCTTTACAATTTTCGATTTTTTCCTCAGTATTAGGAACAAAAATTCATATCTCTTTGACAACTGTTGGTTAAAAAGTATCTCTCCTCATATTCTTGTAGGAAATCGAACGCTCTACAAAAAAGGTCTCTTACAATATTTTCGTAAACCTCACCGTTTAAAAGATATCAAAGGTTAAAGTTTGATTATTTTAGAAGACTTTTCTGTTTTGCTTTTGAATTTTATAAAGAGTAGTAGAGTAGTAGTAGAGTATAAAGAAAAAAAAAATAGTCGTTTTTTTTGACCCACCCTAAGGCATACTATGAAATATTTTAACCCAAATTTCGTAATATTGTCTTATTCGACCTTTTTGCTAAACGCGGCATAATAATAGAACGTTTACATAATTTTAAAAGTTTGTTGTTTTTTGCTTAAATTCGGTATTATTAAGCTTATAAGATATCCTTTTTTAAAGTGTTGGGTGTTAAATTAACGCTGTTAATTTATACGTAATGTCATTAATGATAACAATTTTTTAGTTAAAAACTCATTAAGAAATTTACAAATTATGCCAAATTAACAAGCCAACGCAAATGGAATATTTTTCTAAACATAATAAATTTTGAACATTTTTTTTTTGTAATCATTACAATATTTTTTTACGAGTGACTACTGTTACACTGTATTTATGGAATACACGTGTATACTATGTAGCTACACTGTAAAAACTGCATGTAAAATAATGTAAAAATACATGAATTTACATAGTAAAAAAGAATGTAAAAGAATGTAAAATAATGTAAAAAAATATATTTACATTGATTTACATATTTTTACATGATTTTACAATGTAGGGCTATGTCATTTTAAGACGCGCGTGCGCTTTGGACAATAACCGAGAAGGCGTCCCATCATGAGACGAATTGTTTAGTATTGTTATTGTTAGAGAGATAGCGACGCCTGCTGCTTAAAGTGTTAAAAGTGTAAAAAAAGGTAATTATTATTTATGTACGATATTTAAATGCTTTATTATAAATTACGATCTTTATCAGCCAATATATCTTTAAAGAAAGGTTTAAGCAGTTTATAATCGTATTAAGGGTGCAAATCGTTTGGTTTATTAAACCAAATGAACTTTACGCTACGATATTTCAAAAAAGCTTTGACACAGAGACTTGTGATTAGGAACAAAGATTTTCCAAGTAGTAAATATTTTTTTTTTCAAATTTCAAGTCTATGCAAAATATTACCATTGTGGACTATGTAATTTTTACCATTCCGGTCTATGGCAACATATTACCATTTACGGACTATGTAATTTAATGTAATTAATTTTTACCGTATAGGGTCATTTCACCTGAGCCTTATTTTTTCTTCTTTACTTGGATTGTTTTTGTTCTGGTTTTGTTTTTTTCGCCTTTTAGAAGAAGAGCAAACAACCAAGAACAAAATAGCCAGGTAAGACTTTTTTAGATGAACCCTACATGTAAACGTTTGAAATCGTCTTGGAACGTCTAGAAAATATGAAAAAATGCGGTTGTAGAAAAATTATCAGTGGGACTGCCTACCCGTCGCATAGTGGGCTGAAAAAAAAAAGATGGACGAAAATGGCGGAACCAATATGGTGTATCGGTTTTTAGAATGTTGTCATAATTAGGCGAAATTAAGGCTATATAGTATTCCCAGGTCATCGGTTTTAAGGAAAGGACTAAAATTATACCAATTAACATGATAAAAATTAATTTCCTTAGGGCTCATTTCCGGACCAACCTTATCACCTCTTAATTTTTGGCATGTCAGTTATTGATCACCCTGTTTTTAAATTTTAATATTTCAATGACCTTTTTGCATACAAAAAGTCCAAACCACCTTATCTTTAATTTATTTTAATTTAGGAAATCACTAGGGCTAATTCGAGATATTTCCTATACCTGGACAATAAAATTCAATTCAAGGAATTCTAAAAACCTGGAAATGAATATTTTAACTAAAATGGATATAAAACTGTATTTTTAACTTTCATATAAGCTTCATCATATTGTTTTAGGTTTAGTCCTTTCCTTAAAATGGATAACCTTGGACTACTTTATAGACTTAATTTCGACTATTTATGATAACATTCTAAAAACTAATAGACCATATTGGCTTCGCCATTTTGGTGTTTTAACCATTGGTCTACGTTAATATCCCTAAAAAGAGCCTGTATACCAAATTTAAACAAAATCGAAATAAATTTAAAAAAATTTACCACCCTGCGGAAATTTTTTTTTCACCTTTATCATATTCGAAATCAGCGGTATCAAAAATACTGCTGTACGTCGGTCCGTCTACTTGTAAACCTTAAAACTTACAAACGGAATATAGAATTAAGAAAAAATATTTTATGAAACTACTATTTTCCACAAAAGTTGCAGGAAATTTTATGTTCTAAATTTTTTGTAATAGCACACAAAAGTTGCGGGAAATTTTATGTTCTGTAATTTTTGTAATAGCTATTTTTAATCTAGGTGGAGCCGGAGAGAAGATATTCTCCAATAACTGGTTTTCGGTAGCCTTTTTAGAATATGGCGGCGCGAGCAGCGGTCGCTCAAGGTCGAAAACTCGGAATATTAATTAGGATACCAAACTGTACAAATCTACCAAATTAGAACTCTCCTTGACCTTTTGCAGCGAAAGCCCCCTTTTATGAATTCAGTGCCTGGCCGGAAAGGGTTGCG
This sequence comes from Brachypterus glaber, assembly GCA_958510825.1. Taxonomy (NCBI): domain Eukaryota; kingdom Metazoa; phylum Arthropoda; class Insecta; order Coleoptera; family Kateretidae; genus Brachypterus; species Brachypterus glaber. The sequence goes on from OY294046.1 coordinate 50,950,593, forward strand.
TTTCAGTTAATTTAGAATTTTAATTTTTTGAGTCGTATTAAATTCTTTTAATTTCAAAAAGGACAGAAGTTCTGAACTCTAAAGTTTTAATGAAAGTAAGAAACAAAAAAAGATCTAATGTGGGTGATTTAAAGTATAAATACTTTAAATAACTCGTTTATAAGTTATACCGATAATTTTTTTGTTTATATGTAGGCACCTTGTATTTGCTGTTAAAATTAGTTTTAAAAAACTAAAATAAGTTTTGGATAAATATTGATAAAAAGTGCAAAACTGGAACTTAAAAAAAAATAATAAAAGTAAATTTAACTTACTTGTTATTTCTTGATTCCTATTGTATAATACTACTATTAAAGCTACAACTAAAGATACACCAATAAGTATAAAAATGGCGGTGGTCAACGTTAGAAATCTTTCCATACTCGTTCTCCGTTTCCACCATGTTGGATTTCTGTAACAAATAAAAATATCATTAAAAAACTATTACAAGGTCTTTTGTTTTTACAATTTTTTATCATTATTATTTAAAAAAATATTCCTGCAATTTATATTTTTGAATATTGAAATACCTAGTGAAAAAATATTATACTTTTTCCAGTGTTTAGTATTCTTACTTTTTTTTAACTAATGAGTATTGTACATTGAAAGACATATCGACTTAAAATGAAACGTAGTTGATAAATTTTAAATTTAAATGAATCTTATTATTATAAAAAAAAATAGATAGAAAACAAAGGAAATTTAATTAATGTATTTATCTATAAATCAGATTTGTAGTAAAACTTTTAAAAATATATTTAGGTGGGTATTAAAAAAAAATAGAATAAAGAAAGGTAAACCATATTTTATTTTACAAGTTTGTATCTGCAATTCTGTAGAATTTATTCTGAAATTTCGAAAATTACACTGAGAGGGAAAATCCAAATCTCCTCTATACAAACATGCTGGTGGAGGTCCAAAAGCTCCACCTAAGTGCCTATCCACAAACTCTTATGCAAGCATAGCATTATGTTATAAGCCTGCAAACACACATGACGGCACATCAAGCCAAATCCCGGCATCGCGATGTTATGTATTATGCTAGTTATGCGAGCCACTGGCTAGGCCTTGAGGCGCCACCTTAAAATAATTTTCGAAAGAAGGTCTTGGGTTCAAATCCCAGTCGGGAAACCACTTTTTTCTCATATTGTTTAAAAAATAAAAATATATATGGTTGAATAGGGAATTTTCAAGGGAATTTTATTTGCTGTATCACACGACACCCCTTCCATTAAAAAAAAAATACGAAACACGTTGAATGATAGGTAAGTTGAGTGGCCAAGAATGTACGAAGCAAAATATTTGAAGGGGATAGAGGAATCTCAACGCCGATGCAGTGGTAGGGATAGGAGGCGTTTCGGCGATCTTCGCGTCTGCAGTCTGCAAAACAAACCATTGCGCATCTAATTTGAACACGCCAAATGAGGGGCACTGTCGCTGAGATTCCCCTATCCCTTCAAATCTTTTGCTTCGTTCATTCTTGGGCACTCAACTTAACTACCATCCAAAGTGTTCCGTACTTTTAACGCGAACTGTATAAATTTGTTTCATGAAAAAATAAGCAACTTTTTTTTTAAATGTCCGTCTGTCCGGCTTGATATTTTCAGGAATAAGCAAGTTCTACGAGGGGAAGGAAGTAATTCCCCCAAAAACAAAAAGTTATGGGGGGTTAAAAAAAAACAGAAAATAGCTGTAAGAAAATTTCAATTAACGTAACTTTTTCAGGAAAAATTAACAAATGTAAAAACCATAATTAAAAAAAAAAAAAATTAGTTTTATTTTCGTGTTTAACAGAAAAAAAATAAAGAAAAAAAAAATAGATTTTCTTTTAAGGTTTTTTTTTATTTTTTTTTTTTGATTTTTTTGATTTTTTTTTTCAAAATCTTATTGTTATTTTTTTTTTCACAAAAACGAAATAAAATTGCTGATTTTTTTTTTGTATTTGGACTTTTTACTGTGAATAATATATAATTGAATGCGTAGGATTATATATCTTCACGGCTTGTTTTATTTCTGAAAATATTTTATTATGTATATACCATAATATAACCTGTTTGTACAAAATGATTAGACATAGGCATACATTGAAGAGTACTTATTTATCACTAGAAGACTTGCATTATTTTAAATTGCATTTTTAAAAAAGTCAGTTAATGTTAAGTTTTTACTACACACACGGTATATTATTCAGGGAGACAATGTTGGTTATAAAAATAAATAGGATTTCTTTCTTTTATGATAATCATAAAACAGAAAACGCATTAAGAATATAAAATAAAAGGCCGCGATAATATGACTTTTATAACTTTTAAACGCATTGACCTAGACATAATTTTTTAACGCTCTTAAAAGCTTAAGCTTATAAGCTATGGTTATCTAAAAATAAAAACAAGCCGTGAAGATATGCTAAGCATTCCATTATATACTATTTTCCCAAATAATTTTCAAAAAAAAATAAAAAATAGGTAATAAGTTTTTTTTTTAAGTTGTGATTTTGAAAAACCAAAAAATTTTATTCTTTTTTTCAAAAAAAAAACGATTTTCAGAAAAAATTTAGTTTTTTTTCAAATTTTAAATTTTTTTATTTTTTTTTGCGGAAAACGAAAAATTCTTGAATTTTTTTTTTAAATAATTAAAAAAAAAAATTTTTCAAAATAAAAAAAATACATTTTTTTTAAGATCCAAACGAATAAAAAAATAAATAATTCTCTTTATGCGGAAAACGAAAAATAAAAAAAATAAAAAGCAAATTAAAAAAATAAATCCAAATTTTTTATTTTTGAATGAAAATGATTTTATTTTTATTTTTTTTTAAGTTTAACCCCCCATACTATTTTGCTTTTAGGGGGATTACTTTTAAAATCGGAAGGATTGATCCTTATAATAAAGGTATTTTTTTCTAAAAAAGTTCGAATTTTCTTTCAGCTTTTTTCGATTTTTTAAAGTTTAACCCTCCATACCTTTTTGGTTTTTAGGGGTATTACTTTGAAAATTGGTAGAATAATCCTTATAATAAAAGTAATTTTTCCTGAAAAAGTTACGTTAATCGAAATTTTCTTTCAGCTTTTTTGATTTTTTAAAAGTTTAACCCCCCATAACTTTTTTGTTTTTGAGAGGATTACTTTCAAAAACAATAGGGATCTTTACCTCGTCTAAGTTGATTTTTCCTGAAAATTTTAAGTCGGATTATTTTTCCTTGAGTTATCGTGTTCACAAAAATCGTGACATCGGACGGAAGGAAGGACGGACACATTGACGGACAGACGTACAGATAAACATTTCCAAAAACAAGTTGCTTATTTTTTCATGAAACAAATTTAATCCTAGAATTTTTTGTCTAGGACGATTTTTGAAAACTTTTGAAAATTCGAAACTACCATATAATACTATTCTGGCGCATGTGCTGTGAATAGTATAATAATAAGCACAGAAATGTATAAAGATTTAATAAAATATCACGAAATTGGCTTCATGTTATTTATTTCCTAGGGAGCCGCAACTTAAGTAATGGATTTTTTTTTATACCTAGCCTAAAAAAAATGGTTTACTAAAAATATCTATCAAGTCAGACTTTTTTTATAAAAACTTAATTAAAATTGTAGACTTTTTTATTATTTTTTTTTTCTTAATATAAAATAACAAATAAATTCTTACAGTATAGATAATTAAGAGCTACTTTTTTTAAATCAGCGTACTTAAAAAGTACTAAAACTCAACATTGAGTAAAATAAAAATCCTAAAGGAAGCAATACTAATTTGATCTTTTTTTTTAAAAAAGGTTTAATGCATTTTGCAAAAAATGGAAGCGATTTCTGGAAAATGATTTTAGGAATCAACATACCAAAAACTCTAAATATCAGCTCTTAGCTATCTGAGAATCTAGATTCCAAAGAAGCCTTTCAGACTTGTGTAATTAATTAGTGATTATTATCTTACCTATGTAGTACTTAGTTTCCTACCTAAACAATATTCATAATGTGCAACCGAAGGTAAATGAACTTTCTAGTTTAATAAAAGATCACTTAGTATGAATATCGTGATTACTTACCTCTTATGGAAAACAATCAATATCAGACTGTTATTAACAGTTTCACAAGTACAAGTACAGGGTGGCCCAAAAAAAAACTAGAGACCTATTAAACCATTATAAATTCTTTACCTTTTTATCTTTAAGGTTGTACCTACCATTCGGTAGGTACACCCCGGCATTTAACCGTGTCGGTTATGGCCTATTTGAAAAATCTGTACCAAGAATATGCTAAGACATAAAGGATTCGGCAAATAATTTTTTTAATTTAAAACAATATTAAGTTTTTCAGTTATAAAGCTTTATATGAATGCGTTATTTTAAAGCCATGGGTTATTTTAAAGTCATGGGTTATTTTAAAGCTATGGGGATTAGAGCAATGATAATTTTTAATCTTTATTATGTTAAGGGGACTTTTCGTTTCATAATAAAATAATTTTTATTTTTTTTTTGTGAAAAGAATATGATATTTATTAAAATGATTTCTTTTGGACATATTTATAAAACATATTAAGAATACAAAAAAAAATGTTTTTTTGTATTTTTAGTACATCTTGACCACTTTAGAGGGCTTCTTCCAAAATACACTTTTTAAATGGCTCCACAGTTTTTGGGATTCCTGTAACACATAGAGTAAAAATTCCAACGGGTTCTATTTATAAGACTAAATACTAGTAACTACCTAAAAATATTCTATTTTCAGTATTTTAATCATTTTATAAACATTTTCCTGAAAAATTAAAAAAAGCCATTAAATTTTTCAGAAAAAGGTTTATAAAATAATAAATATATTAAAAATAGAATATTTTTTAGGTTTAGTTACTGGTATTTAGTTTTATGAATATAATCCCGTTGGAATTTTTACTCTGTGTTACAGGAAGCCGTTTATATAAACTGTCTTTTGGAAGACGCCCCCTGAAATGGTCAAGATGTACTAAAAATGCAAAAAAAAATTAATTCTTAATATGTTTTATAAATATGTCCCAAAGAAATTAGTTCAATAAATACAATATTCTTTTTATAAAAAATAAATAAAAAGTTTATTGTTTTCCAATTATGAAACGAAAAGTCCCCTTCAGTGGTCTTTCTTCATGAACTGAAAAACTTAAATTAATACAATTAGCAATCGAGTCTTTTTGAGCATATTCAGTTCATATTTGTTATCGATCAAGAAGCAAAAAATTAATAATGATACTATTTTATGTAACAAAATAAGTAAAAAATTGGTTTTATATGTGTCAAATTCGTATAAAGTCAAGGATTTTATTTCAGTGACTGGTAGTAACCTTAAAAAAGGAAACTATTAGTTTTATACTAGATGCAATAAAGTGCGCTTTTTATTAGTGATTGTTTTTAATGCTTGATGGATTACACATACAGTTTAATTTTTTTGAAGTACAACAGGTACAAATTATTGATTTAAAATGTATAGTACCTACCTAGTGTACCACTGCAAGCCAAAAATTACATATTTATTTATTTTTTTTTAATTCATTGGAGTCATTTCTAAATAAGCTTTAGCTAGCTTGTGCTAGGGCTAAAGTTTTTTTTTAGAGGAAAATATTTTAAAATTTATCAGATAAAAAGACAAAGACTGATTTCAGTTTTTATATTTAATTAGATTTTGTTTTGTCAAAGTTCTTTAAAGCTTACTTACGTACTTAGACAAAAGAAGAATAGAATAGCATTGTAAGAGAGAAATATCGGTTTATCATTAACACGTTGACGGACACCGGTCTAAACGTCATAACTCCAAATGGACATTACTGCCTTTCTAAGCTGAAAGGTCCTATCTGTGTATGTTAACCCTATGTAGATAGGACCTTTCAGCTTAGCACGGCATATTAGTGGTATATACCACAATTGGCTTGGTTTCTGTTTCGGCATCCGCATCATTTTCCGACAATTTTGCATACACTAGGGTATAGGGTGTCATTTTGAACACGCAATACCATATTTAAGTGCCCAAATGAACACCATTTTGCTGACGTCATATGCCGCGGGTGTCCGTCCAACGTGTTAATAACACAGGCGCACAAAAAAATAAAGGTCTGTTTCCCCAGACTAGACAAACATCTCTATACGTTTTTGGAATCGCTGAATCCGAATCTGGGGTTGGTTTAACTCGGTCATGTCGCATTCGGATTCAGCGATCCCAAAAACGTATAGAAATGTTTGTCTTCTCTGGGGAAACATACCTTTATTTTTTTATTGTATGCCTGTGTACTATTCAACTGACTAAAATAATATTTATGTTTTACGTCACTCCCACTCATTAAAATTTTATATGGCACACTCTAGCTATGTTGGACGGTTTCAAACTCTGCATAGTGATATAGGCATTACTGTAGTCTACTTAGCATTATTTTGTCTAAGCTTATGCATAAAATATAAGTCGACTCGACTTAGTCGAGACATAAGTTAGCTTTGTGTGCCGATCTCGGTGGCGCAGTTGGTAGTGCGTCCGGCTGCGAACACTGAGATTGTGGGTTCGAGCCCCACATAGAGCATGGATGTATAGTGGTGTAAATAGTCGGTAGATGGAACTACGATGACTAACTGTAATGTGGGTTGCAGGTGAAACTGTAAACACATTTCAGGGTGGATGCGAGTTCTGTTGAGGACCGTGCTTCGGAGGGCACGTAAAGATGGCGGTCCCGTCAATTAGGCCATAGCAGCGAAAAACGACGTTAAATGATTAAACAAACAAACAAGTTAGCTTTGTCAGATGATTCGATTATTTATAATACAAGCCGTAATGCCCTTTCTTAGCACGGATTATTTAAAAACCAAGATTAGTTCTCTTTAGTAACCTTGTTTAATAATTTCCCCCAAACTAAGTCAATTTTTAAAAAGCTTTTCAATTTTTAGCTTTTTTTTTCTTTAATTTTTAGATTTTGTTTTGATTTAGTGGATCAGAGTTAAAGTTTCGGATTTGTATATAAATTGTAATATTAATTTAGTGGAGGTAGACAACCCATAATACTCATCTGTGTATTACGGGTTATCGCGTTTATCACGTATTCTATTATAACGTATTTTGACAGAACGGTGCGCTCTGTCATTTCCTTTTATACGTTTGTGAAAGAAACACTTGTTGCAAAATGTGATCTCAAGAAGCTGTTTGAGCCTCAGGGCTTTGGATTGTCATTTGACCCATCCATTGCGATGATGTTAAGGGCATGTGCCTGGTCATCCAGGTAAATAACAATCATTAATATTACTTTATGTATTCATACTAATTTCCAGTTTTTGTAGTTCACGTGATGCACTAACTGCCTGTGAGCCAGTAAACCCTTGTATTCAGTGTTTTTTCAATATATAAATAAACCTTAACATCTTAGAACATTAGACCTAAACTCCGAAAGAGTCTCTGGAACTAAATAGGCTGGCGCCTAATAAATTTCCCTGTCAGTTTAGCTTCACTGTGCTAAATTTCAAGTTTCTAGCTATTCTGGAATTGGGTAAATAAAACCGGATAACCATACATATACAGGTCTTTTCTCTTTTATATTTTAGATATGGATTTTTTTCTCCCACAACCTCAGGAAAAATCCGAAACTTTACCTCCGACTAAAAAAAAACTAAAAATTGGAGTGAAATTATTAAACAAGAGAACTAATTTTAGATTTTAAATAAATATTATAATCCGTGCAAAGAACGGGCCTCACGTCTAGTACTTTATATATTCTAATATTAGTGAATTAACTCAAGTACTTATTTTTCTGTAAAGCTACTTTCAGGGTAAATCATACGTTCATGAAGAATTTCAATTGAATGACGACCCTGTGTATGAAAACTGATATGAATTATTTATTACTCAAATGAAAGTTAATTTATTTGTATATTGTACTCTCAATTGTATGTTGATTTTTTTTCACCAGACGATTGCCTGATAAACTATTCAATCATGTATTTAATAACATATACTTATAGAAACGTTTATTATTATACACTATTCTAAAAATATCAACGAACTAATAACCCTTCTTTCTAGAATAGGTTAAAATAAAGTATCGCCAACATCTCGGTTTGTTTGTAAACAAATAGTAGGTATATTCAGGCCTGAACAATAACAATTACCAGTAACTGGTATTGTTGTCTCTGAGATGTGCGAGTAAGACAGACGAATGTTTATGTTGCCGACGTTTTTGCCAGTTTTAACGAATGAAATGCCTATTCTAGAGAGAGGAGTTATTAGTTCGTTGAAAAACATCCGTTTCTTACCATAAACATCATTTTATAAAATTATAATAATATTTTTTTTATGGTTTATCAAAAAAGAACCATTAAACGAAACTCAACCCTTGGACCTCCTTCAACCCCGAGGACGCATAAACATAACTCCACCCTGCCCCATCTTTGGATTTTTTTAAAATTATTATTGAAATTTCAGTATGACCTTTAGACCTGTGAACGGAAGGAAAGATATTCTAATTCAAATCCGAATCAAAAGACCACGATGTTTGTGGGTATGATTCCCGATAATGATTTCACTTTCTTTACAAGTGGGGTATGAGGGAGTCTCCAGGTTCTCTATTCTTGACCATTAGCAAAAATAACTCGCATACTCCAAACCACATTGTAGAAGACTGTCTTAAAGATCATTCAACGGGCCAATTGACGATTTTATTAAAGCCTCCCCAGAAGCAATTCATTGGCTTCAAGGTCTTGCTCTACAACTGTAAAAACTACCTGTATGACAAATATCTCTCAAAATTAAAAAATTACTGTGTCTACTCCAAAGTTTTTTATTGAAGCATTTTATTTAAAAAAAATTAGCTAAAATTGTTTTGACCCTTGAATTAAGGGTCATCTTCAGGCTAAAATAGTCAAAAAATTAAAAACAAACAACACGGACTACATTATAAACATACACCAACAAATATCTCTGATATACTGTTTCCTTTTTTGTCTTATTTTTGTCTGTTTTCTTTTAAATATGTATACTATTGCTATTTAAAATTTATATTGTGTATTAAAGTCATAAGCTAAATAAAGAATAAATTATTTCACGTAAGTGAAATCATTATCGAGAAGTATACGTGAGTACTCAATCTTAAAAAAATATAAACTCATTACTTGTAATATTAAATTAATTAGTAGTGCTAGAAAAATATAGGGTATTTTATGATAGTATAAAGTCGCCCTAGGCAAAAATTTCTTGGATATAAATTTGTTTCATGAAAAAATAAGCAACTTTTTTTTAATGTCCGTCTGCCCCTCTGTCTGTGATGTCATGATTTTTGTGAACACGATAACTCTAGAAAATTATCAGGAAAAATCAATTTCTAGGAGAGGAAGATCCTTATTGTTTTTGAAAGTAATCTCCCCAAAAATAAAAAAGTTATGGGGGGTTAAACTTAAAAAAAAATCGAAAAAAGCTGAAATAAAATTTCGATTAACGCAACTTTTTCAGGAAAAATTACTTTTATTATAAATATCAATTTTACCAATTTTGAAAGGTAAACCCAAAAAGGATAGAAGACATACATACACTCCCACTTCCACCCAACCAAACAAATTCTGTATTTGTTCTTTGTTGAACAAATACAATATTTACTTGGCCGGGCGAATATATTATTTTTATTAAAGAAATTACTGGCGCCATCTAAATTTTAGTAGAATTATTTTATTCTACAGATTCACATTAGCTATGTTCGTTCGTGCCGCTCAGTGCTACACTTTCCGGCCAACGAAATAAATACTGTATTTGTTGTATGAAAAACAAATACAGTATTTATTTGGTTGGCTGGAAAGTGTAGCACAAATGAGATAGAGATAGGATAGACGTCTTTTGTTTCATAATTCTAGTTGTAGAGAGCTCCATTGAAAAACTATGCTTGCATACAAAATTTCAGGTAACTTGAACATTTTTTGACCCCCGCCCACTCAGTTATAATATATTATATTTTTTTTTGAAAAAAAAAAAACTTTTTTTAAAACGAAAAAATTTTGAAAAAGGTTTTCACAAAAAAAGTATTTTTTTTACTGTTATATTTTAGAATTATAAAATTAAAAGTATTAAAATACACATTGGTTGCGTTATCTGGGAAAATGCAATATACCATCCACTGTGAATAGTATATAATGGAGTGCGTAGCATTACATATCTTCACGGCTTGTTTTGTCTTTAAAATTGTAATAATGTAAAAAATTAAATAATACAAGTACCTCATGGTCAAAAAATGTTCAAGTAACCTGACATTTGCTTTGCAAACATAGTTTAACAACATGGGGTGCATATGAAAAATTAGAGTCTTTTTGCAATACCCCAACAAGATTTAAAATGATGATATTTAAAACTAAATCTGAATTTTAACAGTACACCCTTGACTCGGATTATTCGTTCTTGATTTATCGTGTTCACAAAAATCGTGACATCGGACGGACGGACATACGGACGGACATTTGAAAAAAAAGGTTGTTTTTTTTTCATGAAATAAATTTATATCCAAGAATTTTTCGTCTTGGACAATTTTTGTTTTTTTTTTTGAAAATTCGAAACTACCGTATAATTGTATTCTAGCGCAGGCGCCGTGAATAGTATAATAATTGAAAATAAAAAATTAGGAAATATCTATTTTTAAATTAATTTAAATTATTAATTATTATAATAAATTGTGTTTTTATTTGAATGACAATATAAATGTATGGGTCAATAAAGACTAATTTCTTATTGCCAATTAATTTAATCAGAATATAAACAAGCCGTGAAGATATGTAATGCTTCGCAGTCCATAGTACTCTTCACAGTGGATGGTATATTACTTTATCTTTCTATAGGGGAGAGTGGGTATGTTTCGACCAGTGGGAGGATTCAACCATTTGATTTTATTTAAAAACTGTTTAAATTTTGCGTGCTTCCCGTAGTGCCAACTAATAAGTTTAGTTGCTATAGTGCCTAGTTAAAGTTTGGTCAAATTCGGAAAGGTCTAAGAAAAATTACGAAAAAATCAATTTTTTGTAAAAATGAGGTAAGGATTTGGTTCTACATGTTTTATTGATATTTTTCTAGTGGTAAAATCTATTCAAAATCGGTTTTATGTTATTAAACAAGTGTTTTATTGGCTTCATTTTCATGCACTGAACCTAACCTAATTCGTTTATTTTACCGGGTATCATCATATTATTTAAAATATGAGCATATAGGGATGATTCGATCACTGGATAGAACATTCGAAAATTTAAAATAATATTAAAAATCTAATCCGTTTTTTTGTTTTCCAATATACTTTTAATATTGGTTCGTATTTTCAGATTACCTGCTACTTACTAGGTAGTATTGTATTGTTTTTTTTTTTATATTAGTTAAATCGTTTCTGGTTCCTTTTAATATTAGTGTAATATTATTTGTTCATGTTCTAGTTATTTTTAATAAAACATTAATAATTTTTGGTTCATTTTAATGTTGGTTCTATACTTTTATAACTATATTAGAACTATATTCTAAAGTTTTAAGAATAAATTTTAAATATTTTAATAAAATTTATAATTTTATTCACCCTGGTTTAATCATCCCCACCATCTGGTTAAAACCTCCCACCCTAGAGGGATGTTTTAACCAAATGTAACTATTTTTATTTTAATTTATAAAACTAATTATTCTTAAAATTAATACAACTTGTACTATATTATTTAATAGAGAACATATTAAACTATAGGCTGGTATAAAAAAATAAAATAAAATAATTTATTAAATATTTTATAAAACGATTTAAACATTAAGAGGTCGAAACATCCCCACTCTCCCCTACCTTTACTTTCCAAAGTATAATTGCTTTGATCTCGTACGTCTACTATACACTGTAAAAGCAAATATGGTAATTTTACAGCAAATAAAGTAGGTCATATGTTGCCAGCAAAGAAAGTGGTAAATTTAAATCAGTACTGTAAATTCACAGTTATCTGTAAAAATGTGAATTTTTGCCTGTGATTACACAGTAATTTAGGCATCGAATTTAATGTGTATTTCAAGCAGTATTAGGGGCTTTTTTAATTTTTGGGAGAAAGTGCCGGCTTTTGGACCACCTGCAAGAATTTTAATGCAAAATTATTGTACCCACAGGAAAAGAGCTGAGATTTTACTAAACCCAGTAATATTGAGGTTAATTTAATAAATATTGTAAATTCACATTCTAACATTGTAAATTTGCTTTAATTATTAAAACTACTGTAAGATTGACGGACAAATTTAGAGTGTAGTATGTATTTCTAAAAAAGGTGTATATTTTTTAAACCTTCCCGCTTGTAAACATTCTTTAAGTTACTATGGTAACGCAAAATGCGCTTACGTCGTAAGCCAATCGGCAAGTTCCGATTCACACAACCGTAAAAACGTTGAAATGTGCCATCACAAATATGTTATAAGGCGATTTTGTGACAAAATGTTGTTTCTACAGAGATAGTTTCTATACACAAGTGTTTTTAGTGAAAGTTTTACGAATTCTCTTTTTTTTACATCAAAATAGATGGCTAACCGGCTGACTTTGCCAACGCTCAAGCTGAACACAAGGATAGCACCATGTAAGATGGTCCATGTTGAGTATAAAACAGGACTACAAAGGTACATAACGCAATTAATTCTATAAAATAGGGATTATTAAGTCTATTACGGTAAATAAATGATTTTATAATTAACTTTTTTCATGATTTTTATTATAAAAACCTACGTGATAACACATTTCTCATGATAAATTGTAAAAATTATGTTGACATTCAAAACAAACCAAACGCTTCAGTGTAAATCAGACTTTTTTAGCGCCAAATTTAAAAAAATATAGCATATTTGTAAATACTGTATAAACTTTTCATTTTGTTTGTGCCGAAAATAAACCTCCCTGTATCCTTCTACTTTTTTATCCCTTTGTCATATGGGTTTGGCCATATGGCCATATGGCTTATATAACTCAACAAAAAAAATTAACTGAGTTAAAAAATATAGGGTGGCTCATTTTCGACACAAACAAAATGAACCGGGTTTATTTTTTAAATTTTATTAAAAAGCGTCTTCCTCTATAACCTTTTTGTTTTTAGGGTGATTTTATAAAAAAAATAGGGATCATTGTTCTTATAGAAATTATTTTTCCCTGAAAATTTTGAGTCTATATATAATTCGTCCTTGAGTTATCCTGCTAACAAAAAACGTAACATCGGATGGCCTTACTAACGGACTGACAGACGGACAGCTTCAAGATTTCTTAATTTTTCATGCAACACATTTGTATCTAAGAATTTATTGTCTGGGACGTTTTTTGGCTATTTTGGAAAACTTCAAACAAGCGCATTAACTCTTCTAGCGCTTGCGCGCTTTGAAGAGTATAATAACGCAGCATATTATCCAATAATAAAACGCTAAATTATTTTAAAAAATAATTTATGACATGCATACCGATTCACTTTTAGTTTTAAAATTCTGAAAATAAAAAAAAACTTTAGAAAATTTAGTTAATTTTTATTGAATTTCACTTTCTAATCATCATCATGAAAAGTTCATCAGCAAAAAGCCTTAAGGTTTTTAATTTATTCTTTTTCTTCTTCTTCTTCTTTACATCAATGGCCTTTTCATAGAATTTGGGAAGTTCAATATAAATTTGTATTTATATTATTATAGAAGATTGGGTCACTTGGTGAAGTGGTCTGGATAGTTCCATACCCAGTCTCCTTTTTATTCTCAATCTATCCACCGATACGTTCTGTTGGCAACGCTAATATTTTAATCTGTAGTTATGTTTGCGCATGCGCATTAGCGCATATTAATATAAAAAAGTTATGTTCTTATAAAAAGTTATCTTCACGTGTAAATGATAAAAAAAACATTAAATTCACTTTTTAATCCAATATATTCTTCACATGTTCGTCGTTTTACTGCACATCACTATAAACTATATAAAATCGAATCCAGGGCATATCAAAGATAGCGAATAAATAACTATACTAAAGCACTTGATGCTGAAAATTAAACGCGATTAGCGGATTAAAAATTCTCGCCAAAAGTATACATGTTCCCCCTTTCTCGTATGAAATGGAACTGGGCTTTTTATTTTATTAGTGCTTTTAAATAGAAACTTTTTGTTTTTCTTCTTCCTTTTTTTTGGCCTTTTCTCAGTGAGATAATTAACCAGATCCCTCAGTTTTTTTTGTTTTCTCTCATAAGCCGAATTTTCGTCATTTAACACTCTAACCCGGTGGGGTTTACTACTGTTTGGTTGATGAGTTGAATATGTTCCAAATTATTCTAATTGCACTGATTTTAAGTTTTTGAACAAGATAATTTTTGTATTCGTAAAATAATTATCAAAAATTGCACATGTTTGTGATATTACTATTAATGATTCTGTTTAATTTTTAAATTACTATACTTACATGCGAAGTTTTATGTATACACACACGTATAATGTTTGCTTTTGTCATCTTTCGTTTTGTGTTTTAAAATAATGAGTAAAATTAAGGTAAGTATGGTCCATCCAGTCATGCGTGATAGTAGTTTTAAAATTCCCGCGATTTTTAGGCCACATGATTGGTTAAAAACACGTACCTTTTAGACTACAACATATTGACACATTTGTTTACATTTTTTTAAACTATTGAAAAGGGTTTTTTTTTTGTTTATTCTTCATACACTCACATATTATACATATTTACGTATTGTACAAACGCAAATTATATTGAAAACAAGCAAAACGTCAAATTTTTAGGTTACAGTGACAACTTAAGGTATATCCAGAGGCTCGATAACAAGCATAGTACATAAGAATGTGATGCCGTGATTGGCTTACAAGATACATGACGACACATCAAGCCAATCACGGCATCGTATTCTTATGTACTTGTTATGCGAGTATCTGGATAGGCCCTTAGGTAGAATATGCTGTTAAATTTTTGATACAATACGATTTATGCAATCTTCTTTATCTCCATGCATGCATACAGATTTTCAAGACCTTTGTTGTGTAAAACGGGCCGCGTCCCTTATCAAGCACGACTGACGATGTACTATAGTTTAAAATTAAAAAAAAAAAAAATTTTCCCTAAATCTCGAAAAGAATGAAAATTGCGCCGCAGGAGAAAATTTTTTCATATTTTTTTTTACTTCTGTTAATTTCCGGCCTTTTTTTAATTCAATGTAGCAAAACTCAAGTTTTAAAAATTCAAATAAAAAAAAATAAGAAAGCCGCTGGTCTATTTAAATTTGAAAACAGTGGTATAAGTTCTAGCGCCGCAGGCGAAAATTTTTACGAATTCGAAAGTGTATGGTCGACTTGGAAAAGAGCCTGCATATTTACTTTGCTTTGTGTCCTTATCGTTCTGGGGGAGTAAAAATAAAGTATAAACTATTTATTATAAACCAAAAGAAACTATCAACTCCGGGCCTTGAACCCGAGTCCCGGAGAAGCTTTTAAAATTTTTAGATTTTCGTATAAAATTTTAGGATTATGGGGGGGGGGCGGGCCCCCCGGCCCCCCCTGTATACGGCCTTGGTTATATTTTAGAACTTTTTCTCGGTGCATTAAAACTGTTACAAAGAATTTTTTTCCTTTTATTTACCAGAACAAATTACCCGACACTAAATAATTCAAAAGGCCGTATCATTAACGAGTAGGTCATAAAAAACAATAGAGACACGCTTCGCCATAGGAATCTCGATTTAAATACAATGAATGGATCAATGTCACTTGATATTTTAAAATGCATTTTGGTTCTTAAATATATCTTACGTTTAATTACACAGGCCCACAATTTTTTTTTGTGAGTCTTAGATTCCAATATGATATTCCTATGTATTTTTTCCCGCTGAAACTGAATCCGCAACCCGTTTAACCCCTACACGTCAGGATTTTGACATAACCTCAAAAAACACCCGAAAAACTACTGAAACCGCTAAAATCACCTATGCCATACCACTGTCACCCTCCTGTCCCCAAATTGCTAATTCTGTAACCCCAGGACCCCATAATCCCCTAACTTCATTATACCATAGCCGCATAACCTCAAAACCCTGTAACCTCATTAAGTAGAAAAATCTAGTTTGGGAAAACAGAACAAATTCTTCAGTTTTTTTTCGTGGAACATAGTAATAGGTAAGTAACTCTATAACCCCAAAATCTCCTAACACCATAACCTCAAAATCCCTTCAGTTCGTTACCCCATATACTATATCCCCTTAATCCTGTTATCCTATTCTGTGGAGAAGTCCGGTTAATGAAAAACCCCAAACCTCAGAAAACCGCAGAATTATGTGTAGTAAGTTTTTCATTGTTGATTTTTTCATATTAGTCTAAACGCGCGTTAGCCAGTTAAAACATAACGATTTTATTTACTCTTTCGAACTCTCTTGTCTTCGAAAGATCGGTGCAGCGGATTTCGTCTCGTTTGCAAAAAAGATATTGGATAACAAGCATACTGAGGTATCAGACGTCTAAGAGGTGTTAAAAAAATAATGAAGTAGACCTTGATTTATGACTTCACTCACAAAACTCTTATGATTTTGAGAACCGGACTTCTTCACAGAATAGGATGAGGTTATAATATATGGGGTTACAGAGTGAAGGGGTTAGGAGGTTATGGTGTGATGGGATTTTAGGGTTATACAGTTACTTATTCATAACTATGTTCTACAAAAAAATTTTACGTAATTGTTCTGTTTTCCCGAACCAGATTTTTCTACTTAATGAGGTTACGGGATTTTGAGGTTATGGAGTAATGGTATTCCGAGGTTAGGGGATTATGGGGTTGAGAAATTAGGAATTTGGAGGAAGGGAGTGAAAGTGGTATGGAGTAGATGATTTTAGTGGTTTCAGTAGTTTTTCGACTGTTTTTTGAGGTTATATCAAAATCCTGACGTGTAAGGGTTAAACGGGTTACGGATTCGGTTTCAGCGGGAAAAAATACATAGGAATATCATATTGGAATCCAAGACTCACAAATTTTTTTTTTGTGGGCCTGTGTTATCTTTACGTCAAGTAATTTGACGTTCTTGAATCTGTAAAAAAATATACGATCGTTATTGGGCCCAATCCTATGGGATTTTCCCTTTAAGTTAAAAGATTTTTTTTTTAATTTTGGTAATATTTTGCATTATGGGAGTCTTGTGTTGAAATAGTGAAAATGTCGTTTTGTTTTAGGTTTTCTAACAAAGATAAGTCGACAAAGCTTATGGTAATGCCTTCAAGGTAAAAGCTACTACTTTTTAATGCTATTCTGTTTACAATTGTTTGTAATGCAAGAAATACCATACTTTTGAATTGAAAAAATCAAATCCAATTAAATGCTCTAAAAATAAAAATCAGAGATTGGATAAATTGGTTAAGGGGTTGCTGATTTTTTTTTTGCTTTTTTATACTTCTCAATATGTGTAGAATACGCTCCTAAAATATTTTGACAAAATTTGTCTTTATTAAAAAGTTATACATTTATATACTTTAAAAAATATACATAAAAAAATAATAAAATTATAAAATTTTAATTCGTGATTCTACATCATTAAATATTTCAGAAAGTTCCTATAAATATGTATAAAAAAACGTTGTAAGGGAGATACGCACCTTTAAAAGTGTCTAAAAAATTCGGTTTTTATTTTATAACTCAGGAACCCTTTGAGATACAGCAAGGAGGGTTTGCATGTGGACTAATCTTAATAAGACCCATCTTCGTATGTTATATTTATGTACTTATTTTAACCAGGGGGTGCGAAACGGGGGAACCTTATCCGTTTTTGCCCCAAACCTTTTTATGTACATCTTTTTTTGATTTTTTGTAAAAAATATAGATTCCTTGAGTAAAAATACATAAAAAATGTCATATAGTGTAACACTGTAGGTGCAACCGTTTAAAAAAAAATGCAATTAAGGGGAACTACATTCTATGAAACCAAAAATGTTACTTTTTAAAAGGTTATTCCTCCTTTAATATTAAATTTAGTTGTTTCGGTAAAGAATACTTTTTTGCTTAGTTTTTATTGTAGAATCGCCCTGCAGAATTAAATTTTATTGGTGATTTTTTATATACTTTAAAATATAAAAAAAACTTTAAACATATTGACTTAAATCTTTCGGCATTTTGTCGAAAATCATGTTGGTGAGTTGGCTAGTGTATTTTTTTTTTTTTTTCAAAGGCTTGTAATTTATTTTTTATTACCCATTTTTTACCCGTTTTTGGTCGGAAAAATTACATTTTTTTGTTTTTTTTTTTCACTAAAATACGCGTGGAATTTTTGTTTTTTGGAATTTTAACTTATGTCGACACTAGCGAACTAAAGGACGTAATTCTTAACAAAACTGAATTGGATTTTGGTTTTTCGGACCATTGGGGGCGGAGCTAATGCTGGAACCGTTTGTCATGTTATTTTTGAGATGTCTAACTTCAGCGGGTGCTGCACTTTTATTTATGACGGCAACAAAAAACAAAAAAAAATGTGAAATTTAAGAGTTGCCTTATATTTTGTAAAACGTTATGTACATAAAAATAATACAGGTCGTCCGAAAAAAAAATTCAATTCGTCAATTTTTTGCCTTAAAAATCAGAAAAACCCCTTAAATTGGTTGCTACAAACTTGCTTATTGCCAAAATTACGCAGAGTAAGACTAGCTTGTACTTAAGAAAACCAAACCTCCTTCAATTAAATACAAATATATATGTCATATTAACGCAACACTAATTTTATTATATTAATAAATTAATTGCAATTATTTATTGATTAAAAATGAAATTGAATACTAGAACGAGGCTAGACTATTTCAAACATTTTTTTTAACTGTCAAACACAACATACACTAATAATAGTGTATAATATAGTATTTAATGTATAAATACAAATTCGTAGATTGTTTATAAATTAAATTTACAGCCAATCGCAAATTGGATTTGTGGTTTACATACAGGAAGGTCCATAAAATGTTTCACTCTTAAAAGCATTAATTTGGACTCTCTAATAATACTTAGGTATTTATTATTCTATCAATCAATTTTTTAATCATCGTACAGAGTGATATTGGTAGACTGACAGTTTCGGTCTGCTGGCCTTCTTCAGTACCAAGAGTCAACTCTGCACGCTGATTAAGAAAACGTTTTAGACTTTATTCGCAAAAGGAATATAGTCGTTAGATTGATGTAGGCTTGTGCGCCATCTATTGCTAGATGTAGACAACTACTCATACCTCTCCTAGTCTGGAGACTATGAATGGTAGCAAGTTGTGTCAGTCTACCAATATCACTCTGTACGATGATTAGAAAATAGATTGATGGAATAATAAATTAATATTTTTATAATTTTGTTTAAAATTAAAAATTTCTGTCCGTACTTAGGTATTGTTTTAAACATTTTAAGATGCTTCTTAAAATTATTTGTTAGACGAAAATGTAATCGACGAACATGAATTAAAGAGCAAAATATGAAGATAAATAAAAGTTAAGCTTATTTTTATCCTATATATTTTTATACCTAGGTTAGATTTTTATGCTGATTTCATAAATATAATTTGGAATTAAATTTTTTGATATGCTACCGTTTACTATACGGTATTATAATTTACTTTATTTACTATACGGTTTTATTACAGGGTACGACAGCAAAAAAAATTCTGGCGACGAACCAACTTTTTTTAACTAATTTTGGGTCGTAGATTTCAAATCTAGAATCAGATTTTTCGGGTCACGTCAGAATTTTTTTCTATATGCACTTAAAGTCAATTTACTCAAGTTTTTTTTTTGTTTGTTGACTGAGGTAATTTAATACGGAAAAAATTCAGAATGAAAAAAAAATAAACATGGTTTAAAAACATATTACAGTCATTGAAAAATAATTCGGAACCGCTCTTTAAGCTAAAACTTGGCATGTAAATCAGCTAGGTCAAACTATTTTTGGGTTAAATGGGATGAAGAAAAAAGTTGCTGATATCGGACCAACTTTTGGTCAATTTTGGGTCGAAGATTTCGAATCAGATGTTCGGGTAACGTATATGCACTTAAAGTTGCTATATTACACTATTTTATAAGGGTTTTTTTAACTCTGGCATTGGAGCAAGAATTTGTGGCATTAACAAAGGTTTTTAAGACAATTTATAAGACATAAAAACAAAAGACAAGAACGCATATGCTGGCAGAATATTGCTGGGTTCTTAAACATAACACAGACGTAACCCAGTACAGTAGGCAAATAAAAAGAGCTAAAAAATAAAATTGATGTACAAATATTGTATACAAACCTTCTTGACTTTTGATATTATTATACCTATACTTTTGTATTGAAATATAAATCAATAAAAGGGTTTGCAAAAACATTTTTTTTTTGCATTAGCGAAACATTTTTTTACTTAATTAACTAATTATCGCACAAAATACTAATTTTCCCCCTCTTCACCCCATTTAACACAAAAAAAGTTTAATCTAGCTGATTTACTGACTGCCACGTTTTCATTACAAGTTTTAACTTAAAGCGGTTCCGAATTATTTTGCAAATACTATATGTTTTTGAAACCTGTTTAATTTTTTTTCATTCGGAACTTTTTCCGTATCAAATT
Source organism: Brachypterus glaber (assembly GCA_958510825.1). Lineage (NCBI taxonomy): Eukaryota > Metazoa > Arthropoda > Insecta > Coleoptera > Kateretidae > Brachypterus > Brachypterus glaber. The sequence continues at coordinate 50,971,176 of OY294046.1, forward strand.
ACCCCAGAAAACAAACAAAAAAAAACTTGTAAACTAGAGCAAATTGACAACTTTAAGTGCATATAGAAAAAAATCCTGAGGTGACCCAAAAAATCTGGTTACATATTCGAAATCTACGACCCAAAATTAGTTAAAAAAAGTTCTGAAGGTCTGAAGCAAGAATTTTTTTGCTGTCGTACCTGTTATTATTATTGTTAACATTCAAATATTATAAATAGTTTTTTAATGTTAAATTAAAAAAAGTACTAGAGAGACATCAAGAGTTCGAGGGGTAGATTTTTGCTGACATCAGATTTTTGTTAGAGATACTTAAAGTTTTCTGTCATCAACACGGGTCGGGTGGAAGTAGCCATTACCGGGGGCATGCAGAAATTAGAATTTTAAAAACTCTTTTTTTAAGTAAATGGACACTTTAAACTATTGTTCACCAAGCGGAATGTCATGTCGACGCTGTTAATACTCACTGAGTCACTTGGTCATGGTCCATGACTCATAGAGATAGACTTTTTTAATTGATTTTTTTTTTGAAAATTGTTTCCCTTTTCAAAAAACGAATGATTAATAAAAAACAATATTTTTTTATTAACTATTCGTTTTTTGAAAAAAAAAAAACAATTAAAAAAAAAATTAAGTCCTTTAATAAATAAAATAAATAAATAATATCTTTATTTCATAATTAAAACGGGATATTCATACATACATACACGAATAAACAATCTTGAAGATGAAAAATTTGTCAAATTTGGAAATATAAATAACACCAATAGTAAATAATAACATAGGTATACATACAGAGATATAAAGTTTAAAACTAAAAATAAAATACAAAAATAAACTTACTAAAAAGAATATTAAAAAAAAAAATAATACTACTTATGTGTATATCACAAAAATTCTGCCACCGAGTATGGTTCTAATTGGACAAGAAACGAGAACACACGATTTTTAAAAGAATTTAAATTTTTTGTGTTTTTTACTGTATTTGGCAGCTTATTATACATAGACAAACATGAATAGAAGCAGCCTTTTTCGAACTGTGTTAGTCTGTGCCGAGGTAAGTTGTAATTGAGATTTCTTTCGCTAATTGTTTTCATATGACTGAACAGATGATTATTCTTAAACATAAAAATTAACAGCTCATATATATATGTACCTGTCAACGTTAATAAGTTGTTGCGTCTGAAGTGCCCCCTGCACGATTCATTAAACTTTAGTCCTAATAATAACCTTATTGTACGTTTTTGTATAGCGAACACTTCCACTACATTTGTAGACTGGCCCCAAAAAATAATCCCATATTTGAGAAGGGAGTGGAAATTTGAATGATAGACAATTTTTAGGGTTTCAAAATTGACGTATGGTTTGAGAACTCGGAGGGAATATAGTGTCTTGCTAAGTCTCTTACCTAGTTCTTCCATGTGGAGATTCCAGTTAAGATTCTCATCCAGAGTTATCCCCAAAAATTTGGTATTTGTAGCGGTATTGATACTGATATCATCAAATGGCACCTGGTTCGGAGTGGTAAAATTTGATCTATTAGTTTTGAAGAATACTACGTTTGTTTTTTCTTTATTTAGAATAAGCTTGTTTTTTAGAAACCATTTTAATATATTTTTTATGCTTGATTGTAGTTTGTGCATAAGCTCCTCTGAGGTTTTTGCTTTGGCGATAAAATTGGTGTCGTCAGCAAAATTCACCAAGGTACCAAATGCCACCGATGATATCAGATCATTCATATATATTAGGAACAACACTGGTCCAATAACGCTTCCCTGTGGTATTCCCACCGAGATCCCAACCGGTTCCGAAACATGAGTCTCATCCTCTTTTGTGACCTCCACACATTGTGTTCTCCCAGATAGGTATGATTCGACCCATCGCAGTGCCCGTCCCCTCACTCCATATCTAATGAGTTTTGCTAAAATTATGCTGTGGTCTATGGTTTCATAGGCCTTAGAAAGGTCTAAGAACAGCCCTATGATTAGTTCTACTTTTTCAAAACCCAAAAGAATTTCGTTCGTGAAACAGTGCACTGCTGTGGTCACCGACCTACCCTTAAGAAAACCATGTTGGCAGTCACTAAAAAGTTTATTTTCCATAAAAAAATCTATCATTCTCCTAGCCATCGCAGTCTCAAATATTTTTGAGAAAGAAGAGAGTAGGCTTATAGGCCTATAATTTTCTTTCAATGTGGGATCACCCTTTTTATAGATTGGTTTTATAAGAGCAATTTTCAAGTTTTTCGGGAAGATACCGTGCATACATGAGTTATTTACCATATAGCTAAGTGGTTCACAGATTTCTGGGATACAAAGTTTAATGAGGGCAACGGGCACCTCATCCACCCCACTGCTTAACTTGTTTTTCAGATTTCTGACTATATCAGCTACCTCTAGACATGTCACAGGTTTTATAAACATAGATTTTATATTATTTTCAATGTCACAATCGAATTCAATGTTATCTAAGTCATCAATAAGTTTTTGGGCTGTATTGACAAAAAATTCATTTAAATTTTTTGCCAAGGTTTTTGCATTTCCTGGTATTTGTAATACTTTTTTTGTTTTACCTCCTTTTACCTCTTTAATTACCTTCCAAACTGTCTTACTTTTATTATCTGAACTTTCTATTTCTTGCGAATACATATTTTTCCTAAAACTTATTAATAACTTATTGTACTCTTTTTTAACAGAATTATACTGCTCATTAAAAATATTATCTAGGCTTTTTAGGGTATAAAGAATATCTAATCTCGCCTTACATTGACGAATTTCTAGCGAGTTGTAGTTTATTTTATTTGTATTTGTTTTTTTCAAAAATTTTAAGGGAAAACACTCATTAAAAACTTTTCCATGTGTCTGATGACACTGAGAATTAACAGCGTCAACACGACATTCCGCTTGGTGAACAATAGTTTAAAGTGTCAATTTACTTGAAAAAAGAGTTTTTAAAATTCTAATTTTTGCATGCCCCCGGTAATGGCTACTTCGATCCGACCCGTGGTCATCAAGGAAATTGTTGCTATGTATTCTATTAAAATTAAAAAAAAAGTACCACAGCATTAAATGCCTTTTGTGACAAGCTAGATTTAAATGGTAAAATTTTTGGATGTGGTACTTTCTTAAGATTGCGATGGTAAGTAACAAATTAGAAAAATTGCACACTTTCATTTTAGAAAAATCCTGGCTTTTTCTAAATTTGGAATTGTGCGCTAAAATATTTTCTTGTGAAACTTGTTCTTTAATAAAAAAATATATTACCGTTAAACGTTGAATATTCAACTTTTGCATCATGGAAATCTTCCTTTTTATGTACTAATTTAATTTCGATCTGTATTGTTATAATTAATAAATAAATAATACTTTATATCAGTGTTAATTTTTATTATAACATACCCACTATACCTTTTAGTGTTATTGTTACTTTCAAAAATTCTAAGAAACTGCGGTTTGGAAAATACAATATCATGTATTTTTTTTTTTAGTTGCTAGATAATAATTATTATAGTTATTATATCTGATTCATTAGTATTACTTCGACACGAAAAGTGCCGAATTCATAAATTTCATCTACTTTGCTCAACTATCGCAGTATCGAGTGATAATGTAGTTCTGCGCTCATAAATAAATAAAATCCTTCAATTTTTTTTAGAATGTTCACAGGAGTTTTTGCATGATTAAAATATTAAAAAGAATTAAACAACGTTTTAATTAAGAATATTGTAAGAACTATTTTGTGCTATCTGGGATAAAATTATAAGATTAGTAGAACAAGGCCGAGCAAGGTCGAACAAGGCTTTACAGCATCAACGTTTTTTATAAAAAAGGGTCCGTATGTATTTGATAGTAAATATTATATAAACCATAGAAAAAATGTCATCTCTCCAAAATATAAAATTGTCTATTAAACAAACATTACAGCGACAATTTTTTCGACTTTTTTAACATAAAGTCATTTTCAAGTTTTTAAATTTATAAACAAATTAACTTACAAAAAGTCGAAACAATTTTCGCTGTAATGTTTTTTTAATAGACGATAAATTTATATTTTGGAGAGATAACATTTTTTCTATGGTTTATTTAAATCAACTCCAATATGAGTAAGGATCAAGAGTTTCTTAATTTAAATATTATATGTTTAGGAATAAATACAAAAAAGTAGCAATTGCTTAACTTTGGGTAGTATTACTAAATTAGTTAATTAAAACTAGTTTTCCGTGTATATTTTACCTTTTGTTTTTACACTCATATTCACTGTATTTCTTGCACATATTTTACCGAAATAAATTAAATATACCAGTATTATATTTTTATGTAAATCATAATCACCAAATCTATCAGTCCGTAAATCTTTTGACTAATATTAAAATGTAATTTGTTTCGAAAATTACATAATAATTATATGTATTTTTACCAATTAAAGCTTGTAGGGTATATTATACCGGGTGTCGCCCCAAGGGTGATTTAAATTAAGAAATATTAAAGCAGACACATTTTTTTTTCCGAAATATTTGTAAAGGGATTTTCGAGATTTTCAACAACATAATTTCTTAGTTTTAAGCAAAAATTTATAAATGTTGAAATTTACCGAGATTTTCGAGTTTTTTATTCATATTTTCCCGAATATTATAATGAAGAAACTATTGACATACCTAATTATTACCTCATGACAAAAAAAATCGTTCACTTTAATTATAGTTTTATTTAAATCTCAGTTCTTAAAATACGATGCGTTACCAGGATGAAAAATAACTGATGTAGTCTTACGTAACGCTCTAGAGGCGTGCGCACAGCGGGTTCCGTGGTACCCCCAAAAAAATTTGAAAGGGCGCCAGAATTTGGAACTAAATACAAAGTTGGGATGAAAACAAATTTTAGAAAATTTCAATATAGAGAATCTGATTTTATTTAAATTTCACCAATTTTAGTGACCTGAAATCGATTTTTATGTATATTCATTTTTTTTTTCATAAAAATTCTAAATGATTTAATTTTTGCCCTCGTTTGTGCCCTTAAAACTGTATATAGTTTGACGCACGGATCTGTGGCTACGGGAAAAATGCTAGAAATGTGTGTGCAAGTGAAAGGCCCGTTATAGGCACGCACGGCTTATAACGCTTTTGACGGAAAGAAGAGAGCGTGAATGATCCCTCCCCCTTTCGTCGGAGACGTTGTTTCATGTGGAGAACTATACATTCAATTTCATAGCAGTACATTGTATCGTAAATGTAGCAAAACCGAAGTATAATATACCATTCTTTCCTTGCAGGTTAATAATAAACTATTTTTGTTTCATACAAATTTTGGGGCCATCAATTTTTTTGTATTTGATTTGGCAATTTACTTTCAATTGGGCATTTTGGCTTTAAGGCCAAGGTACCTGTCTCCTGTCAAGGGTAGGGTGAAAAGGCGGCATTTTCATGGCACCCACAAGGGTAAAATCCTGCGCACGCCTACACGGAAAGAAATTAGTGGGCTCTGCGCTATACATTATAAGATATTTGGTAACAGTGGCAAATTATAGTGATTTAAGCTATAGATTATAAGGGACACAATAACTAATAATGTTAAAAATAAATTGGAAACGATTATATATATTACAGACACGATTATATTTATTACAGGTACTATTATAAATTTACAGAAATTTTATTATATTATAAAAATTATTAGCACGGACAATAATTAAATCTATTTAAGCTATAAATGCCATACTATTTGTTATATTTTATTATTCACTAAACAATTAAAGTATTTCATAATAATTTTTACTTTGACTGCCATAATTGTAAGAGAAAGCCTTGTATTTATATAATAAGCGATTATAATTTGCTTGGTATGTGTGTTATAGCGCTCCTAGCTATAATTTTTTTTTCCGTGTATGAAGAGGTCAGCTCCTATGTAAATATTTGGCACTTAGCTCGTTTTGTTTTGTAGTTATTAGAATGCATTTAATAAAAATAAATTTAGTCCAGTTTGATACATTTTTAAAATATTTGTTATAGTTTGACTCACATTTGTGGTAAAATTCGTAAATATTAGCGTTAGGGGAGATTTTGGCGGATTTTCTGAGCGGGTTAAATTTTTTTGATCATTTTGAAATTTGGCACATAATTTTCTGTGCTCAAAAGGAAAAAAATAAGATTTAATTCCCTTTAAATTTTTCACTTAAAAAAAATTACAGACAATTTTCAACGATTTTTTACGATTTATGGTAAGACCCCCCCCGGCCTTGGTTTGAGCCCTCCCTAGCGTTTTCGCTGGGCCCCTCCTGGTATTTTTTAAGTCACCAACCTTTGGGCGCCAATTTTTTTTTTTTGCAGGGGCGCCATTTGGTGGAAACCGCCAGGGACGACAAAGCTTTTTTCTTAAAGGTAATTCTTGGGGCGCCAATATTATTTTTTAGGAGCGCCACGTTTGGTAGAAACCGTCAGGGACAAAGTTTTTCTCTTTTTTTCTTGAAGTTAATTTTTGGGGCGCCAATTTTTTTTCTGCAGGGGGGCCAAGTTTGTTAGAAACCGTCAGGGACAAAGCTTTTTATTATGAGGGTGTTTTTAAGTGTCAATTTTTTTTGTAGGGGCGCCAAGTTTTGGTTGAAAACGTCAGGAACAAAGCTTTTTTTTTTAGGGTACCACCCTGGGGGCTGAGCCCCCCTAGATTTTTTCTGGTTACGGCCCTGTACTACTTACACGTAGGCTTTAGTACGTATATTTACCGTCTTTAGCCTATTTAAGACCTTACGCAAAAAAATATCTTCAAAAATTATTTTTTCTGGTCTGTATTTTTGTAATTATTATATTTAAAATAAAAAAAATAAATAAATGCATTACATTTTTATTCTCATGGACTGTTAGTATAAGAATATCTACTAACATGATTTTATTTTTTACATCATTTCATTTAATTATAAAAATAGGATTCACACGTTCGTGATTTTTCAATAATAATTATTAACTCCATATAAAACATGAATTATAAAACGATATAATGTTGTTTTAAACCTGTACAAAATAATATATTCCATATTAAAAAAATTAATCAAAATTATTTTTTTAATAACAAATATTTAAATAACAAATTATTTATGTTTGGAAAATGAGCCGGGAAGCGGCGAGTTTTTCAATGGATTGTGGCGCCAAATGTCTTATGGAAAGAGTTCTTAACCCTCTATGGCCCCTTGTTACGTTTAAGTAATATACCCAATTGGATTTAATTAAGGCAAATGTATTGGGTTTTGGGTTTTATATTGATTTATATATTCTTTATTATGCATCTGCCTACAGTTTTAATACATTTTTTGATACCAAAGTCTAATATATATATTTTTTTAATTGCATTTTAATGTAAGGCTGTCACCACTTTGACTAGTTTAAAAAATGTTGATGTTTAAAATTATTTTTAAAAGGTTTTGAGAGTTATTATAGTAAAATAAAAAATACTGGGCGGTTAAGTCATTATTAAATAATAATTTAAAATAAAAACTTTTCGCAAAAAAAATGAACCGACTTCTGTGTCTCTAAAAAGTAAAAAAAAAATGCTCAAGTCGGTGCCAATTTCACCATTCCCTAAATTAATTACTAACAATTTATTATTTTATTATTTTTTGCTGTGAAATTGGCACCGACTTTTTTTTATTTTTTACTTTTTAGAGACACAGAAGTCGGTTCATTTTTTTTTTTTTTTGGGAATAGTTTTTATTTTAAATTATTATTTAATAATGACTTTTAAACAGAACTTGCAGATTTATAACGTCATCTAAGCTCAATTATAACTTCCATCTCGGCAAGCTGTTGACGTCACAACGCACTAACAGTGTCGTGACGTCATTATCTTAAAGATAAATTTCTAAAAAATAAAAGTAATATTTTTATTTCAGCACCCAAGAGTCCAACCAACCTTATTTTAGAAATACTAAAGAAAATCTTGTTAAACTTTAAGCGTTAAGTAATAATCAAATAACGCCTTATGGTAAAATCACAAAATTTATCATTTTCTCTTGTTATTTTAATATTACAGGTCCAAATAATCAAGTTTTAGAGGCATTTAAAAGATTTTCAGGGTGCCGCAGTATTTGAGTGACCCCTTAATCAAGTTATCCGGCTTATTCTAGTTATCCGATATTTCTCTAAAAATTAGGTTGATAGTAGAACCAAATTAATCCGTTTTTAAGTGAAATTGCGTTAAAATTATTAGATTTATCTTAATTATCCGGCTTTCCAGGCATTATCCGAGCGTCAAATTAAAACGGCACCACCTCATGAATGTCCTCTTTAAATTGCAAGAAGTTTCATCAAATTCCGTTAATTCGTTCCAAAGTTATGCGGGAACAAACATAAAAAAAATAAAGTCACACGTCGAATTGATAACCTTCTACTTCTTGGAAGTCGGTCAAAAAGAATATGATCCTGAATATATCCTGAACAAAAATAATTGTGCAAATAAGGTATGTTACTTTAAAGATACATTGGGCAGTATAGACTAGAATTTTTATGATATTTTTTAGTATGGACGCATAATAATTGTTAACATGTTTTTATATTTATTAAAAAATAGTTTTATAATTATTATTCAAGCATTTTATTAAATTATTACTTCTAAAATACGTGGAAAGCTTTGTGTTTCCAGCAATACTTTTATAAATTTCATGATTTATTGCCCAAGGTTACCTTTAGGTAACATAATCCTATTTTTTTGTAGGCTTAATTTTTTTTAAGCTCAAATTTAAAAAGGCTTTGAACTAAGAAAAACGCATATTTAATTTTTTTTTCACCCATAGAATTAATTCGGGCCATAGAGGGTTAATACTATTTTATCTATTTGTGCGTTTTATTTTGCTTTCAAAGTAATTTAGTTTTGAATAACTTCAGTATGACTGATTTGGAGAATTTAATGCATTTATATTACATACTTTTTAAGTTTTAAGTGTATTTTGCTTTCCCATTTTGAAAATTTTCAAAATTTCGGAAAGCCTTGTAATCGTGCAAAAATTTTCAATTTTTTTTTGTGTATTTTTGCGTTTTATGAAGTTTTATGTCGATATAAATCAATTTCGCGCAAAAAAAAAATTTCGATCGGTCGATCGGTCTGTCCGGGAAATCTTGTGGGCACGATAACTTAAGAACGCTTTAAGCTAGAGACTTGAAATTCGGCATACAGGTATGTTACCAAAAGTTCTCGCTCAGGATTGTTTTTGGTAAACATTGGGGTGCGGCAAGGGGGGCAAATGGGGAAAAAAACATATTTTTTAGAAAAATTTGGGATTTCAAGGTTGCTGAAATTGAATCTGATAAAAAACTTTTCTAATTCCAACCCCGAGGGGGTGAGGGGGTAAATATTTTTTAATATTATTAATATTTTCTTCAAAATTGGTATATAGGGGTTTTTGGGGTCGACGAATATGAATATGATAATACTTATTTTCTAATTTCACCCCTGAGGGGTGGGGGTAGTTTTCGTGAAAAGTGGTGTATTGGGGTTTTTGAACCTGAATCTGATAATAAAATTTTTCTAAATTCACCCCCTAAGGAGTGGGGGGTAGTTTTCGTGAAAATTGTTATATTGGGGTTTTTGAGGTTGTTAAAAATGAATCTGATTATAAAAAAAAATCTAACTTTACCCCTAAAGGGGCAGAGGGTAGTTTTCGTGAAAATTGGTATATTAAGGTTTTTATGGTTGCTGAAAGTGAATCTGATAATAAAAAATCCATTTTACGGGCGAAGGTGAAAAATGGGAAAGCTTTTGAATAAAATGAATGAATTTACTTCGGTGTACAAAGGTGTCTGATATTTTTTCGTTCTGCAAGCTACGCACCTTTACCATAACACACAAACATAAAACATTACATTAATATAATCCAGTTAGATACACTGATAGAACAATAGCTTAATTAATAACGTAATTAGGTTATAGTATACAACAATAAATAGTTGTATATTGCATAGAATACAACAACAAAAAAGTAAACGTGTTCGGTATTTACAAACGAGTGCAGTTGTTTGATCTACAACAACAAACTGTTAACCGATCAGGTTTTTCTTTTTTGAGCAGAGAGGCTAGCGAGTCTGGTAGCAAGAGACGTGGAAATGTGACGGGCTGCGTACAAGAAAAAAAGAGAAAGTAATGGGAGGAAGAAAGATAGCGGTACGGGTACCTCTAACAACTGCCGCGTGGTTTGGGGGGCGTGTCCATATTTAAAAACTCTCTTCTGTAATGTATTTTAAATTCATTTATGTGCACATAGAAACTACATATCACATGTAATTACATGTACATGTACATGCTTATCGTTGGGTATGCTTATGCACATAAAAATTTTAACCCAAAATGCCTAATTCAATATTTTGGTAAAACATTTATTAGAATTAGCTGATTGTCGCCATCTTTATTAATCATCCTTCCTCAAAAAACTATTATAGTGACAACAACGTTGTTGTATTATTAAACAAGCCGTGAAGATATGCAATTATATATTATTCACAGTAAATGGTATATTGCATTTCCCAAATACTTAAAATATAATAATTTTCAAAAAAAAAAAAAAATAGCAAAAAAATTACTTTTTTTTTTGAAAAACAAAAAATAATTGAAAAAAAAATTAAAAAGAGTTTCAAAAAAAAAATTGAAAAAATTCAAAATTGTTATTTTTTTTTCTTTTCTTTTGCTAGAATTTATCCTTTTAATAAAAATATTTTTTCCTGAAAAATTACATTTATCGGAATTTTCTGTCAGCTTCTTTCGATTTTTAACCCCCCATATCTTTGTTTTTGGGGGAATTACTTTCAAAAACAATAGGGATCTTCCCCTCGTAGAACTTGATTTTTCCTGAAAATTTCAAGTCGATTGGATTATTCATTCTTGAGTTATCGTGTACATAAAAACGTGACATCAGAAGGACCGACAGACAGACGGACAGATGGATATTTGAAAAAAAAAAGTTGCTTATCTTTCATAAAACAAATTTATGTCCAAAAAGTTTTTGTCTAGGACGATTTTTGATTTTTTTTGAAAATTCGAAACTACCGTATAATATTATTCTAGCGCAGGTGCTGTGAATAATATAACATGGATCTACAATTTTAATAGTGTATTTAATATAACGTTATAATGATTTAGAATAATCGTAAAAATGCTATTATAATCCTCAAACTTGTTACAACAACGTTTGGTTGTACTATGTTTAGATTTTTTTGTCAGTGTACAAAAACCAGCATTTTTAGAAATTTAAAATAATTTTCATTTGTTTTTGTTATCAACTTATTAACAAAATAAATGCTCCCTATTTAGGGGTTTAAACTGTTTTACAATTATTAAAAAAAAAACACTAAAACTCTTTCACAATAGAGCTTATTATAACACCCAAAGAAAAACTACGAAAACGTTATTATGAAAAGCAAATAAATAAAAGCTTTATCAATAATTTAAAAGAAAAGTAAAATACGATATCTGTAAAATCCAAATCAGGAGTGGCGTCAATTCGACTTACGCGAGAAGTGGCGCATGAACATTTACTTACAACTAATTTTTTTTTATTTATTTATTTATTTATTTATTTATTTATTTATTTATTTATAGGTTTTGAGTCGTTCTGGGATCTATCAAGGTATTTTATACCATATTAGACTGTAATTACAACAATTTAAAGCCTTCAGTTATCCAATCCATTCGCCTTCTATTCCATCGATTTATGTTTTATACCAACATTTTGGGCATATAAAATTGTATTTGTAAATTTAGTGTTTAACAAAAATATATATTTTTTTTTAATTTGGGGTGGACGCGAACTGCCTCCCACAAAAACCCAAGTTTTTAAAGAAAATATAATTATAATTATTAGTTTCATGTAAATGTTGTTGACTTTTCAAACGATAAAAAAATGTAAAACGCATAACCCTATCAAAAATAAAATTTTAACCACACAGAATCTCATAAAACTGGTTTCACTGATCTACTAAAACCGACTAAAATTCCAAGTTTTACGTGGTTGAACCGAGTTAGTTAGTGAAACCGGTTTTATGAGATTCTATGTGGGTAAAATTTTATTTTTGATAGGGAAGGTTCTAAAACGAAGAATTTGCAATATTACCTAAGCATGAGCATATAAAATTGTATTTGTAAATTTAGTGTTTAATAAAAATGTTTTTTTTATTTGGGGTGGGCGCGAACTACCTCCCACAAAAACCCAAGTTTTTAAAGAAAATATCTGATTTTTTTTAGAAAATATAATTATAATTATTAGTTTCATGTAGGTAGATACCCCAGTTATAGCCACTCTAAGAAAAATTCTGTTTTTATTTCTTTTTATTATGTTCCATTATAATGTTAAGGTTTTGATTTTTCTGAAACTTACAATATATCTCTACTATAAAATAAATGTTTAAACAATATAACTTCAGCTGATATATTATAAAATAAAAAACAAACAAAATAATACTAACTCTCTAGTTTTAGCCACCCAAGCACCGGTTTTAGCCATAAGAATTCACCAGATATAGCCACCATGGAAAAAAACTAAAAAGATGTTAAAAATAAATTATTTATATTTTTGTAACAGTTTTAGAACATTTAAAGTTTATAGTTTTTTAAAAATATATACTTCTTAATCAATATTTAAAATGATTTCGTTTTTTATTACATTTTTTCTTACATACATCTTTTCTTGGATAATTATCCGATAATTATAAATATTTATTAATTTTATTTATTTCTTATTTATTTGTTTAGAGTCTTTTTGGGATCTGTACCAGCTGGTAGTTTATACCATATTCGACACTATAAGTTTTACAAAAAAATTTACATGTATGTTACAATTTCATATTGTGACACGTTTAGTTTTCAGCTTCAGTCTTGAATCATTTTAGTTATTTTGATAGCCCGTTCTCGACTATATTTTGTATAATACTCCTTTTTTAATTTAAATGTATTATTGGCTAATATTTAAAGGTGGTTTTCGCTAAAATTTTTATTATTTGTACAGTAATTTTGACATATTGCTATTTTTTGACATTGGCTATACCTGACTATAACTACTTAGGTTCCAGTTTTAGCCAATTCTGTGGCTATAGCTAGAAAGAGAAGCATATTAGTGTCCCAGTTATCGCCATGCAAATTTAAGAATAAATTCTGCAAAATATGTATTAAAATATTAATAAAGTAACTGTTTAATAACTTACCTTTAACTTGATATAAATGTTTTACGAATTTAACTTTACCTGAATTAGATATTTAAAATTATTTTTCTGGGGGTTTCTTAAAAAAAGTCATAAGAAATTACATTTTTTTCAAAATAAAAATTTTAAATAGGCGCTGTATTCGTTTCGCTACAGTTAAAACTTATTTAACATATTTGTTGTCCCAACTTTTATCATTCAAATCGGATTTAAACGATAATTTTGATCTAAAGTATCCTATTTCTTAGCTATACCCAAAAAAATACTCTGACTGGCTAAAACCGGTGCAGTGGCTAAAACCGGTGATCCTACCCTAAATGTTGTTGACTTTTCAAATGATAAAAAAAATGCAAAACGCATAAGGTTCTAAAACGAAGAATATTGCAATATTACCTAAGCCAGGGTGACCCTGTGGCATATTATGAAATTACTAATTTAAAATTATGTATACAAAACATGTTTATAGTTTTAAAAATTAATAGTATTGTGATTATTGTGGTAACTACAGACATTTATTAATACTTATTTACCTTTATTAAATGTTTTTTTATACCACAATATTTCTTGCTTCACCGTTAAAAATAATTACACCGGACCACAAAAAAAACATGATTTCCGTCAAAAAAAATTCTGTCGGTCGGTCTGTCGGTCTGTGTCCGGGAAATTTGTGACCACGATAACTCAAGAACTCTTCGGACTAAAGACTTTAGTTTGGGATCACGAGTTAATTATCCAAAGTTCTAGGGTGGGATTGGTTTTGGTAAAAAACGGATTGGGGTAAAAACAATTCTTTAAAAAAAATGTTTTTTTCAATTTATTTTTTGTTTTACGAAAAAGAATCGTTTTTTGAAAAAAAAAATTTATTTTGAATTTTTTTATTTTTTTTTTTTATTTTAATGAACCTATGTCTAGAGGGGAAAGTATTATTTTGTTGGCAGCATTTTTTATATTAATCTTTTTTTTTTGGCCTCAATAGATTATTTTCAAGATTTTGAGGGCCAAGCATTTTTTTCATTACCATATTCGTTTTCAGCGCCCAAAAATACGTAGAAAATAGTATATTCTATAACTAGTATGGAATAGACAATATTCCGCGCGAGCGGAAAGTTTGTCATAAGAGCCGGCAGGCGAGTATGACGGTCCCGCGAGGGCGGCATGACTATTCCATATGTGTTGTAAACTATACTTTTTCTTCGACTGCAAATATGAAATACTGTATGGCTTTAAACTGCGGACAAGATTAAAAACAATGTTTTTTGTGACTCAATATTGTAAATGCAACAAAACACATATTTTTAAATAAAGCAATTAATGTTATTTAATAATTTTATCAAATCAGTACTTAAAAAAGATTTTTTTTTAAATTTTAGCACATATTTACAAATTATAATGCAAAAATTGAAGGTTATGTCAGATTGTTGTGACAGATATCAGGTTTAAATATTTAACAATAGATGGAGCAGTTTTAATTTTTTGAACTAAATTGATAAAAAACTGGTCAAATATTAAGAAAAACTAATAAACTTTATGTAATTTTAACGCAAAACTTTAAACATTTTTTTTTGTTGTGGTCTTTTGATTTACAATGAATTGTCATGTTTTATTTCTTAAACTTTTTACACTGATTGAAAAGAATTACCAATCACATTTCTTCATATTTGTCAAGTTAAAAGATACACCCAGATCAGATCAAGAATTCGCTTAAATCGGAATGAAAAGTTTGAGGAAAAAATGCACCAAATTTAAAACACAAAATAGTTAACCTCATATAGGGTTTTAAATTTTTTCTGCCAAACCATAAAACAAGAAACAAATGAGTATCAACTCAGATAGATTTTGCGCGGAGTTTTTTTTTATTCGTAGAAAATGTTGCAAAAAAAAATATAAGATTATTAATATACAATCTGATATTTTTCTGTATAAAGAAAACAAAGAAAAAATATAACGTTTTTAAAAATAGTTTAAGTAAATATTGTTATTAAATTTTAAGTATTATCGATTATCAAGTATTAGTCTATATAGACTTCCTTATACTTTTTAATTGATTATAAAAACAATATGCTAAACATCTAATATACTACTAACAAATACAAACTTGAACGTGAACTTCAATACGTATTTTTACGTCAATTGGTTAATAAAACCTTCAAGATTTTCATTCATTAAAAAAATTTACACGTCTTGGAAAGAACGTTTCCTGGAAATACGTCTTCTACGAATCTCTAATGTTAATATTAGGCAAAGAGATTAAACGCAAAGTATCATTGAATTTAGAGACGCGAAACATCAGCATTCGTCTGTAGACTATCAAAAAATTATAGCAAAGTAGGATGCACGTAGCGCCAATATTTAACATTAGGCAACGCCAAAAATATAAAAGCGCAAAGCGCCGACGTTTACATTAAGCAAACTTTGTTCAGCAAAGAGATCCAGGGCCTGGATTCCAGGCGCAAAGCGCCAATCCACAGGCCAGCAAGTACTATAAACAGCAGGGTAAGGCAAGGTATGGTTATGGTTATTAGGGTGAGGTAGCTATCTACACGCACTTAGGCCACTGTACTACCCCCCTTTGGGCTTATTTAGTTTGCAGTAGCCTATCGTAAGGTAAGAAACTGTCTTACCTTGCATCAGGGCAGAGAAAATTTTGGTGGGGGAAAATGTTAACAATTACAATTTTTATCCCCGAGAAAAAAAAGGCCCTCACCTTTTCGTGAAATATACAACGTTTGTATTTTAAATCCCTGTAATATACGACTTTTGTCTGAGTCCCTGCAATATACAACTTTTTTGAATCTATACAACTATTGTTTTGTATCAATGAAATTCAAGATGGCTCCCTATAGACCGATTTCATATAAATTCTCCACAGTTTCTTCGTAGTACTTAATCTAAAGCCTGCCAATGCAAGTTTTATGCTAAACAAGAATGAAACTTGTAAGTGTGTTGAGTACTGTTATGACTCTGGTCTGATAACTAATTTTTTCTACGAAAAAATGGTATTTTTAACATGGGTATTATAAAATTAGTAATTTAAACATTTCTCATGATAATTAAGTTACATATACAAATATTTTTAACCTAGAGAAAAATAAAATTATGAAAGAAAAATAACAATAACAATAAATTAACAAAAAAATAAATAAATAAAAAAAAACGTAATTGAGAAGGAGACTGTCTCTTTTTTTCTTCAAGGTCATTCAAAGGCCCTACTTGTGTAGGCTAATTTCAACTCTGTATAAAATAACGGTTTTGTTAGATAATAATTAGCCAGAGCTACCTGTTTCCAATTCTTTACTCGAACTAATTTACGCATGTATACCAACTTCAAAACAACAAATATAAATTGTTCCCCTGAGGTGTCTCCTGCCCAATTCTTTTAGGGACGGCCATTATATTCACCTTCAAGTACACACTGTAAAAAGCAAACTGAATATTTATTTATGAATGGATAGGAAATCGGAAGTTATTATCCTATAAAAATGTACTTTAATTTTTGTTAAAAACACGCAACATTTCATGTCCTTCTTTAAATATTAAAGTACGTGTTTTTATCAAAAATTAAAGATCATTTGTAATTTGTACAATTGAATAGGGTCATAACTTCCTATCCATTTGTAACTTAATATTTAGTTACAAATTGATAGAAAGTTATCTCATACAAATGTACTTTAATTTTGTTAAAAACACTATTATTATTATTATTATTATTATTATTATTATTATTTAAATAAATACCAGTCAGGCCACCTCGCGTTCCGACACCTACGAGGCGACGAGCTGGGAAAGACCAGCAGCTGCTCTCCACATCCATGGAGTAAGCAGCTACTGGGATCGATTCTCATGTGCTCTGAGTAAGTATAGGGACCCAAGGATAACTGCTTTTTGCATGCGACCGGCTAAGGTCTCAGCCGAATCGTGACATGCCGGTATGGTCTTTAAAGCAGAGAGAAAGCTAGCGTGTGTACCACCGAGGGATCCTATAATTAACACCACCAACTTTATAGTGTGGTCTGGATACAGTCTGTGGAGCTGAAATAATAAATCCTGATATTTTGTCCGTTTATTCTCCTCCTTCAAAACAATGTTCTTCTCGGCTGGGGCCGAAAATTCGATAACGAACATTGTTTTGGATTTATGATCGAGGAGAACAATATCTGGCTTATTGGCACGTATTTGCCTTAGGGTGGGGAATGAATAGTTCCAATAAATGCGACAACCATCATTCTCCACCAAGGACTCAATATCTGCTGGAGCATAGGGCGGCACTGGCGTTTCGTCTAACCCATACGAGTGCCTCAGAAAGAAGTACAGCACTCGTAAGGCCGCGTTATGTCTATGGATGTATGCCGAGACCGCATATGTTGAACATGCTGATAGCAAATGCATAATGGTCTCTGGCTCTTTCCGACAGGCCCTGCAGTTGATATTAGGTACCTGTAAACCCATAACGCGGCTTCGGTAGACCAATGTGTTAAAAACGCCATCTTGGCAAGCAATAATGAATCCCTCGGTCTCCGACTTCAGCCCACCTGACCTCAAAAAAGCAAAAGTCAGTTTTTTGGATAAGCCAAGGTCTTCTATGGTCTTAAAGAAGATTCCATGCATTGGCTTATCCATATGTAACTGCATGAGCATCAAATGCTCGGCAGATTTTATGTGGGCTTTTAACTGAACGGGACCCAACTCGGTTATCGAGTTTTGGGTTTCCCTTTCAGTGTCGAAAATGAGACCAAGTTCATCGACTGCTCTCGTGGCCGCCCTAAAGATAAAGGCTACAGCACCTGCTACTTCATGGTCATGGACCAAGCGTAGCAGGGGATCTCTGCTCCTTACAGGCTGTATCCAAAACCACTCTATTGTGGAGATACTCCAAACCTAAGAGTCCACGACCACCTTGATTTCGTGGAAGGTACAGTCGTGGAACGGACGATCTTGGATGCAAGCTTCTATAGAGGTGCATAAGCTTGCGAGTACTTTTATTATTATTATTATTATTATTATTATTATTATATAATATTTATTTCTTTTTTATTTATATAATAATAGTTCCAAAAGCCACGTCAATGATTTAGAGGAAGGGATATCGCATTGGCGTTCTGTGCATACAAATTTTTGGTTTTACCGTGATGGCAGCCATTATGTTTATTCTTACTCAGACTCATAATGCTGTCTCTGTCACATGCGCCATATTTAACGCTATTTTAAAATCGTAAAACCGTTAAAATTATTAATTTCTAGGGACTTTTGTTATAGTTGGTAATCCAATATCAATCCGGCAATTTAAATTTCGCGCAACAAATATGATTCAAAATGGATCCCAACTAAGTTAGTCACTCGCGCAGAATTGAAGCCTCATCCCCTTCTTTAAATCATTGAGTCGCGTACTTTAATATTTAAAGGAAGGAGATGAAATGTTGCCTGTTTTAAACAAAAATTAAAGTAAAATTGTATAGGATAATAGTTTGTATCACAATATTTAGGACCTCCGTCGCATAGCAACCACCAATGGTAAACCACCATTATCCTGTCGGTTACGTTGACAGATGCTTTATATGGGAGCCATAGTGTAGTTGGCGCCGATTTGCCTTTTCAGTTAATTAATAATTGAAATTTAGCGAAGGCGATAAGTGAAACGGACACTCCCTATAAACTGGTTCTAAAGTCAGTATAAGTCGGTGGTTCCCTCTACTACTAGCCCACACCAGTTCTAGACTTAATTAAGTAGAATAGTACGAGGTTAAACAAACATGAAATATGAAACATGGGATGAATAAAATGGCCCTTAATGGAATAAAATATGTCCTAATAAATAATTTTTCTTGGATTAGGGTAATAATTTTATTAGTGTAGTAGAGCACTGGCTTGATATATTGATGGTAATAGTTTAATTTTGCAAATTAACATACATATATTTGTGTTTTTAGCGTGTTAAAAGTTAGTTGTAATCTTTTAATTAAGGTCAGCAAAATTTAGTCATGTTGAGGTTATTAAAATATTGCCAAATTTTTATTTAATTCGTATATTAAAAAAACCTTTAAATTATTTAGGATGTTTCCTCTAAAAGTTTAAATTATGCTAATGTGTTTGAGGGGGATTTAGAATAGCAGTTTATGATAAAAGGACGAAAAATGCTGTTTCTAGGGCGATTACGGAGATTTCCACCCGAGTTCGGATGCCACCACGCATTTACATCTATCAAACGTTTTATTTAAATATTAACAATATATAGTATCGTATATATCAGCACACAGTGCTGATGATTCCCAGGAAGGATAAAATGGTAGATATGACAACTTTTTTACAAAAATTATAGGTTCGGATATGCCGCTCAATGGAGCCTCAGTCCTCTAAAGTTCAAAGTTTTATTTTTTATTTATTAATACCACAGAAATTTTTTTATAATAATGGTGTTTTTTTATATTTGACCTTTTAAATGTTGTTAACCTATATTTAAATTACTCTATACCTATCATATTATGAGATGTTATCTTTATTCAAATATAAGTAACTAGTACCTATATTATAATTTAAACTTTCTAAAAGTATATAGCAGGATCAGATCTGTCTAATAGGTAGTATATTTATATATATATATATATATATATATATATATATATATATATATATATATTGATTAGATAATAATTACAAGTCTTTCAACCTTTAATTATAAATAAGAAGAATGTTTAAAGTTTCTTCCTACTATGTTTAAAAAATTATAATATTTTTAGATAAATATAATTTAACTAACAATATGTTGTGTGGGCTTATGCTGCGATGTAACGGAATTAACTAGAAAAATTTATTATTTATTACATGCATACGGCCATGCTTAGTGTGTGTGTGTGTGTTTATAATACATACTCGAGGGGTAAACCGCTGAAAATTTTGTACACCTTTGGAAACAATCAAGTATTACGTAACGCAAATTGTACCAAAATTCATACACTTCATACCCCGGTTCTCGCGTTATTATAGATTATAGATATTTCATACTTTGACTACCCCCCCTAATAGGGAGTGTGTTAGGGGAGTAGCCAAAATATAAAATCTCTACAGCCTTGAATAACGCGAGAACAGAGGTATGAAGTGTATGAATTTTTGTACATGTTGCGTTACGTAATACTTGAAAGTTCCCTTTCCTCCAGATTACCTGCAAAGTCTACCTCGAGTTTCTAAGATTTCCTCCGAAAAGGAAATTTTTAAAGATTTCCTTCAGATTACCTCCAATTTGTACACCTGAATTCCTCTGCGGTTTACCTGCCGTATATACTAAATATGCATACATGGTGTTTCTACATCACAAAACACGGAAAACCTCAAAGGAAGATATGTCCGA
The DNA here is from genome assembly GCA_958510825.1 of Brachypterus glaber. Classification (NCBI taxonomy): domain Eukaryota; kingdom Metazoa; phylum Arthropoda; class Insecta; order Coleoptera; family Kateretidae; genus Brachypterus; species Brachypterus glaber. The sequence goes on from OY294046.1 coordinate 50,991,680, forward strand.
ATATAAGCCCTAAGGGAGATACGGACATATTAAATAAGAAAAAAAAAAAACAAGAACAACATTTTAAAGCTGCATGCAGGGATCTTCTTCATTTAAAACTAAGCAAAAAATATTTTTCACCGAAACACCTGAATTTAATATTAAAGTAAAGTAATAGGCTTTTAAAAAATAACATTCTTGGTGATAAAAAATGTTACTTCTCTCTCTTTACTTGAATTTTTTTTAACGGTGGCCCCTACAATCACTATATGAAATGTTTTATGTATTTTTACTCAAGGAATCCATATTTTTTGCAAAAATTCAAAAAAAAATATTATAAGTGCAATAAAACGAAAATTAACATGCAAAGCCTCATCACTCTACCAGAATATAATAATAAAAAAGGTCGCGAATTGTATATTTGATAGTTCTCAATATTCTGATCAAAAGTTTCCTGGGGCACAACTTAAATAGTTTAGATGCTAGAGCACTTGGAAAATCTCAAAAACCGCGGTGCACCGGTCTTATGAAAAAGTCGTTTCCGTCCGATTTGGCTAAATTTTGGATATGTTAGAGTTTTCGACTTTGTTATCAAAAGTGTCTGGTTACAACTCCAAAAATTCAGTTTAGGTGCTACAGAACTTTACAGATCTCAAGCTTTCTCGTGCAGTATTATTTTTTTCAATTAAAAAAAAAAAAAAAATAGGGGTCAGTAGGGACGTTAAAAAATGGTTTTCAATACGTTGTTTTAAAACGGTTTTTTTGTTTTTTATTCGTTTTTTTTGTTTTTTTTTATTTATTTTTCTCAACAAAAAATATTTTTAATTAATAAACTGTGTTTTAGTTGTCAAATTAGTACAATTCGTATATTTATATTATTTTTTGAATATTTATAACTTTAATTTGGTTTGACTCAGGTAAAAGTCACAAATAAGTTAGGTTAGGATCTGATCGTTAATTTATTGCGTTCAAAGTTTTGTCAATATTTTATGATTTTGTTCGATTGTCAACACACTTTAAGAATCCTGGCTGCCAGGACCTGTGCCTGGTTATCCATTATGCCAGGAACTGGTTATCCATTGGTTGTAAATTTTTATATGTATTAAAATAAAAACAAAAAAAAACAGAGGTCGTTGTTTTAAAACAAAAAATACTTGTTTTAAAACAAAAAAAAAACAAAACCGTTTTTTATTATTTACATCCCTAGGGGTCAGCGAGATTTTTCACTGTCAAATTCATCTTTAGCAGGTTAAGATTAATTGACTTTATTTTTTTGTGGGCCTGTGTAATAGGTTTCATAGTTAATTGTGCCATGTAAATGCTATAATGGCCGTATACCGTATACCATACAGAGGAAATTAATTCAATAAACTAAAAATTATTATTATTTTTTTTTTTTGAGATACGACGTTTCGAAATTTATAAGTCGATCTTTAGATCTTAATCTATGTTCAATTTTTGGATCTACATTTATGACTAATCTAAGGAAAAATATATAAATATTTATAAGGGGGCAACAAAACCAAATTGGGTGAAGCTTGCTTTTGTTAAATTATTTAAACGCAATCTTTAAACCAATCTATAGTAACGTAGGTATACGAAAGGCCGCTAAAATTTTAATCAGATGGAAAAATATTTACTCCAATTAAACTGGCGGTGAGATGAAAAAAATATATAGGTACTGGCTGCAAAATTTGTAATATTTAATGTTTTTGTACAGAGGAATAGGGAACAGTATGTCTAGTATGTCCACATTGATACATCCGTTTGAAATTGATATTTATTAAACTAAAATTTTTTTTTTTGGTACCCTATAATTTAGAAACTAAAATATTTTTTAGGTAACGTGCTAAATCTAACCTGACAAAAACTATCAAGCTGAATTCGCGATGATGTATAAGGATAATGTATGATTTTTTTTGATTATTTTCAACCTTATTACGTTTCAATAAACCTCTTTTTAAGAAAAAACGTTTTTAATTGCTAGTAAATAAGTGTATGCTTAATTTAAGATCACCGTCATTTTGTTCTTATGTTGATTTTAACCAGGGCTGACGGAATGGGGGAGGCTATATGGGGGCATTCCCCAATCATGCTTGTTGAAAAAATCCACTTTCTAGTTAGGATTGATGATCTCATAGACGTCGCCATGGAAGATACCCTCCAAAAGTTGGGCAGTTGGGAAATTTGCAGAGACAATAACTCTTTTGTTAGTAATCAAAACCAGTTGGGAAAATTGAGTGATACAGTTGGGAAATTTGTACAGGCGATGGCTTTTTTTGTCATTCTGTCAGAGTAGAAAGACGGGTCATTTTTTAGTCCTTCGTTGTGAAATATTAGTTCGGCCTCATAAAAAAAAATCCAGCGGCTCCACTAATTTTGACTTACGTTAAGGTTAAGGTGGGACATAGTAAGTAATAATTCTAATAATTTCGGAAAAAATGGAGGAAGTACCTACGTAGCAGGTCCTGTCGAAGACAAAAAAAAGACCAAAAAGGGCACAAACATCCATTATAATAATAGTTGAGGGTGATAATTATCACCCTCAACTATATCTCTATTTTACTACAGGATGATAAATATATATTAGATCAAAGTTACTTAGAACATTGCTGATATTCAACAAACGGGTCCTCTTTCTCTTTAACACACACCGTGTTTAATACACTAATACTGTTATACGATTATAACACTCTTCGCATTATCATGACAAGAAGAGTATTATATTAATTTTGAAAAAGATGCATTCATAAATAAAAAAAGTTACATGGAGCGCCACTTTTTAAACAATTACACAGGAACACGCAAAAAAAAGTGAGTGGAGCCAAAAAAGCGACTTATACACGGTGTATTTGAAATAGCGTAGGAAATTTTAACAGATGATTCTACATGATAAAATATGACAAAAAGTTCCTATAAATATATGTCTAAAAATGCGTCATAAGGGAGCTACGCCCCTTTGAAAGTGGCTAAAAAAATCGGTTTTTATTTAATAACTCAGGAACCCTTTAAGATATATCAACGAGGTTTTGCACGTCAACTAATCCTACCAAAGCCCGTTTTTATGTGTTATTTTCATTTACTTATTCCAACCAGGGGTGTGCGAAACGGGGGGGGGCTTATCAGTTTTTTGTCCCAAACTTTTTTCTGTGTAACTTTTTTGCAATTTTATTTTTGAAATATGATTCCTCAGGTCAAAATACATAAAAAAGGTACTCTTGTTGTAATACTGTAGGATTAACCGTTTTCGAGAAAATTTCATTTGAAGGTGAAATTCCACGGTTCGAGGACTGAAAATTAAATACTAAAATGTTGAAAACCAAAATTTTAATGATGCAGGGCGAATGTACATTAAAAACTAAGAAAAAAACCTCATGTACAGGTACTTCCAAAAATCAATCCTAATGGAGCTATGGTCTCCTAAATATGCACCATTTTTAAAGGGCTATGGTAGCTTTAAAAGCGTTTTTTCGACCTACATGTATGGAAACTTTTTTTCTTAGTTTTTGATGTAGAATAACATTGCATCATTAAAATTTTGGTTTTCGACATTTTAGTATTTAATTTTTCGTCCTCGAACCGTAAAATTTCACCTTCAAATGAACTTTTCTCGAAAACGGTTAATCCTACAGTATTACAACAGGAGTACCTTTTTTATGTATTTTGACCTGAGGAATCATATTTCAAAAATAAAATTGCAAAAAAGTTACACAGAAAAAAGTTTGGGACAAAAAACTGATAAGGCCACACCGTTTCGCACACCCCTGGTTTAAATAAGTACGTAAAAATGACATACAAAGATGGGCCTTATTAGGATTAATTCATGTGCAAAACCTCGTTAATATATCTCAAAGGGTTCCTGAGTTATTAAATAAAAACCGATTTTTTTAACATGGGCGTAAAACTCCAAAAACCAAAGCAAAAAAACACCGAAACAACCAAAAACCAAAGAGAAATTAAGTTGCACAATTTGGCAACAGCGCGAAAGACCGAGTTGAATGTGGGACGTAGACGTTAAGGCATATCCACAAGCTCGCATAACAACATAGTACATAAGAATGCGTGATTGGCTTACAAGACACACTTCAAGCCAATCACGGCATCGCATTATTATGCACTAGGTTTTTATGTGAGCCTGTGGATATGCCCTTAGTCGCAGCCGCAACAGTTCCGGCGCAACCGCAACAGTATAAGTACAATTGTTGTACTCACCGCACATGCTTTACGTTCGCGCTAAAAATTCATTTTGTACATCCATGGTCTGTTTCATCAAGCAAGATAGTAAATTAAAAACCGCACAGTAAATATTTTTACAGCAGGTTTGAATAGTATATGTTTGTGTATAGAATATAGTTATATTTTATAAAATAAACTAAGCAGTATATTCGCACATCCAATATTCAAATCTGTTTTGAAAATATTCACTGTGCGATTTTTAATTTACTATGTTGCTTAATGAAACAGACCATAGTGACGCTATCTTAAACCGCTTAATTCATTCCACTTATATGCACCGCATCTCACGCTCATCCTGCACTCATTAGCATCACATTGATACCAATGCAGCATTTAAGGATCATCATACAAGGTATATTGTCTTCTCGCCATTTTTAATATCACCATTTTCCCACAAACCCAAATTATCTATTCAGAGATATCGTAACATATGACTACAGTCCGTTCACCCAGGTTTTGCAAAACAATGAAAGGTTTATGTTACTTAAAAAAAAAAATTTTTTTTTCGATATTTTTTAAACAAATTCAATATTTTTTACATTCGAAAGATTTCTAGAGTGTAGAAGCGTTTTTAAACAAACATTTTAAGAATCCTAAAAATCCGTTTAGCCATTCACGAGAAAAATGTTGATCAACATTAAACTTTTTTTGTTATTAACTTTTCCAAATATTGTTTTTTTTTTTCAACCAAAACCTGGGAAAATCTTTTGAACATAAAAGCTATTAAAAAGTTCATTTTAAAGTAAAAAAAACGACTTTTGACTTATGGCGGCTAGTTGGGATAATTTGACCCAAACTAAAAATTTTCCTCGATTCGCTTTTTTGCCTCCTCGCACTTTTTGTGTACCTGTGTTTATCAATATAGAAGAAAAGATCCAATAAACTTAAGATTTGTAGAAAATATTAATTTGAAATATTTATAGCAATTAAAAAAAAATCATTTATGGACAAATAAGTAAGGGTACGAACTTAAAAAAATCATAGGTTAAAAAAATCATACCTTAAAAAATAAACTAGTATATCCAGAGAAAACGCAAAATATGCACTATAGTACTATAGCAGTATAGTAATATGTACTATAGTTATATTTACTATATGTATGTACTATAGTACTAAGAGTTTACTATAGAATGCTAAGCATTTTATATTTTCACGGCTTGTTTTGTACCTATATCTATAATTGTTTATTATATTTATGTTTATCTAAAATATAGTAAATAAACAAAACGAAATATTATTTATTAGGGAGCACAATGAGCTCATAACATCAGAGTTAATAATTGTTCAAAGAAAAGTTAAAATTAGCCATAGATATGGGGATTTTCTAAAATTATGTCACCGACCCAGTAGGTGGAGGGGGTCTAGCTGAAAGTAAGGGCCCTTATAAAATGGTCTAATTATACGTGACGAAATGGTGACAATCTGGGGCAGGGGGGTGTAAATATTAAGTAAAATAATTGTTGAACAGGTCCTATACAAATATACATTGAATAAAATAAATGCCATGTATCTTATAGATTTTGGTTCTTTGAATCCAAATCTGGCCGCAGAACATTCCACGTAAAGTTTAGGAGACAAATAGCGCTAAAAAGAACGTAAATTTTCATAAGGTCTGCCCTCCTTAGTTAAAACGTCCTAACTAACATTTTTGTCATTTTCGGATTTTCTGCATATACCGGTTGTTCTATGCCATATTTATCCATTCTTTAGGGTTCACACCAGTCAGGGAAACCAGGCAAGTCAGGGACAAGTCAGGGAAATTGAAATTAAAACCTAGAAGTTAATACCTGGCCATTTATTCGAAAAATGTAGGGAAAATAGCAACGTTAGTTAGGACGTTTTAACAAAGGCCATTTATTCGAAAAATGTAGGGAAAATAGCAACGTTAGTTAGGACGTTTTAACAGAGAGGGCAGATATAGTTGAACACTATGCAGGTTTTAAGCTATGAAAGAAAAAAACAATAAATAGAATCTTTTAAACATAAATTTAAAAATTATTGTTTTTTAGATTTGCCTAATATCGGGCTTGTTTTTAAGGTCGCTAAAACAGAATTTAATATCAAAAAATAAATATTCAATATAGCGAATTTAAAATAGCGATAAAATTTTCAACATGGATATAGGAATTGTTTTACATAAGTTTTGGCTTTGTAAATTATTATTGCAATAGCGATATTGAAAATTCCCGATACCACTTTTTAGAAGAACAAATTAAAATTATTCAATTTTTGCAGCCATTTTAAATCCGCCATTTTGAAGTTTAAAGAAGTACTGCACTCAAGAAACAAGTTAAACTAGTAAACTAGTGTTATTTATTAGCATTTAGGCGTTTTTAATTATTTCTTCGTATTTTACATTAGCTATGATAACATGGAAAGTAGGTCAAAATCAGTCTTAAATGTTATTACTTTATGAACTTTCATTTTTGGCACTTTAAGCGTGTATTGCAAATTAATTTATTATCAATAAAATATACATAATTCGCATATACGTTACAAATGACCTTATGTAATATTTACATTTTATTTTAGGTATAGTTTATTTCTGCACTAATACATAAGCATGGAGAGCCCCAAATAAGCTTTCGGCTTGTGCTAGGGACTCTCCATTAATTTTGAAAAAAATAAATTATTCGAATTTTGACATTTTGTATTTCACATAAAGGTTTATTGGTTTTTATATTTTTTTTAGTGTATGTTTACTTTTTATTACGGATATCGAAAGAGCTTATTTTTTAAGAAATTTTGTAGAATATCTTTGTCTTTGTTTTCATTTGTTTGTTTATTTTATTGTATATATATTTTGTTCTGGCGCTTAGAGCCATTTTGTGGTAATTTTCTAACATAAGATTTGTAGATGGCGTTAAGCTTATTTTAAATTATTTTAATTTTCTTTAATATCTCAACAGATTACAATGGCAGACTTGACTAAAAAATGAGTTTTGTCAAATTTGGTTTTAAATATCTTAGAAACAAATGAAAATAAAAAAAAAGATATTTAAAAAAATTGCTTAAAAACATAAACTCTTTCGATATCCGTAATAAAATTTAAACATACACTGAAAAAGATATGAAAACAAATGAAAATCGAATTTTCTAAAAAAGCGCCCCGAGGATTTTTTTCGCTTTGCTCCTAAAATAATCAGGGTATGTCCCCAAATCTAGTTCTAACAAAACTAAAAGTGATTCCATTCTTGATTAAAAGTTAGTCCAAGCTCACCGAGAGAATCATTCTACTTGCACTAAACTGTGATCAAGTGATCTCTCCGCTTAACGAAGATTTGTCTTTGTATTATCTTTTTGACTTGCCGCATAGAGCTTAGTCATGGATCGTAAAACGCTGTACCTATGCCTCTAAGTATACTAGGCATATACAGAGTGTTTTTTTAAATATTTATTTAAGAAAAGTTTAATGTATGCAGTCAAATAGCGATCAATTCCTATATTGAATTTGCAAAAAATGCCATCTGATATTTTAAAGGGTAATAGTGGATGGTAACGGAACAATCCTGTTAGTAGATAGTAGATGGCTGGATTAGGGTTATTTATATTAAAAAACGTTTTTTTACTAAAACTGCCGACGTTTCGTTGGCTTTATTCCAACTTCTTCAAAAGCCAACGAAACGTCGGCAGTTTTAGTAAAAAAACGTTTTTTAATATAAATAACCCTAATCCAGCCATCTACTATCTAATATTATTGTTGGGTTACCAAACCAAGCTTAAATCCTGTTAGTTTTTCACCGGGTGATTTGCGCAAAGGGTGTCCGCCCTCTTGAATATTAGGGATGAGTGCGGTTATCTCGGTAAATATGCATCTTACGATAAAAATGCATATTACCAATTTTGTTAAGAAGGAAATTTTCAACAATACAGATATATTTTTTTTATTTAATTAATAACAATCAACCACATTTTTCAAAGCTAGAATTGTTTTCAGAATGTTTAAGGGGTTTTTCTGATTTTTGATTTCAAAAAATTGAATTTTTATTTTTTTGATTTTTCATACTACTAAATACGTGTAGAATACGCTCCTAAAATATTTTGACGAAATTTTTCTTTTTTAAAAAGTTATACATGTATACTTTAAAAAATATACATAAAAAAATAATCAAATTATAAAATTTTAAGGGGCGATTCTACATCATAAAATATGACAAAAAGTTCCTATAAACATATGTCTAAAATTACGTCGTAAGGGAGATACGCCCCCTTTGAATGTGGCTAAAAAATTCGGTTTAAATTTAATAACTCAGAAACCCTTTGAGTTACAGCAAGGAGGTTTTGCATATGAAATAATATTAATAACGCCCATCTTCGTATGTTATATTTATGTAGTTATTTTAACCAGAGGCGTGTGAAACGGGGGGTGACTTAACAGTTTTTTGCCCCAAACTTTTTTATGTGTATTTTTTTTTTGTAAAAAATATGGATTCCTTGAGTAAAAATACATAAATAATGTCAGATAGTGTAACACTGTGGGAGCAACCGTTAAAAAAAATGGAATTAAGACGAAGTTACATTCTGTGCCACCAAAAATGTTACTTTTTAAAAGGCAATTACTCCTTTAATATTAAATTTAGTTTTTCGGTAAAGAATACTTTTTCATTCAGTTTTTATTGTAGAATCGACATGCACAATTAAAATTTTATTGGTGCTTGTTTTGTATCAAATATAAAAAAAAAATTAAACGCGTTTTTCTCAAAATTCCATTTTTCAAAACGGTTCCAGCGATTAAAAAAAACTAGTTAATATATTGACTTAAATCTTTTTGTATTTTGTCGAAAATCATGTTGGTGAGTTCGCTAATGTATTTTTTTTAAAGGCTTGTAATTTATTTTTTATTCCTCCTTTTTTTACCCGTTTTTGGTCGGAAAATTGCATTTTTCTATTTTTTTCACTAAATTTGGAATTTTTGTTTTTTTGGAATTTTGACTTATGTCTACACTAGCGAACTAGAGAATGTCATTTTTTGATTTTTGTGTTTCGGACCATTGGGGGCCGAGCTATCGCTGGAACCGTTTGCTATGTTATTTTTGAGGTGTCTAACTTCAGCGCGTGCTGCACATTTATTTATGACGGAAAAAAAAAACATTTTTTTTTTGTGAACTTTAAAAGTTGTCTAATACTTTGTAAAAAGTTTTGTACATAAAAATAATACAGATCGTCTGAAAAAAAAATCCAAAAATCGTCAATTTTTTGCCTCAAAAATCAGAACAACCCCTTAAATATGAATACCGGTTGTCTAATAAATATTTATATATTTTAGGGGGAGTAATTATGCAAAAAAGTAATTATGAACTGATGCTTGAAAAGTTTTCATTAAAAATGCATAGGTAATTTGGAATTAATTAATAGAAGGTAACCCCTTTTACAAATCATTTGAACCAAATGGTAAAACAATGTACAGATAACAAATAACCACATAAGGAAAAGTTTATTTTTAACGTGATACCCTGCATGTTAACGGATGATTTACATTCACATGATACACACAAGGAAACTGTCCAAAAGGGAGCCCAGACCAAAATTTTATTTTAAGGAACTTTTTACCTGACTAGGTGCAGCAACGCGGAAGGAGTATTATGTTATTTATTTTAACATATGTAGTTATGTGTGCATTCATGTTTCTTTGTTCTTCTCTAGAGCCTAAACTACTCTGCCGATTTTCACGACCGAGGCATCAGAATATTCGCCTTGATACCACGAGTGATATAAGCTATATAATATTTAATGTTTCGATAATATTGATGGTTATCATCAAAAATATAACGGAACGTATTAAATTTAAAAATTTCGATTCACCAATATTTCTTTTTTTTTATTTTATTTATTTTAGTATATGAGCACGTGTATTTTTTTCGTATTCAGTTTTTTGGCTTCTTGACTTGTTTGTTTTTGCTCTGGTTTGATTTGTTTTGCGTTTGAAAAAAAGATATAAAAATAGAAAACAGAGGACCCTTGAACAAAGTAAAGCTATATGAAGTGGATTTGTTCCCAAAAATTTAATAAAATTTAACTAATTTATGCAAATTTTTATTTTTAGAGTTTTATTATTGGATAATCTTTATAAATAAAATTATTAATCTATCTAAATACATTTTGTTAGCACAGTTATTATAATTTACCTAAATTATCAAAAGAGAAAACAAGATAAAACGATATTCTCATATGTTTATATCGAGGTTTATATTGATATTTTATTTTTTACTTCTCTTTTTCCATCGGGTATGGCATTAAATAAAATTACTTTATTTTGCAATTTTCCATAAATGGCAAGGTATTTTAAAACATGTATTAATGCTAGAATAATATTATTTACGATATTGTACAATATTTAATATATTCTTCTCGCATATTCTTTAATTTTTTTGTCAGTACACAGAGAAAACATTTTAATCATTTGAAGAGTAGGTACAAGTTTCATACTGGCTTGTTTTCTATGTTTAAAATATTAATAACAAGAGAGAAAATAGTTATAATTTTTAAAATTAAGTCGCTATTTTGAATTCGACATTTTGGCTCTTATCAATTTATTATCTTATCTTATCATCAGATACACCCAGTATTAGTTTTTGTAAAAATAGGTACGTAATAACAATTGTTGTAAATTCTTTGGGAGCTATTATAGACCTTTCTTATTTTTTCATAATTTTGGTATAGAATCATTCCTTATAATTATAATTTGTAACCTTTTTCTAAACCCCCTAATATATTTTATTTTTCTGATCTACCCTTTATATTTTATTTAACTCTAATATGGTGGTTTGTTAATAATAACCGAGATAATAACAATTTTAAAACAATAATGCCTTACTTAAATACAAATATATAAAAAAGTACTAAGGATTTTTTTTAAATTGTGTTTTTTTTCTGTTAATAATAAATGTACTTACTTTATGACGGTTTGTTTAACCCCTGAGGTCATGTCGATAAAAATAAAAAACTAAAATCACAAAATTTTGTAACACTTAATTTTGTTACACTTTTATGTCAAAAATCAAAACAAAAAAATCAAAAAGATCACTAAATAGTCTTCAACATGCCGACTTTTACTGTGATACGATTGGTACGAAGGAGACGCGGTTTTAACAGTATTCGAGCGCCGAGCCTCCAGTCAGGCTATATAATACTTTTTCGTTTCACGTTATTCCCCACTTTTGGTAATTCAACTCCTTCACAATTTTTTATTTCTTCGGCTCAGGAGGCTCCGATGTATTGCATTAATGCTCAAGGGGTCAAAAAATTTGTTTCGAAACTCTGATTTGAAATCTGCATTAAGGAAGGGGTTGTTCTGATTTTTGGTTTGGAAAATCGTTTTTTTTTTGTTTTTTTATACTTCTTTCTACCTTCAAATTTTAAAAATATTTTGTTTTCAAACTTTTTTTTTATATATAGAAAGAAAAATGATATTATTGTAAAATTTTGTAGGTATGTTTATTTATATTTAAAGAATACATTTTTTTTTAGATTTTTAAGTGCCATTTTTCCCATAAAATTTTCTTGAAAAAAAATAAACATCAAAAAATAGTGGTCGCCATGATTCCGGCCGTTTGGATCGATAAAAAAACTGGATATTATTCAGTATTGAAGTCGCTATAGCCTATCTAGAAGTACCGGAATCATGGCGACCACCGTTTTTTGATGCGTTTTTTTTTCAAAAAAAATGGCACTTAAAAAATCTAAAAAAAATTGGTTTCTAAATATAAATATCCATACCTACAAAATTTTATAACGATATCTTTTGTCTTTCTACATAAAAAAAATGTTTTAAAAACAAAACATTTTTAAAATTTAAAGGTAGAAAGACCCCTTAATATGTGTAGAATACGCTTCTAAAATATTTTGACGACATTCGACTTCTTTAAAAAGTTATACATATATCTACTTTAACACTAACATGGGAGGATTGGTGTAGTGGACTACCGCGTCGTACTCGACGAGTTTACTACCCAAATAGCGTGATTTCGATTCTCACCGGCGCCGATTTGCCTTTTTCAGTTAATTAATAATTGAAATTTGGCGAAGGCGTAAGTCAAGCGGACACTCCCTATAAATTTATCGAGGTGAAAATTTCAGTACTTTCAGTATATATCAATATAGTTTGTGAAATATTGGCGCAAACCTCTTTTAGCACATTTAACTGAAACCTGCCTTTTATTATACGCGTGCGTTAATAAAGTATTAATATTAATATATTATACTACCCTATATCTCCGTTAAAGGGGAGCCATTGAAGTTTTATTCCCGTATCCAAAACTACCCCTTGCTTACCCACCCCCTTGAAACCACCCCCAAATTTTATTTTTCAAATAGTACCCCCCATTTTATAAGAGGTACCTTATCATTTAAGGGGCTCCAAATAACAATTATTATTTATTAATAATAGGGTGGTATGTAGAACAAAGTTGCAGGTCGTTCCAGGAGAGTGGGTTATTAAGGGTGGTTTTTGAATACATTAATCAGTTCTCTTTTATATATAATCTAACGAGTTGTTTGATGAAAAATATTGCTTGTGATCTGATGGGGTTGTTTATTTATTTTTTATTTATTTATTTTTTTTTATTTGAAAAACAAAAGTTGGGGGTGGTTTCAAGGGGTGGTTTTGGATACGTGAGTAAAAGCATTAATGGCTCCCATTTAGGGAGCGTTCAAGTATTACGTAACGCAAAATTTGGCTTTTTTTGACCCCCACCCCCCATGTAACGCGGCCTAAAATTTTCGAGACCCCCCCCCCTATTTGTTACTTAACATTTTACAAAAAGATAGTAAATTAAAAATCGCAAAGTAAATATTTTTACAACAGGTTTGTATAGTATATGTTTGTTTATAGAATATAGTTACGCAGTATATTCGCACATCCAATATTCGAATCTGTTTTGAAAATATTCACTGTGCGATTTTTAATTTACTATCTTGCTTGAAGAAACAGACGGCAAATTTTTTAGTTTTGCGCAGTGTAATTTATTAAAACATTATTAAAAAATACTAGTAAATAAATATTGTTAATTAATATGCTTAATATTTTTAATTAATATGCTTAAAAGCATATTAATTAATATTCGTTGTAATTTAAACGTGATAACAATAGTTTTACAACTATTTGAAATTTATAAGGAGATAATTTTATAACATTGATGGAGTAAAACTTTTGGGATTTTCAAGGGTTTTAGGTTACGTTTTTCAATTTTTACAAAAAAAAAGAAGGAAGGGCAAATGCCTAATTATGATGGATTCGGATTCAGCAGCCCAAAATACATAGAAACTGTCACATGTCGCAAAATTACACTTTATTGTGTTTTTATTATTATACTCTTCACAGCGCCTGCGCTAAAATAGTATAATATGATAGTTTCGAAATTTCCAAAATTTTCAAAAATCGTCCTAGACAAAAATTTTTGGATGTAAATTTGTTTCATGGACAAATAAGAAAATTCTTTTTTTTTGTCCGTCCGTCCGTCCGATGTCACGTATTTGTGTGCACGATAACTCAACAACGAATAATCCGATCGACTTGAAATCTTCAGGAAAAATCAAGTTCTATAAGGGGAAGACCCCTATTGTTTTTAAAAGTAATCCCACCAAAAGCAAAAAAAGTTATGAGGGTTTAACTTTTTTCAAGAAATGAAAAAATCATTAAAAAAATAAATAATTTTTTTTGTTTTCCTCAAAAAGAGAATAAAAAAATGATTATTTTTTTGTTTTTTTTTTGTATTTTTTTTCTGATTTTTTTTTTGAAAATGTTTTCCTTTTTAGCCGAGTTTTTAGCAAAAAGAAAATATTTTTTTTTATTTTTTTATATATATACTTTTTTTTGAAAAAATATTTGGGAAAGTGTAATATAACATTTACTGTAAATAGTGAATAATGGATTGCGTAGCATTGGGGGAACCTGTTATACCTCGACCCTATTTTTACATTTTGCGATGCAAAAAATAGGCAAATAGAACGAACTTTTTAAAATATAGCCTATTATTTTTTCCTGTGTTTTAGGCTTGATAGATATATTTTTAAATTTTCCTAAATTACTTTTTTATATTTTTTAAAAATTGTATTTAGGGTCGAGGTACAACAGGGGCTTTGTACCTAGGACCCGCAGGGGTTATACCTCGGGCACAGATATTTTAGTTAAAATATATGTACAATTTGATTATTTAACATTAGCTCTACTGCGCTTCTTAGTTTCTTTGTCAGGGGGAGCCTTCTTTTCACCATGTTTACTCCGTGGCATCTTTAGACAACTAAAAAAAATATTTTAGTTGTAGAGTTACAACTAAAATATTTTTTTAGTTGTCTAAAGATGCCACGGAGTATCGATCGAACCTGACGTTATACGTCAGAACCGTTCAAAGTAAATTTTACACATTAGGTCCAAGGTACAACTATAGGTAGCGATACCAAAAACAATCCGTATATTTTTTTAGATTAGAGTTAAACTTTCCATAGCGCATACATTTTATACTTTAATAACATGTATTTCAACAAAAAAATAAATATACTGGATATAAAGCATGTAAAGGCAACTACCATAAAAAAAGTCGCAGCCAAAATACTTACTTTTCAATGTAAAATATTAGTTAGCGGAATAACACACACACACACACTTGCCGACAATGTTTTCGAATAAACTGAAAATAACCATCTATCGGATGAGTAATAAACTACCACTGTCGATTTGGAGAAATTATACCCGGAAATTTGAAATTTAAGTGTAGGTTCTAGGTACAAATAGGTCCAAGGTACAACAGTTTCCCCTACATATCTTGACGGCTTGCTTTCGTTTTGAATTAATAAAAGTATTATTTGAAATAATATTTTATTTTATGTTGTTAAGTGAAATAAAGTAAAAAACGTTTGTAAGTCAGAAAAAGCAAAATCATTGCGTGTCTTTGTTTTCAATAAAAACACTATACCAATAAAGATTTTGTAAATATTTAGGCTGTATTAATATACTAAATATTAAAAAACTTTATTATGTGGAAATGATGCCTCTTATTTATATTATTTTACATAAAAACAAGACAATAATAATATTGTAAAATTTTATGGCCTGGAAACATTTTTATTGCAAAATAAAAAATAATAACCCATTTTACCTTAGCAATTTTGGTATTTGTATCTTATTTTTTAATTAATTCGGTAATTACACGTGCTAGGTTAGGTTAATTACCTACTATATCCTAACTAATTAAAGGATATTTAATTATACAAAAAATTATACACAGGGTGCTCCGAGATATTTTTTGGGTAGAGGGGGGTGCAGGACAAAAATTTTCAAACTAAATATTGAGAAATTTTCCAACTCTGGCGGAAAGGTTTAATTACTTAAAAAAAGCACTACACATCAGTTTTAGGTAGGAATATCTAGCTCGTACTACACTTGAGAGTAAAAAAATTGACCCACCTAAAAAAATGCCATTTTTTAAATTCAAATATTTCGAAAACTACCTAATTTAACTTAATTTGACTGATTCATTTTTTGTTTTAAAGCTTTAACATTCTCTACTTTTTTATATTTAGAATGATTAAGATAAGTATTTTTGTATTAACAGCAACAACAAATGTATAACTATGTTTTTTGCCCCATCTTCTAGTACTTGCATGGTACGCCACTGCCACTTTAATGTCTCTCTTATTGCCGCAGTTTTAATGAATGTTTTCTTTTTTATTTTTTTATATTTTTACTTCTGCTTTAGGAGATATCAGGATTTTCCTGAAAGTTGTCATTTTAACTGCGGCAATAAGAGATATTAACAATTTGATAAACAGTGGCAGTGGCGTACCATTCAAGTCCTAGAAGATGGGACAAAAAACATAGCTGTACATTTTTTGCTGCTGTTAATACAAAAATACTTTTCTAAATTATTCTAAATAAAAACAAAAGTAGAGCATGTTTAAGCCTTAAAACAAAAAAAGGATCAGTCAAATCCATTAAGTAGTTTTCGGAATATTTGAATTTAAAAAATGGCAATTTTTTAGGTGGATCGATTTTTTTGCTCTGAAGTGTAGTACTAAGCCAAATTTTAAAACGAAAAATATTCTAGAATTGTAGTTTTGTTATTTTTTTTTTTTAATTTGCACCGTACTATGTTGCCAAACAGAAAAAAGTCTTTAACAATATTTTTTTGGTGAATTAAATCTTACATGGTTTACTATATATAAATAACTACTTTGAGTCAAAACTGAGTTTTAAAATTGAAGGGTTCTGGGTAAAATTTCAAATTTAAAATAATTAACCTTCAATTCATACGCCCCTGAATAAATGTACTATACTTGGACAATATTTAATATATTAGATTACTAGCAAAAATTCATATCATTAGACGTTTTCTGAAATATTAAACAAAAATCAAATTTTAGAGTGTCCTCTTTAAAGGGCTGTGTTTATACCCAGAGGTATTTCAGAAACCACGTTTAAATATTACTTCCCAATTACAGGTTCAAGAAAACAATGCTCAGACAGCTCGATTTTTATTTTTAATTTTGCAGATTTTGGTTTACACCAAATGTAATCACAATTTTTACCCCCTTGCGCTCATTCCATTTTTTTTTAATAGCCACCCATTTTTTATAAGCCATTTTCCAAATAAGGCCAATGGTTATTAAATATCCTTTTCAACGATGTGTCACAAGGGGTAGGTTGATATTTGGAAAAAAAATTGTGATCTGAGGGTGCAAGGGGGTGAAAGATTTGGTAACTCTTTTTACACCAAAATTTTCAAAATTATGTTAAAGTTAAGGAGCATTTCCAATATAAGCAGTTAAATAATCTTAGTGATTTTTTAAAATTAAATTTCAAGCCTACCTGGAATAAGGCTTTTTCCACATAAAAATGTTTATAACTTTTTTTTGTTTTATTTCAGCTATCTAATATTTATACAATTTAAAAACTGTGCAGGTAAATTAGAATATTTTAGTGTATAAATTTAAAATGCTTAAATAATTAATGTATCTTACAGAAAAATAAACTTATTAAAATATCCTTTTAGGAATGATTCAATTTAAGTGTTTGGAACATGATTTTTGCAAAATTATTATTTTTATTTAACACCATGTGGTATAAAAGGTTCTTTTCCATCGATACCTCATATTAACATACCTCGAGCCTTTCAGGCCCGTATACGTAAATATTTATTTTTATTATAAAAAATAAAAAAAGCTGATAAATCATTTTTAGTTAGATTTATAAAAAAATATAAACCCATTGAACATAAAATATGTTGTCTACTTATACTTGTAGAGGCCAAACTAAACGTTGAACAATGGCGTTTTTCCTAAATGTAGATGTAGAAGCTTTTAATACATTTATTGTTTTTTCAACAGAAAATCCAATTTTTTACAATCCAAAACTAACCAATAGACGAAGACTCTTTTTTAACGAGTTGGCAAAGCAGTTTACAATACCTCATATGCTAAAGAGATCTAAAAATCCATGTTGGTTTTGTCAGCATGGGTAAGTTTATAGAAATTCCTAAACCATCTGACGAACAAGCAGGACAGTCCAATGGGAAAAAATGCTATTTATGTCCCTTAAAATTGGACAGAAAAAGTAAAATGGCTTGTTAAAAATGTAAAAATGATATTTGCATTGAAAATTGTACCAAAATTTGTAATGATTGTATTTTTTTACTGATTATTTTAGGATATTTAATACATATTTTTAAGGGTTTTGTTTCATTTTCGTTTTAAGTTGAATGTTATATGGTACCTATTAAACCGTTAATTCTTATATTCGGGCCTTCCAGGACCAGGGTATGTTAATTTGTTTATTTTTTAGTGTCTGCATCCTAGGGTTAAGAAATAAAAAACTTTCTCGTGCATATCGTTGCCTTTCTTACAAAGGGGCTTGTCTCAAAATATTGCTTAATTGAGTTAGGCCCTTGGGTGGCATCAAAACAGTAACCTGAAGCTACCCTGATTAATAATAATATTATTAATCAGGGTAGCTGCAGGTTACTGTTTTGATGTCACCCAAGGGCCTAGCTTAATTCATTAATAATATTATTAATCAGGGTAGCTGCAGGTTACTGTTTTGATGCCACCCAAGTGCGTAAATCAATTCATTAATAATATTATTAATCAGGGTAGCTGCTGGTTACTGTTTTGATGCCACCAAAGGGCTTAACTCAATTCATTAATAATATTATTAATCAGGATAGCTGCAGGTTCCTGTTTTGATGCCACCCTAACTCAATTCATTAATAATATTATTAATCAGGGTAGCTGCTGGTTACTGTTTTGATGCCACCCAAGGGCTTAACTCAATTCATTAATAATATTATTAATCAGGATAGCTGCTGGTTACTGTTTTGATGCCACCCAAGAGCCTAACTCAATTCATTAATACTATTATTAATCAGGGTAGCTGCAGGTTACTGTTTTGATTCCATCTAAGGGCCTAACTCAATTCATTAATAATATTAAACAGGGTAGCTGCAGGTTACTGTTTTGATGCCACCCAAGTGCCTAAATCAATTCCTTAATAATATTATTAATCAGGGTAGCTGCTGGTTACTGTTTTGATGCCACCAAAGGGCTTAACTCAATTCATTAATAATATTATTAATCAGGATAGCTGCTGGTTACTGTTTTGATGCCACCCAAGAGCCTAACTCAATTCATTAATACTATTATTAATCAGGGTAGCTGCAGGTTACTGTTTTGATTCCACCTAAGGGCCTAACTCAATTCATTAATAATATTAAACAGGGTAGCTGCAGGTTACTGTTTTGATGCCACCCAAGTGCCTAAATCAATTCCTTAATAATATTATTAATCAGGATAGCTGCAGGTTCCTGTTTTGATGCCACCCAAGGGCCTAACTCAATTCATTAATAATATTATTATTCAGGGTAGCTGCTGGTTACTGTTTTGATGCCACCCAAGGGCCTAATTCAATTCATTAATAATATTATTAATCAGGGTAGCTGCAGGTTACTGTTTTGATGCCACCCAAGGGCCTAACTCAATTCATTAATACTATTATTAATCAGGGTAGCTGCAGGTTACTGTTTTGATTCCACCCAAGCGCCTAACTCAATTCATTAATAATATTATTAATCAGGGTAGCTGCAGGTTACTGTTTTGATGCCACCCAAGGGCCCAACTCAATTCATTAATAATATTATTAATCAGGGTAGCTGCTGGTTACTGTTTTGATTCCACTCAAGGGCCTAATTCAATTCATTAATAATATTATTAATCAGGGTAGCTGCAGGTTACTGTTTTGATGCCACCCAAGGGCCTAACTCAATTCATTAATAATATTATTAATCAGGGTAGCTGCAGGTTACTGTTTTGATGCCACCCAAGCGCCTAACTCAATTCATTAATAATATTATTAATCAGGGTAGCTGCAGGTTACTGTTTTGATGCCACCCAAGGGCCTAACTCAATTCATTAATACTATTATTAATCAGGGTAGCTGCAGGTTACTGTTTTGATGCCACCCAAGGGCTTAACTCAATTTAGCAATTTTTTGAGAAAGGCCCCTTTGTAAGGATATTATCAAACACCACAAAAAATGAGATAAGCCCCTTTGCCAGGGAAGCGACGATATACTTGTCAAGCTTTTAAATAGATATAAAATACCTATACAGGGTGTATTTGAAATAGGGTAGGAAATTTTAACAGGTGATTCTACATGATAAAATATGACAAAAAGTTCCTATAAACATATGCGTCATAAGGGAGCTACGCCCCTTTGAAAGTGGCTAAAAAAATCGGTTTTTATTTAATAACTCAGGAACCCTTTGAGATATGTTAACGAGGTTTTGCACGTGAATTAATCCCGATTAATCCTAATAAGGCCCATCTTTGTATGTCATTTTCACGTACTTATTTAAACCAGGGGTGTGCGAAACGGGGGGGCCTTATCAGTTTTTTGTCCCAAACTTTTTCCTGTGTAACTTTTTTGCAATTTTATTTTTGAAATATGATTCCTCAGGTCAAAATACATAAAAAATGTACTCTTGTTGTAATACTGTAGGATTAAGCGTTTTCGAGAAAAGTTCATTTGAAGGTGAAATTTCACGGTTCGAGAACGAAAAATTAAATACTAAAATGTCGAAAACCAAAATTTTAATGATGCAAAGTTATTCTACATCAAAAACTAAGAAAAAAAGTTTCCATACATGTAGGTCGAAAAAACGCTTTTAAAGCTACCATAGCCCTTAAAAAATGGTGCATATTTAGGAGACCATAGCTCCATTAGGATTGATTTTTGGAAGTACCTGTATATGAGGTTTTTTTCTTAGTTTTTAATGTACATTCGCCCTACATCATTAAAATTTTGGTTTTCAACATTTTAGTATTTAATTTTTCGTCCTCGAACCGTGGAATTTCACCTTCAAATGAATTTTTCTCGAAAACGGTTAATCCTACAGTATTACAACAAGAGTACCTTTTTTATGTATTTTGACCTGAGGAATCATATTTCAAAAATAAAATTGCAAAAAAGTTACACAGAAAAAAGTTTGGGACAAAAAACTGATAAGCCCCCCCCGTTTCGCACACCCCTGGTTGATATAAGTACATGAAAATAACACATAAAAACGGGCCTTGGTAGGATTAGTTGACGTGCAAAACCTCGTTGATATATCTCAAAGGGTAGATAGATAGATAGATATATTTATTTACCAATATAACATGATACATATGAGTACACAGAGTAGGTTCTAGACTATATAAACTTAGTCATGTTACAAGATACGTCTAAAAGAATAATAATTTAAGAATAAGTAGTTTAAACTATATAATAATGTATGCATCATACATTAATATACATCACAATTAAAATAAGGTTTTAAGTTTGTATTTTTGCATATTATCATATTAACACTAAACAAAACGTACATCCTCAGCTGAGTACGGTACCAGTTCAATTAGGTAATTTTTTAGTGTGGTTTTAAAATGATTTTTACTACTAATGCTTAAAATTGTACGTGGTAGTTTATTATAGAATGTTATACCTTTATTATAGCAGTTATCTCTACTTACATTTATCCTAGAAAATGGCTGATATATGTTTTCTTTTTTTCTTGTCTCGTACCTGTGAATGTCCTCATTTTTTTTCAGTTCCATATTTTTTTCCCTAACCAGCATAATTAGGTTAAACATATATAGGGCAGGCACGGTTAAGATTCTAAATTTTTTAAATAACGGTTTGCATGATTCTCTACTAGGACATCCCACGATACATCTTAGTATTTTCTTTTGTAGTATGAGAATTTTGTCTACATCTGTTGCAGAGCCCCAATGTACGATACCGTAGTTAATTATGGATTGTACAATACCATAGTACATAGTAATCAGTACGTCATTTGATACCGTATTCTTTATTTGTCTAAACAAAAAATAGGCGGAGCTTAGCTTATTACACAAATACTCTATTTGAGGCGACCAGGTGAATTTTTGATCTAGATACAACCCTAAAAATTTTGTACATTTTTGTTGACATATAGAGTTATTGTTTATTTTTAAATATAGGCTACTATTTATGGAAGTATTTTTTGTACAGAAGTGTATAAAACATGTTTTTGAGCTGTTTATCTGGAGGCCATTGTTTTTACACCAAGAATGCATTTCGTTTATGGCAGTTTGTGCCAAATTCCGGGTGACATCCAAGTTGGAATCTGCCACCATCATTTTTGTGTCGTCTGCAAATAATAGTGTTTTGCCTTTTTTATTGCAGTTTTGCGTCAAATCATTAATAAAACACAAAAATAATAGCGGCGATAGGATTCCTCCCTGGGGTGTCCCTACATTTGAGCTGTTCCTGAGTTATTAAATAAAAACCGATTTTTTTAGCCACTTTCAAAGGGGCGTAGCTCCCTTATGACGCATTTTTAGACATATGTTTATAGGAACTTTTTGTCATATTTTATCATGTAGAATCACCTGTTAAAATTTACTACGCTATTTAAAATACACCGTGTATAGGTTACTAAAGCTTTAGCATGTTGAATCAACTCTATTCTATTTTTCTATATTTTAAAATTTTAATAAAATTGTATAAAAAAAATAAAATTTTTAGTTCCGGTGGAATAATTCTCGCGTGCTTATAACAATTTATTGAAATGATGTTTCAATTATGCAGAATCATATTTATCAGATTATTAATTATTATTTATAAAATGGAAATTTATTTTTACACAAATATATTTAAGTACCTATTTGTAAAAAATATGAGTATATTTTTATTTAATAATTAAGTACGCCAAGTAGTTAGGTTTAAGTTTTGTTATAGGCTATAATTCATAGTCAGTAATTAAATTTTTAGACGGGCATAATTGAAAGTATATTTAACATTACATGTACAGGGTGATCCAGAATTCCCGCCCTCGTAATTTTTCTCGAAAATGGTAAGGGATATTAAAAAAAATCATAAACCCTGTTTTATAGTCTCACCTGTACTACAAGTTAAATACCGAATGACACTTTTATAATAATACTCGTTGGCCCTGTGGCGAACTCTATATTTTTTCCCCATGTACGTAACGATCTTTATTATTTTTAAAGAAGTAAAACTATTTTTTTACCTAAAAAAAAATATGTAGGGTCTGGCGTTACGTATTTATAGAGGGGTGTAAGTCTCAGCGTTACAAAGCATTATCTATATGGGAGGGGGTCAAAATTACCAAGGAGGGTCTGTAAAAAAGGCCGAATTTTGCCTAAAAAGGTAACCTCTAAATTATGTCTAGCTTTTTTCTTTAGGGTCTGCTGAAGTCAGAAAAAATGGTCCTGTTTCCACAGAATGGCGGGAAATATATTTAAAATATCAAAATAGGTGCTGACATGCTGAAAAATGTGGCCAATTTTTAACTAATGAAAACTTAAATACAAAAAATATATAGCATAAAAATGTTGTAGAGGGCACTTTGTGTTCAATACTAGCAATATTCATTACATACAGTGCGGTCCAAAAGTCACCCCCTCTTAACTTTTGAACGAGTTGAGATATCGATTTCAAATTTAGGACTCTTAAATAAGACAACTTAAACTATCTTTAAGCATATATTTGGAACTTTTATCTCTTAAAATGTGGGCAGGGGGGCATGGGGGGATTTTTTTTTAAATGGAAAGGGGGGTCGTGTGATACATCATTTTAAAGCCTTTAAAATTCTCTATATAACCATACATTTTTAAATTTTTTAAAAATGTTTTTTAAGGTTTTGATTTTTCAGTTTTTTGTGCTAAAAAAATAAATTTTTAAGTTTTTTTTTGTTAATTTTTATTTATACCAACTAAAATTAGTTGAAAAGTATAATTTACTTTTTTTCATTATGAAATTAGGCATTTTTAAAAAATTGTTTGGATTTTTTAGAGAAATTTTGACAAAAATACCCATTTTCAACCCTATTTTAAACCCAAAAAAAAAAAAAATGTTTAAAAAAAATAAAAAATATACAGTTAAATGGAGAATTTTATAAGCTTTAAAATGATGTATCACACGACCCATCTTTCCATTTAAAAAGATGTCGCCCCATGCCCCCCTGCCACATTTTAAGAGCTAAAAGTATCAAATATATGCTTAAAGATAGTTTAAGTTGTCTTATTTAAGAGTTCTAAATTTGAAGTCGATATCTAAACTCGTTCAAAAGTTAAGAGGGGGGGGGGGAGGGTGACTTTTGGACCGCTCTGTATAACAACGCACAGTGTTTAAATAAAAATTATTCTCAAAGGCTAAAAACTAATAAAATAAGATTTTTTTTCAAAATACGAAAAAATAATTAAAAAATAATTTTTTCAAAAAATTTCTTTTTATTCGCTTGTATTCCAAAGTGAAATTTTTCGGTTAGAAATGTTAAGTTAAAAGTGATACTTTTGTTAAGAGTTTGTCTTTTGTTGCTGCAGCCCGCCAAAGTACTTTTTCGGTCCCTTATGGAAAATTGTCAGATAACTGACAAAAACAAATTAAAACTAATTTTACTTATTATTTTTAACTATTTTTGTTTAAAATATGTTTACAAGCTAATAATAAATAGCGTATGATACACGGACGAGAAATATATATCGGTCTTACGCGGTTGTGAATCTCGGCTCACGCCTCGATTCACATTATTTCTCGTCCTTGGATCATAATATACTATTTTTCAAAAAACGATAATATTTTAAAACATTTTTTTTTAATTTTTTTTTTTTTTCGAAAAAATAATTAAAAAAATATTTATGTTTTTTGTTTTCATAAACCTAGGCGTACTGTTACAGTAGGCCGCCTACAGGGGAAGTATTATTTTTTTGACAGCATTGCTAGCAATGCTTTATTTTCGGTTT
Organism: Brachypterus glaber; assembly: GCA_958510825.1. NCBI lineage: Eukaryota > Metazoa > Arthropoda > Insecta > Coleoptera > Kateretidae > Brachypterus > Brachypterus glaber. Next base: position 51,016,166 of record OY294046.1, read on the forward strand.
TAAATGATTTTAACTTGCGTATTTGGGAAAATGCAATATACATCTACTGTGAATAGTATATAATGGAGTGCGTAACATTAGATATCTTCACGGCTTGTTGTTATTATTTATTCAATTATTCAGTTTATTTTTATTTGCGATACCACATTTAAAGTACTAATAACGTTAATTTTCATAATTACATAAGCATGTTTTACAATTGTATACAGCTTTTTTTATGTTTTTGTTCAACGAAAATATATATGAGACCTCAATGCGCTGATACCAAAGAAATAAAAAAATATAGTAATAAAAATGTTCGTTTTCCAGTTAACTGGAACTAGTTAGTTAAAAATAACCTATTTTAAAAGGCAAGTATTTAGATTTTAAGAATGAATTTTAACCACTGTGTGTTGTTGTCTGTAATGAATATTGTTAGTATTCAACACATAGTGCCTTAAACAATATTTTTATCCTATATATTTTTTTATATTTAAGTTTTTATTAGTTAAAAATTGGCCAAACTATTCAGCGTATCAGCACCCATTATGCGATTTTTAAAATATTTTGTCGCCATTCTGTGGAAACAGGACCATTTTTTCTGACTTCAGCAGACCCTAAAGAAAAT
>OY294046.1:51016972-51156723 GCA_958510825.1 Brachypterus glaber
CAAAAAATGCAAAAATGATCTTAAAATTAATTTGACAATTTAAAGTTATGTGTTTACTAATTTTCTGACAGCAGATATGTAAAATTAGCTGATTGTCACTTTCCAACCGTTAGGTCGTAGGAAAATACGTTTTTCGTTGTACCACTTACATCGGTAGATGTGGAAAGGTCATTTTGTTTACATAAATGGATTTTTAATACAAAAAAAAAAATAGAAAATATTTTATTAATTTACTTTGAAAATAAAAAAAAAATACTTACATAACGCTTTTATTTACTTTAGTAATACCAAAAACAATATAAACAATGCAAGCAATATTGTTAGTAAATACTATAAATCATGTTTTCCTTAATGTGGACCTGTTAAAAAATCCAAAGTCCGATCACTGGTCATATATTGCGTTTTATCTTGATATATTTTCCAAAACATTAAAGGATTATGTTTTATACCTACTAAGGGGAGCAGAGAGCTGCCGTCGCTCCCCTGGCTTTTCAGATATATATTATTTTGTTTTATTTTTAACAATTTTGGTCCTTCAGATTTCAAAAAAAATACTGCGGCGCTGGAAATAGTTACGGAACGCAAATCTATAGAAACTGCTATTTAAAATATTTTGAAAATAATTATAATTTGCTTTGAAAAAGTATTCGCCTTCGGATAAAAAAACATAATTACCGATCCGAGTCTGAGTTCCGGCCATAAATTTTAATTAAAAAATTTTTTAAAACAATTTTTGTAATTTTATAAATTAAAGTTGTTTAGAAAATGCGTGTGATTAACACTGAAAGGAATCACAGTGCTAAAACAGGTCCGCACTTAGGAAAACAAACATTTATTAATTAAAACGCAATACATAACTATGGGCACAGATCATGTTTTTATAATTGTTATTATGCTATAGAATATAATATTCATATAATATTATAGAATAGTAGTAGTTTCGAGTTTCCAAAATCGCCAAAAAAAAACGCCTAGACAAAAAATTCTGGGTTACAAATGTGTTTCATGAAAAAACAAAAACTTTGAAAATGTCCGTTCGTCCGATGTCACGTTTTTTGTTTACACGATAACTCAAGAACGAATTATCCCATCGAAAAATTAGGTTCTATGAGGGGAAGATCTCTATTGTCTTTAAAAGTAATATATAATATAGGATAATAAAAATGATAAAAACATGACCTGTGCCCATAACTATGGGCACTTAGGAAAATAAACATTTATTAATTAAAAAGCAATATATAACTATATATTGCTTTTTAATTAATAAATGTTTATTTTCCTAAGTGAGGACCTGTTTTAGCACTGTGATTCCTTTCACTGGTCACTAAACATTGTAAAAATTTTCGCCTGCATCGATAATTTGTTAACAAAAAGGTGAAACAATTTTAATTAATTAATTATTTTCAATAATTTTCATACATGTATCTTAAAAATGCGAATATTTCTAAAAACAATAAAAGATAATATGTTTCTTTTTCCTCTGAATTTTTAAAGTTTATGAATAATTTTCTTTTTAAATTGTTGATACGAAAATACTTGACCTTGGAAATTAAAAAAAAATCTCCTGCGGCTCTAAACTTGATTACCAATAGTCTGATATCACAATATTAATAATAGATTTTATAAAATAATTGCATATGATATTCTGAAAAATACAAAAGGATTTCTAAAAAAAAATTTCTGCGGGGCTAAATATTATATTGAATGAATAACCAAATGGTGATGCCACTCAATCTGTTTCATATTATTAAAACGTTCTCGAGTTATCGTGGTCACGAATTTTCCGGACATCATCTTTTTTGGATATAAAACGTGTATAAATGAAAAAAGCAATACAAATGTTGCAAATTTTTTTAGAAAGAAAGTAAAATGATAAATGGTAATATTGAAGACTTGGAAAATTTGAAAACTATCATATGAAACTTTTCTAGCGCTTCGTGCTGTGAATAGTATAATAAAAGAAATTTTATTTTCTGAATTAAATTCATATTAGGTTATGGTCCGCGCAATTTTCTAACAATTTTAAACAATTGCAAAATTTGTTTGTGTGTTTTTTTTTCTAGACGGAAACAACAGATTTTACGCCATTGGTACTGTAAAAACCTTGACTTAAATGCTTTTTGAAATACTTGTATAAAAATTATTTCCAAGAATTTTAAATTTTTTTGTACACTGAGAGAAACTTCGTCTTGTAAAATCTATCTAAAACCATTTTAATTTTATAAATTTGCTTTATATAATTATAAGAGCTAAGATGTTTTATTTACCTATAAATAGTAATAACTAAAATCAAATTAAAACTTTTTCCACTTTATTGTAAAATGATCTTTCTTAATAAAATAATATTATTATCAATAATATTTTTTCCTACGATCCTCTATGAAAGTGACATTTAGCACACTCTTTTGTTCTTTAGAAAACGCCTTATATCACACTAGTTTGATATTTATGTATGGAAGGTTGCCTAATTTCATTTAGATATTTACGTAGATTCTAGGAATTTTATTCATCTTGTTTTATAAGCTATTTTCCACCTTTCACCACAGCCTTTTTTGTTATCTTTTATGGTTTTCAATCCAAATATTTCTGTTTTTCATGTTAAAAATAGAAGCTCTAGTTATAACGTTACTATTTTGACCATTACTGTTTAGATTTTATAAAAATTACTTAATTTTGATTTAGTTACCTTACATTTTATAAAAAACATCAAAATACACATTAGTTTTCTTATGAAATCTAAAACAGTAAAATTTTACAAACCACAGAAAACTAATTTAACTAGCAAACTGTCAAGTTTGCCTTCATTAGGACAAGCATATAGGCAACCCATTAAAAAGCTCTGTACTATAAATATATATAGTATTAAATATAAAACAAAGAAAACTAAAGGCAAATGAAAATCATATTTCCTGTTTGACATACATATATAAATTTGTATGCTATTTATTATTATTTTGTGCTTTGATTTTCTTAAAAAATAATAAAAATTTGAAAATTTTAAAATGCGAAACCATATTTTTTCGGAATCGTAGGAAAAATAGTGTACATAACTCGTTGGAAAGTGTATTTCATACACTAGGGGATTTTCCTCACTCGCCTGTCGGCTCTTCCGTAAACCTTCCCACTCGCGTGAAATATGTCAATAAGGGAAATTAGTTTATGTTAACTTATTATTTTTTTAAAATCTATCCAGAGGTGTGCCTAGATGGAAAAATGTATTGAGGTTTAACACATTTTTGCCCCAAATTTTTATTAAAAATCATAAAAAATATCATATAATGGGTAGGCTCCAACGCCTGACAATGGCCCTTTTTGTCTGCCCCAAAAGAGGAAGTAACATTTGGTGCCACCAAAATTGTTACTTTTTAAAAGGCTATTACACGTTTAATATTAAATTTAGATGTTTCGTTGAAGAATCCGTTTTGCTTCGATTTAAATGAAGAATCGCCTAGCAGCATTAAAATTTGATTGGTGCTTTTTTTGTTCCCCATTCAATATGTCCATCTTCGAAGGGCGGTAGCTTCCTTAGGGCTTATTTTCAGACATATGTTTTTCCTTGGTTTTTCATGTTTTGTGTAGAATCATCTCCTTTATTATGTACCAAAAGACTGCAAACACCGTGTATAATTTAAAAAATATTTTTAATATAACCAGTTTTTCTATCATTTACTAGTTTACGAATGATTAAAAACGAAATATCTTTAAAAATACAATAAATCTATTTATTTTGACAACGTCTTTTAAAATTAAAAAATATTTTTTTGATTTAAAAAACACTGTAGGAACAACAATTTTTCTTTGAGTTTGTTTCATTTTCTTAATTTTATAACAGAAGATATATTTACTCCTACTAAATTTTAAAAATAAAATTAAAAAAATATATAACATTTAAATATTTGTTATTATTACTTTCCTCAATAAAAGTCTTGCGTTAGTAAAAAAAATCGAAAAAATTTTATTGCTTTTTTTACGTTTCTGGACGTTTTATATCCAAAAACTATAATTTCCGTAAAAAAAAGTCTGTCGGTCTGTCTGTGGGTCAGGTAAATTTGTGACCACGATAACTCAGGAACGCTTTGGGCTAAAGACTTTAAATTTAGATTGGGATTGTTTTTGGTAAAAATCGGATTGGGGTAAGGGGGTAAAATGGGGTAAAAACTCAAAAAAAACATTTTTTTTTTCCAATTTATTTTTCGTTTCATGTAAAAAGAAACTTTTTTTGAAATAATTTTTTTTTGAAAACCTTGAAAAAAATTTTTGTTTTTTTTTATTTTTTTTTTTTCGTTTTTGATTTTAATAAACCTAGGCCTATAGGAGAAAGTATTATTTTGTTGGCAGCAGTATTTTTTACTATTACTTTCCCCAAGGAAAGTCTTGCGTTAGTAAAAAATTTCTAAAAAATTTTATTGCTTTTTTACCTTTCTGGACGTTTTGTACAAAAAATATGATTTCCGTAAAAAAAAAAAAATCTGTCTGTCGGTCTGTCGGTCTGTCTGTCGGTCTGTCTGTCTGTCCGGGAAGTTTGTGACCACGATAACTCAAGAAAGCTTTGAGCTAAAGACTTCAAATTTGGACCATATGTTGATTATCCAAAGTTCTAGGCTGGGATTGTTTTTGGTAAAAATCGGATTGGGGTAAGGGGGTAAAATGGGGGTAAAAACAAGTTTGCTCAATTTATTTTTCGTTTTACGAAAACAGAAACTTTTTTTGAAAAAAAAAATTTTTTTTTGAATAACGAATTTTTTTATTTTAATGAAGTATTGTTTTGTTAGCAGCAGTATTTTTTTATTATTTTTGTTCAATTTATGCCTTTTGCTGTGGCTAGCGTTATAGTCCTATTATTGGTGCAGGGTACCTATTCTTGACTTTCGGCGAGTAGAACGACTGAAAACTAGGCTTAGAATATGACGCATAGTGCACTCTGCACTATAGTGTTGAATACGATCACAACCGCGGACTTCCTAAAAGTCAGGTCGCTTTGACACAGAGACTTAAATTTTGTATCAAAGATTTTTAACGTGACAAAAAACTTTTTAATTAATTCGACTTTACTTATGCTCGCCACGGTTTTGAACGAAATAGTTTTTTCCTGGAATATTTTTTGCCTTCTAAATATTTTTTTATTAAAATTTAAAATTGTTTTAAATTAGGTAGGCAAAACTCTAAGTTCATTTTTTTTAGCTGAAAGTCACAAAATCTTATTTTTTTGGCGGGAGCTTAAAATATTCAAAAATTCGTGTTTTATGAACAGAGTTGATACTTTCATTACAATAATAGGGTCGGACAACAGGAATTTTAAATTATTTCTTTTGGTGAGTTTCTATAATACATACCTATACCGAATAAGATTGTATGTCTGTATACCACAAGTTAGAAATAATTTAAAATTCCTGTTGTCCGACCATGTTATTGTAATGAAAGTATCAACTCTGTTTATGAAATACCCTAATATCGGTACATAAAATACTCAAAATATTGCATAAAATAAAATTTTTATGAAACTAAAACACTGAAGACATGACAAGTAAAATTTATTGAACTGAGTCAAATATTTTGATAGCTACAATAAAATGGAAATATTTTAAAATACATTATTTAAACAAGTAGGTACGGAAAGTGTGTGTTGCTTCGTACCTATTCTATATTAGCTAAACCCAGAGAAATATTCAATATTTTTTTGTTAATTACACAGGCCAACAAATTTTGAAGTTTTGAAAGTTCATTTGGATCTGACAGCTGATTTTAGGTAATATAGTTATTGTTCAAGACTTCATACCTTTTTACCTATGGATTTATACCTATAATTAATTGTCTAATAATTGTAATAGAGTTGATTAAAACTTTCATAGTAAGTCATTACTTTTTAAAATACATTTTTTCTTGTAAATATCAAAAAGACCCTTCTATTTGCCTTGCTGTATACTTTCTTAAACACCAAATGAACCAGCATTTAAAAGGTCCTTCGTCCAAGAACATCTCCATAACATTTGGTCCAATTCGAATCGGATGGTAATTTAAGAACTTAGCAGAAGAAAGAAGTAAATAGTTAGTGGTACTTTATCAATCTTTTAATAATTCCATAAAGAAAAATACCATAAAAAGTTAAATTTCCAAGAAATTGTCAATATTTTGACATACTGTCAAAAAACTTCAGGGATCCTGAATCAAGATAAAATAAGAATAAATTCACTGGCTCAAAATACTACCGTACATGCGTAAGGAGTCAATTTGAAAAAACTGCAAACGAACGTCTACCGGAGTGTGTAGATTCTACGTAGAGTGGCTTCTTCAAGGTATTGCCGATAGGATTTGAGCAGTAGGTATTTATATTCTTTATCTTTTTTTTTTAAATTTTATCTTCTATAATTAATTCTGTTTGCACTACAAAAGTTGTTAATAAATATGAATCTAAACGATCTTATTAAAAAACGTGGTGCTTTAAAAACAAAGGTTACCAATTTTAATAAATATTTGGATAAAATTAAAACATCTATGCAAAGCTCTAATAATAAATTAAATGATTTAGATTATTTGGAGTTACAAGCACGTTTTGATAAATATAAAACAGTTTTAGATGAGTATGAAAACTTGCAAACAGATATTGATTTTTTATCTGAAAATAATGATGAGCAAGCTTTGGAGCGTGAAAATTTTGAAAATAATTTTTATGCTTTTTTAAGTTGTGCAAAAAATATTCTAAATATGCATAATAAAACTAAAAATGTTGTTGCATCCGCTTCTGCTCCAATTATTTCGGTAGCAAGTAGTGAAGTACTTACAGGTATGCAAAATATACAACTACCAAAAATACATTTGCCAAAATATAGTGGCTCGCACGAAGAGTGGCTTGAATATAAAGATTTATTTGAAAGTCTCATTCACGCGAATAATGCCCTTGATAATATACAAAAATATCATTACTTAAGAGCTACGCTCGAGGGAGACGCTGCGCAGGTTATAAGTTCCTTAGAATTTACAAGTGATAACTATGCTGTGGCTTGGGACTTATTATGTTCTCGCTTTAATAATGAAAAAATTCTAATACAAAATCATTTAAGGTTTTTATTCAACATAAGTCAAATTTCAAAGGAGTCAAGTTCACTTTTGAGAAAACTTATTGATGATATATCGAAGCATTTGCGAGTCTTAAATACGTTAAAGCAACCTACAAAATATTGGGATACGCTTATAATTTATTTAATCACTACAAAACTTGATTCAATTACAGCACGTGAGTGGGAGGTGTATAGATCAAATATTAATACACCGTCTCTTGACCAGTTATTTAAATTTCTAAAATCACGGGCCGATTTAATTGAAAATTTGGAGTCAAATTTTGTAGAGAAAAAACAGTCAAATTCAAATACTTCAAATAATCAATTTAATGCAAAAAATTCAAAAACGTTCCATCAATCTGGTACTACCCTTTCATGTAGTTTTTGTAAAGGTAGCCATGCAATTTATAACTGTTCGGATTTTTTAAAGTTAAATCAAACAGATAGATCGGAACAAGCAAAACAATTGAATTTATGTATTAATTGTTTAAAATATGGCCATTCAAATAAGTCATGTTTTGCACGTAAGTGTACAATTTGTCATTATAAACATCACACTCTTTTGCATTTTGATAATAAAAAGCAAGGAGATGATAAAAAACCAACTGATGATAAAAAGCAAGTTGGTAATCCAAATCAAGTTGCTTTTACTTCAACAGTAACTAATAAAAATAATCAAGTGTTATTGTCTACAGCAGTTGTCACTATTTTTGATAAACAAGGAAAAGCTTATTTGGTAAGATGTCTACTTGATCCAGGTTCACAAAGTAGTTATATCAGTATGCAGTTTTGCAAAGAATTTGGAGTAAGTACTACAAAAACAAATTTAGTGATAGCTGGAATAAACAATACCACATCACAATCACAAGAAATGTGTAAAATTAAAATTAATTCTAATTTTTGCAATTATAATGCTGAATTAACTTGCTATGTAATTCCACAAATTACGGGCTTTATACCCAATGCACGCATAAATATACAAAATATGCCCAATCATATTAAATTGGCAGATCCTCAATACGATATGCCTAAAAAAATTGATTTACTGATTGGTGCCGATTTGTTTTGGGATCTATTGTGTAATAAAAAAATACCTAGAGATAAAGATAGACCTTTATTACAAAAAACTAAGTTGGGTTGGATATTAGCAGGTCCAATCAATGAAATTGCAACCCATCAAACCTACTGTAATTTTACTAAAACAATAGATATCCAAGAACAACTTGCTAAATTTTGGGAGCTTGAAGAATGTCAAAACTATAAATATTTTTCAAATGAGGAAAAACTCTGTGAGTCTCATTTTGTAAATAATTTCGAACGCTCTGATGATGGAAGATTTATAGTTTCTATGCCATTTAAAAGCGATATTGAACAATTAGGTGATTCTAGAGAAAGAGCATATTACCAGTTTATAAGTCTGGAAAAGAAATTAAATAAAAACCCGGAATTAAAAGAGCGTTATAAGCAATTTATGACAGAATATTTATCGTTGGGTCATATGTCAAAAATCGACACAAAAACTTTGCCTAAGGTTGTGTACTATTTTCCACATCATGGTGTGATCAGAGAAGAAAGTACTACAACAAAATTACGTGTCGTTTTTAATGGATCAGCTAAAACTACCTCTGGAATATCCTTAAATGATATCCAGATGGTTGGGCCTACAATTCAAGACGATCTTTTTTCAATTTTGTTGCGATTTCGTAAGCACCACTATATATTGTCTGCAGACATAGAAAAAATGTATCGTCAAATTTTAATAGCTGAAGATCAACGTATCTTTCAATTAATTTTGTGGCGAGAAAATGGTGTATTGGAAACCTACTGTTTAAATACTGTAACGTACGGAACTTCCTCTGCTCCTTTTCTTGCAATAAGATGTTTAATCCAAATTTCAAAAGATTTTGCAGAGAAATTTCCCGACGCAGCACAAATTATTCAGAAAGATTTTTACGTTGATGACCTGTTAACAGGTACTGATACTGAAGAGAAAGCAATTCAATTGGCAAAACAACTTTCTCATATATTATATACAGCAGGGTTTAATTTACGAAAATGGGTTTCCAATAGTCCATTAATATTAAACGAAATAGTTGACAATGTTCCTCAACAGGAAATAATAGATTTAGGTATTAATGAAAATACAAAAACTTTGGGTATCATGTGGAATAGTAAAACGGATAATTTATTTTTTAAAATTAATATAAATAATATTAAAGTTTTAACTAAAAGATCAATATTATCAAATATTACCCAAATTTTCGATCCACTTGGATTAATAGGTCCTTGTACAATAATTGCCAAAATTATAATGCAGAATTTATGGCAGAATGATTTGACTTGGGATCAAGAAATTCCTAAATATTTACAAACTAGTTGGCTTAATTATTATACTGAACTTCACCACTTAAATAATGTACAAATCCCAAGACAAATTGTTTGCATGCATTTTACAAGAATAGAGATTCATGGCTTTTCAGATGCGTCAGAGGCCGCTTATGGATGTGTCATGTATCTCAAATCCCAAAATGCATAAGGTGATGTTTTTATTAAACTTATATGCTCAAAAAATAAAGTGACACCTTTAAAAGCTCTCACAATGCCCAGATTAGAATTAAATGGAGCTTTATTGCTTGCAACATTAACTCATACAGTTAAAGCATCGCTGAATATGCCAATAAATAGGTGTGTTTATTGGTGTGATTCCACTATAGCACTTGGTTGGATTAACACAAGTCCAAATTTGTTACAAACATTCGTAGCAAATAGGACGTCTCAAATTCAAACTCTAACTAATCCAGAAAACTGGAGGTACGTGCCTACTTCAGATAATCCTGCTGATTACCTCTCTCGTGGTGTTAACCCAAAGACTTTATTAACATTAGACAGTTGGTGGCATGGATCGAGGTGGTTATCAAAAAGTGAATCTGAATGGCCAATACTCAAAACTTTAACTGCTAACTTACCTGAAATGCGAAAAGAAATACATTCTTATATTTCAACGCTTTCAAGTGAGATAGTTAATTTTTTAAATTTTTCTCAGTTATCTAGCTTAGTGTGGACTTTCGCTTATTGTTTTCGATTTATGAAAAATTCATTAAAAAACAAGTACCCAAATGTAAGTGGTCCATTAAAATCTAATGAACTATCATTTGTTTTAAATTTTTTAATAAAAATATCACAGCAACAATCATTTCCTAATGAATTAAGTTTGCTTAAAAACAAAAAGGAAATAAAAAATGGCAATTTAATAAAATTGAATCTTTTTCTTGATTCAAATGATATGATCAGAGTTGGCGGGAGACTTGAAAATGCAAATATTTCTTATGACATGAAACATCCGATTTTATTATCAGGAAATCATCATCTTACTAAGTTATTATTTAACTCTGAACATATCAAATTAATTCACTCAGGTCCGCAAATGCTTTTATATACCATTCGTCAAAAATATTGGGTTTTGTCAGGACGGAACTTGGTAAGAAGAGTTGTTCATTCCTGTATAACTTGCTTTAAAGCCAAGCCAAAGATAACAACTCCACGCATGGGTAACTTACCTTCGCAGCGTGTCTCTCCAGCTCCTCCTTTTTATACAACTGGTTTAGATTATACTGGTGCATTTTATATTAAAGATAGAAAAGGTCGTGGTTGCAAAATAAGTAAGTGTTATTTATCATTATTTGTTTGTTTTTGTACCAAAGCCATTCATATTGAGGTTGTATCGGATCTTACGTCAAAGGCGTTCATAGCTGCCTTAAGACGTTTTGTAAGTCGTAGGGGAAAACCCCATAAAATATTCTCAGATAATGCTACCAATTACGTTGGAGCCCATTCAGAGTTGGAAGAACTTGGTAATTTTTTAAATAAAAATTCAAATAAAATAATAAGTTTTTCTGAACAAGAAGGCATATCTTGGCAATTTATAACTCCTTCATCTCCTCATCACGGTGGTTTGTGGGAAGCTGGCATAAAATCAACCAAATATCATTTAAAACGGGTTGCTTGTAATGCTAATTTAACTTTTGAAGAGCTTTACACGTTGGTAGTGCAAATAGAATCAATTCTCAATTCAAGACCTATTTCACCTATTTCTTCAAGTCCTAGTGACTATTTACCTTTAACTCCTGCTCATTTCTTAATCGGTCGTACGTTCACGTCGGTGGCTGACCAAAATCTGCTTGAAATCAAGGAAACAAGACTGACTCATTTTCAACGAATTCAGAAACTTATGCAGCATTTTTGGACTAGATGGTCGAAAGAATATATTACAGAACTTCAGTTAAGAGTCAAGTGGACAAAAACAAGTAAACCTTTAAAAGAAGGGCAATTAGTTATAATTAAAGAAGATAATCTTCCCCATGTAAGTGGTATTTGGGAAGAATAATTGAAACTCATCCAGGAAGAGATGATGTAGTCAGAGTTGTAACTATACAAACCGCAAAAGGAATTATCAAGCGTTCATTTTCAAAAATTTGTCCCTTCCCAGAAGATATTTAATTTTAAGTTTATTGAAAGTTATAAACTTTCAAGGAGGGGACTATAGGTTCAAGACTTCATACCTTTTTACCTATGGATTTATACCTATAATTAATTGTCTAATAATTGTAATAGAGTTGATTAAAACTTTCATAGTAAAAGTCATTACTTTTTAAAATACATTTTTTCTTGTAAATATCAAAAAGACCCTTCTATTTGCCTTGCTGTATACTTTCTTAAACACCAAATGAACCAGCATTTAAAAGGTCCTTCGTCCAAGAACATCTCCATAACAGTTATGTTGATTTCGAATACAACTTCCGTTTTTGTCCATCACGTAAGGGTTTTGATCAACTGCACATTGAGCCAGGAGAAAAAAAACAGGGACAAAATTCTTAATTTGATTGTTGTTTCTATTTTTATAAAAAATGTGTCAGATGGCATCTTTTAATTATGTTGATGTAGACCAATGTCAAAATTCTACACTTCATGTTAAAAAATTAGATTTTTGGCATGTCTTATAGCTGAATTCATGAAAAAAAATATATGTGATGGAAACACAAAAATGTTTGTTGGGCAGTCAGTGGGTCTTAACTAAGCTAGAAAAAAAAATCACAAAATCCTTATTAACCTGTGTTATTCAAGGGTTAAAATCAAGTAGATGCTTGAGTTTGAAGCATTTATCATTTAATAAAATTTTAAGGGGTATTTTTACATAGGAAAATATGAAAAAAAGTTCCTATAAACATTTGTCTAAAAATTCATCCTAAGGTAGCTAAGCCCCTTTGGAAGTGGCTAAAAAAATCGCTTTTTATTTAATAACCCAGGGACGCTTTGAGATATAGCAACGAGTTTTTGCACGTAAACTTATATTAATAAGACCCATCTTCGTATGTTATTTTTATGAACTTATTTTAACCAGGGAGTGTAAAACGGGGGGGCCTTATTAGTTTTTTATCCCAAACTTTTTTCTGTGTATTTTTTTTAAATTTAATTTTTGGAATATGATTCCTTAGGAGAAAATAAAAAAAGGTGCTCTTGTTCTAATACTCTGGGATCAACCGTTTTCAATAAAAATTCATTTGAAGGTGAAATTTTACGGATTGAGGACGAAAAATTGAGTACTAATATGTTTAAAACCAAAATTTTAATAATGCTATATCAAAAACTAAGAAAACAAGTTTCTATACATGTATGTCGAAAAATCACTTTTAACCTCTTCAGGGACATAGGCACATATGTGTACGTTTAAAAATAAAGTCGGCAAAATGAAATTCACCGAATTTCTTATTGTTCAGTAGCTATAGCTGTTACCATTTGCTTTGTTTCCAATTACAAGCGACATCCAATGGCCAAGATTCGCACATCTTCAGTTGTTTACTTGTTTTGACAATAAAAATCATTTTTAACTTTTACTGCTAAATTAATTTAAACGAAAAATTCGTCCCTGAAAAGGTTTTAATTTTATTAAGCAAACATTAAAATAAGAAAGTAAGGATCTACTTTAAAGTGAAAAACGTTTTGGTGTTAAAATTATTTTTTTAAATTAATATTATTCATAGCGTAAAGTTACTACTTTTAATATTTTAAAAGGCAATTTTTTAAATTAAAATAATTTCTTATTGATTTTACAAGATGAGATTTTTCTGAGTGTAAGTTACTAAATAAAAACCCAATTTTTTAGCCAATTTCAAAGGAACTTAGCTCCCTTACAACGCATTTTTAGACATATGTTTATAGGATTTTTTTTTCATATTTTCCTATGTAATGACATCATTTACTGGACATCCCGTATACAAAAAAATAGTATACTTAATAGCGAACAAAAATTCAGCTTTTTAACAAACAACATTTTTCTGTGTGTATTAACCCAAATAGATATTCTTTTAGCTTAATCCTACGACGAGTAAAATAAGGACCGGTCAATACCGTTATGTTCTACTGCCCACATTGCATTCGTAAAAATTTAAATAAAAAGTCCAACTATAAATTTTCAGTTCTTATCAAAATTGTTTATTCGGTTTAAAAATCGTATTAAGATTTTATTAAGATAGAATTTTGGTATTTTGACCCCATTAATAATACATGATTTTACAATACACTGTTTTATAAAAAAATATTATTTTAAATTTTCATAATATCTTAGCATTTCGTAAAAGAAGTGACTATTCACGGTGCTTTTTCGTTTTTTTTTTTGTTTGGAAACCCTGAAATTTTTTTACCATTCGATAGTACTGTCCGTATCTATGATTTTCAGCGAAAATGAAAAAAATCTACCCAGCGCTTCGTCTTTATTAAAAAAAATAAATGCTAAACGAGCTGCGAAGAGTTAAACAATCCGTGAAATGCTACGCATTCCATTAAATACTATTCACAGTAAATGGTATATTCCATTTCCCAAATAATTAAAAAAAAAAACAAAAAAATACTTTACAAAAATTTTAAATATTTTTTTTTATTTTCTTTTGGCGAAAAATAAAATTAAAAAAAAAATTGTTTATATTTTTTTATTTTTGGAAAAATTTAATATACCATTTACTGTGACTACTATATAATGCGTAGCATTACATATTTTTACGGCTTTTTTTACTGTTCGCAGCACGTTAAGCATTTATTCTTTTTAAAGGATGGTCCGGAAATGAGTCCAAAGGGAGCTACGGCTCTTTAAAATTGCAATAATTAATAACTCTTGCACCCTTTAAGCTAGTGCGACGAGCTTTTGCATGTGTACTACTATTAATAAGGGCAATTATGTTAATTTATTTTTTTGAATTTATCTAGAGGCGTGCCTAGACGGACAAAATATGTATACATAAAAAAACTTTTATGTATATCTGGACCTCGGAGTCAGAGGGTATGGCGTTTTTAAAATTATTATTATTCGAAATAGAAAAAACGGGAAGTTTTAAATAAGAATCACTCATAAACCTAAAATCGTAAAAAGAGGGACTTAATACCTGAGCTCTGAGGTCCAGATATTTTTTTTGCATTGTTGGTAAAACATATAGATTCCTTGAGCAAAAATACATAAAAAATGTCACATAGTGTAACACTGTAGGAGCAACCGTTTTCAAAAAAAAAATGCAATTAAGGGGAAGTAACATTTTGTGCCAGTAAAAATGTTACTTTTTTAAAGGCTATTACTCCTTTAATATTAAATTCAGGTGTTTTAGTGAAGAATAATGTTTTGTTTAGTTTTAAGTGAAGAATCGCCCTGCAGCATTAAAATTTTATTGGTGCTTTTTTTGTTCCCCATTCAATATGTCCATCTTCGAAGGGTCGCAGCTCCCTTAGGGCTCATTTCCTGACCAACCTTTATAGGAACTTTTTTTCATATTTTTTAACTCTTAAATTTCTCGAACTTATTTCTGAATAACCCTGTATAGATTCCTAAAAATATTAATAAATACATTAATTAATTAATATTGTTTTTTTTTTATTTAGAAAAGCAATAATATTGCTTTTAATATTATAACTGCTCTTATGCTAAATGCACTTAAGTGCATTACCAATCACTAGATTACATGCATTAGTATATAATAATAAGTAAACATGAAAAGTACTAAGTAAATTTTCTTTCACCTTTCTCCAATATTTTATTTAAAAATTATTACTTTTACTTTTCATCTAATACAATATTACGAGAGCAAAAAATAATAAACTATATATTTTATTATTAATATAATAGATCTGTTGCGGCAGCGTTGCCAGTTCAAAGAAAACAATTTGTTTGAAATTAAAAATGTTAGATTTAATGTCAACGTTAAGATACTACTAGATTTATTACAGTTACACGGAGAGAATCAGCACCAGCTCTAGTTACTAACTGTTGTGGTAAACATTAGTTGGTATTTATTAAAAAATGTATGGTAGTTGGAACTTTTTGTTTAGTTTCGTTTACCAATAATTTGGTACTGATTCTTGTTGATAGTCTAATAACAGGAAATAAAATATTTATCATTTCTTGCATTAAAATTTACCAACAAAACATTACTAATATATTCATAACATAGAGAAGGAAAGAGAACCATTAGTCCAGCCTGCGCAAGATTATTTTGTGACAGAACGGGGCAGCGAAATGACGTAACGCAATATATCTGACCTTGCGCAGTATGCATCTCTATCAGATGTGAAATGCTGTCGGTCGTAAAACAATTCATCACCCCAGTATTCATTTGTCTTATCTCCAAAACTCCCCCAGTAAAAATCTTAAAATGTCCAAAAATAGAGATATTGCAAACCAATAGTGGGGTGACGAATCATTAGTAGTTTGTTTATACTGTCAGATCGTCGTTTGTTTCTGTTCATTTTTCGACTTCTACTGTGTTTTAATTGTTGTTTTGCTGCATTTGTTTATAACTTTAAACCTAACCTGTATTGTTGCTTAATGAAAAGCAAAGGGTCAATCCCTGGTGTACTCAAAGTAGGTGTACAATATCCCGAAACTCAAACACACCTCGAAAAATTCTTATAAAATAACTTTAAAAAACTATTTCGACGTTTCTTCGTAGATATTTATTGTTTTTTGTTGAATTTTTTACAATTTTTATTTGACGCACAAAACTAAGGTTAAAAATACTCGTCAAAAACAACAATAGTACTGCGCATGTGCAAGTTTATCTCAGATGCGCTAGGCACATTTATCACAGTATTCCGCAACGGCTTTGGAGGTATTTCCTTGTCTATGATTCATAATTATCAACTACTTGAATGCGAATCTGAAACATTTTTTTGGTGTTTTATAATAGAATAGTCGTTAAAGTTTATGGTTAATTATCGTAAGCCTTCAACTTTAGCCTGTATAAACTTATTTAATAAAATATAATATTCACCAATGAATTGTTTAATATTTACCACAACAACTGGTAATACAATTTAGCGAAAGCATTCCCCAGGCTAATGTATCTCACCAGCAATGACATTTACTTTTTTAATAAGTATTAAAAAAACAAATTTAAGTCAGTCTTAGGTTTGTTTTGGTTTCGGTTTTGGAAACAGTTCTAGGATTTTTATAGAACTGCGCAGAACTCATGCGCAGTAAAATAGCAGTTCGAGAACGAGTCAAGGATTTGCAGAACCAAAACGTTTTGTTATCTACACTAGTTCCATCTAGCGGAATATTTCGGTATGCTAGACGAAAGAAGAACCTAACCAAAGACTACAATCTCTGACCTAACCTTACTCAAGGAGCCGACGCCAATAGTTAGAAAGAAGATTATGAAAAAAAAACAGGAGCAAACACGAAAACTGTAAAAATGGCTAACAGAGGTATTGTAGTATGAACCAATATTTATTATAATTGGGGCGCCTAGGTTCAATGGGGTCGTGAGTTTGTAATAAAAAACCAGCAAATCAGTCTAAGCAGTGTTCTATTGTTGAAAAGAAAAGCTTCGCACTGTCACGAGTATCTTGCATTTGATACCAAACTTCAAACTAACATAAAGAACCAATCTTAATATAATATTAAAAAATAAGCATGGGTGTTAACTCACCTAACGCCAGAATAGTGTTTTATTTAATTTAAACCACTTTATTCCCGAGGATGTTAGTTGTAATTCGGATATTTTTAAATACCACACTTGTTGTTCTGACAACCAGGAAAAGGAAATGACTGTCAAAATTAAAAGACAGGTAATTAATTCCAGAGATTAAAAATCCCTAAATTGTAGTTCCAATAAATCAATCAATCAAGGTCAAATGCAAATACCCAAGACAGTGTAAACAAACAAATTGACAGAAATTTAAAAGTTAATTAATTTATTATGCGTATTTTACTTCAGTATTATAAATATAAATAAAATTTTCAAAAGTTTTATAATATGACTTTTTAGATTATCAAGAATCCAGTTCCTCCATAGATGGTTTTGATTCCATAACTTCAGAAAATTTTTTTAATACAAAGAATCTTATCTAGTTGTATAAAAAATATAAACCCAAAGTGGGTACAGATGAGGTGAAGTCAATATCATACAGACATTTTTAATTTGCGCCAGCGTGGAACTAAAGAGTTCAGGACCAGTACCTGCCTTCTAGCTAGAACGGCAATAACAGTTCCAGAACGATTCCGAACTGGTTTTACGTGATAACCAAAACACACTAGTGGAGATCCTGAACTAGTTATAACTAAACCAAAACACACAAAAGTTATTGCGCATGCTTAATAGTTCTAGAACCGTTCTTAAATAGAAACCAAAACAAACCTCTTAGCGGGTACTTTGGTCAGCATGCTAATTTAGTGCACATCACTGGATTAGTAAATGGGGCTCTCTATGCCTACCATTGTGAATACACTATGTGGTCTACACCTTTCCCCTTTACTCTATGGGATTGTTTTGGTTCTCGAAAACTGCAGATCAGAACTGGTGTTTTCGCTATGTTACGAAAAATATTTCTTTTTGTTGATTTTTTTTATTGTTTGTTCTGAAAAATCGTAGATCGGTTACCGGTGTCTTCGCTATGCAGCGAATAAGGTTTCTTTTGTTGATTTTTTTTTATTGTTTGGTTTGGTTTCTCGAAAATCGCAGATCGGAAATAATTATTTTCCTAAATGAACAATTATTTTTGTTATATTTAATATTAAACATTAAACTGTTTATAAATATCATTAAATTTAGTAATTTTTAACTGATTCTTGGTGAACTATTTACTACAATAACGAGGTAATTACAAACATTTTTTAGGTTAAAACTACCAAACACCGTTGTCATTAGGTAAGAAAGATTTTGTAAAATATTTAATAATAAATAGTATAGTATAGTACATTAGAGGAAATGCGCCTAATTTCGGATGGTTTTCAAATTTCGGATAGTAGTGTATTTAAGATACTGTCTGCAAAGGTAAACAGAAACCTACTTTTATGTGAAGCCAAAAGTCAAACTAAATCCGTCCTGTAATATGATAACGGTAGAGCTTCTCCCCTTTAAATGGCAGCACAAATCGTTTATATTGCAAATGGCAGTTTTGTGCTCAGTTGCATTATTATGCTTGTTTATTTTATAAATAATCGTTATAAAAGTTCGTGATTCTGTCTTGGGTAAGTTATGATGTTAGTTAAGTTGATCCACTATTCATAATTAAGCAATTTGAAAACGTAAACATTCTACAAATTTCTAATCTAAAAAGCAGAAAGTTGCCTAATTTCGGATAGACCATTTTTGTGCATTTGATTCCCAATTTCGGATATCCGCAAGGTAATTATTATTCAGGATAACCAATCATTAATTATTTTTTTTATAATGATACAACAAACTAAGATAAACAATTTTGAAAAAACGAAAATTACCTAAGATACTAAGATATTCCAAATTGGGAATCTAAAATTATAGTTCCTATAGTATTTCGTAGAAAATCGCTTAATGATTAAATTACGTCTTAAATGTGAAGGAATAACAAGAAACATAAGCAATGGGATCCAGATCTACTCTTGAAAAAATTTTTTCGGATATGTCCGAAATTAGGAGCCCTTTTTCAAATGCACAAAAATGCGCTGATTTTTTTTAACCGTGTTTTTTGGAAAAAATAAACTGTAATAAAATTGCTTTTATAATAAATCATGGTTCGCTATAATAAGTTGTATGTAAAAAAATTTATCAAAAAGTAATACCGAGTATTAAATATTGAATACATTGTAAATGGTATCCGAAATTAGGCGACTTTCCTCTAACAGTGGTTGTGGTAAATTCAATTTTTTGTTCGGAAATATCCTAAAACTATATTTACCAGCTTGTTGGTAGCTATTAACCAAAAATACTTGTGGCTCTCTATACGCCAGAAAATTTGGTTATACTTACCAATATATAGGTAGATTATACCAATCGTTCTCTCAGTGTATTTTAGATAATAAAATTAGATTATATAATATAATTTTGTTGCTAAATAGTAAAAACGATCGAACTCACGATCGAACTCGCGATCGAATGAACCCAAGATGTGCCATTTTCTGTCAAGTATAAGAGTGGAAAACATAGAACTTTACCAACTAACATTTTTAACATAGAACTTTACCAACTAACTTTACCATAGAACTTTACCAACTAACATTTTTAACATAGAACTTTACCAACTAACTTTACCATAGAACTTTACCAACATTTTAAACATATTTTTTTGTCTCCACTTTTGTCAAATTAAGTCGCTCGAATCCAAGCCTGTTTTGTAAATTTAGGGATAACAAATATATTGACAGTATTGCATGCAACATTTAAACTGTTATGGCGCTTAATGCCACCTAACCTTTATGCTAACTTACCTCGATCTCCCCCATGATCTCCCCTAAGTCATTTGACATCAAGTCAAAAGTCTGCTGCTTAGGTAAGTGTCAAAATGTAACAATTTGGCAGATTTAAATTCACGTCAAAATGTCAAAATCGAAATTAAAAAATAGTCAATATAACAATATAGAAGCTGCTTCAGCAGTGGTCCGGGCATTAGCATTTTTTCAAAAAACTGGATATGTAGCCACATTAAAAAATATTCGGGAGTTCATTCTCCACAGAACCAGCAGGACTGATGTAAAAGATATGGTTCCTGCTATCCCATATTTTATCAATAAGGGAATAAGCATGGGATTTATCCAAAGAAGTGGAGGTACTTTTTCACTGGTAACTGATAAAATTATGTCTACTACTACCGGCTCTAAGAAGAAAAGTGATGCCTTACAGATCAAAAAACTGTAAGTACCTCAAGGTGTGCCCGTTCGGATACAAAATAATATATAAATAAAATTTTACCACAAGAGTACTTAAAGCTTCTTATGTCCCTAAAAAAGTCCATAGGGTATTTAAGTTACCTACATAATAAATACATTATTAAAATACCTTCTAAAAAAAAAACTAAAAAATACTTTAAAAAATACCCCAGTGCGTGGTTTATGTCACGGGAAGGTAAAAACCGTTTTAAACATAAAATATTTTTAGTAATTCTACAAATAAAAGGATATTGGTACAACAACACAGGGTGAAAAAATAAAATGATTATTACACTGAAAAAATTCAAAATAAAAAAATCGCATTTTTGCTCTGTGACATATTTTAATTTTGGTCTTAAATGAAAGCTTAAAATGTAAGGAATTAATTGATACTAGTTTCCCGAAGGGGCTTTTTTTTCGCTATTTCACAAAAAAATCACACCGTGACCTACCTACATTTACAATTACTATCTAAAATCGCCACCCTTGGGGTCGCTGATCTCGTATCAGTTATCAGATTTTCAAAATTCAAAATGGCGGATCCAATATGGCGAATAGAATTCGCAAAATTAACTCTGTAACAGAAATTGGTATATGTGGGTTTTTGAGGAGCTCTTTTTGCAGCGTTTTGATAAACTGCGCATGAGCAGGCGCTGACCGGTTTTCAATATGTTATTTTAAATAAAAAACATTTTTTAACAAAAAAAAAACACAAAACAGACCCAAACCAAAGTTAACGTAAACCAAGGCCCCCTCGTTAAAAAAAAGTCAAAACCAAGAAAAAACCAAAACAAACTCCTAAACAGAGAGCTGCATTTAGGCGCTTGTGGTTTTTGGGGTAGCTGATCACGAATCTGTTATTAGATTCACTTTCAGCAACCTCAAAAACCCTAATATACCAATTTTCACAAAAATCACCCCCACCCTAATGGGGTGGATTTAGAAAAAAATTATTTAAAGATTCAGTTTTAGCAACCTCAAAAACTCCTATGTACAAACTTCCACGAAAATATTGAAAACATTTAAAAATATTTACCCCCTCACCCCCTCGGGGGTGGAGTGAGAAAATTTAAATTATCAGATTCGAATTTAAATTCAAATTCAATAATCCCTATACGGCAATTTTCAAGTTTTTGTAAAAAAGTATGGTTTTTCCCCATTTTTCCCCCTTGTCCCACCCCAATGTTCACCAAAAACAATCCCGAGCGAGAACTTTTAGTAACATACCTGTATGCCAAATTTCAAGTCTCTCGAAAGATGTTCATATAAAATTTTATCAAATGTTGCATGAAGAAGCGGTCTTTGATGATTTTATCAACCTTGACGTGAGATATATTTTTTGATTCTCTAGCATGTTATTATTGGGGTTTCTTCAGGGCAAATTTATTAAAACAATATAATAATTAAACATAAAAACTAGTGTAAATGGTAAAAATATTAGTAAATTAAATTGCCATTAAAAAATTTAAAAAAATATGATAAAAAATAAAAAAAAAGAATTTAAATATTTTTAATAAAAAAAATGTATTTTTTTTAGAAAAATGAAAGCAGCTAACGAAATTATCAGTACTTTAACATTTCTTCAAAAAGCTGGCCTACCAGCATCTACCAGAACATTAAAAGAATGCATAATTCATCGTGTAGGAGAAAAAATCTCTAAGGAAATCCTCAAATTTCTCCCAACATATCTGAAAAGAGGAATTTCTCTAGGACTGATAACTCGTGGTTTGAAAAATTCTTATAAATTAGCACATTTGGAAAATTCGAAAAAATCAAAAAATAGAAAAGAAGTAAACTCCCGTCCTAAGAAAAAAGATAGAGTGCCCAGTATACAGTATGTTCCAATCCAAACAAGAGCGCGTGCTTTACAAAAAGTGATCAAACAAGAACCAATAGAATTCGAAACTCATCATATAAAATTAAGTACATAGTAAAAGTTTGTATTAATATAACCATAGTCTTCGTTTTGTAAATTTGCTTACTGGAATTAGTGAAAAGATACTAGAAATTAAAAATATCTCAAAAAATATAAAATGGATACTAACCCAACCATATACAGGATGTCAAAAAAAGTATTTCCTCGGAATTATCTCCTTAATTATAAAAGATAACTTTTTAAAATTTACAGAGCTTGTATGAACCGTAAACTTTGGCATGGTCACTATAAAAAATAACACTTCCGGTCTAAACGGAAGTGATACCAACTTTTGATTTTTAAATGGAATCCCATATATTTGTTTACATTTTTAGATTCGCCTTTAAATTCTCTTTTCATTGATATATCACAAAAAAGTCGATATTTGCATTAAAGAGAGCGCCACAGTAGCCATTTTTCATAAAAAGTCCTATGACGTCCAAATTGGAATATTTCTGAAACTTGACATTTCTAATCCTTTAGTAGTAGGCTAAGAATTTACTGTTTATGTAAAACTGATTTTCTTTTGTTTTTATGAAAATGACGTCATTTTAAATTTTTTTAAAGCTATTTTGTGCTTAATTTTCAAATCAAAAATAGGTCGTTATATTTGAAAAATTAGCACAAAATGGCATTAAAGTTGATGATTAAAAACAAAAACTTTAAAATAACGCCATTTTCATAAAAACAAAAGAAAATCAGTTTTACATAAACAGTAAATTTTTAGCCTACTACTAAACTTTAAATTTAATTAAAATGTCAAGTTTCAGAAATATTCCAATTTGGAAGTCATAGGACCGCCTTGTTGTTTTTATGAAAAATGGCTCCTGTGGCGCCATCTTTAATGCAAATATCGGCTTGTGATATATTAATGAAAAGAAGGCGAATCCAAAAATGTAAACAAATATATAGTGTTCCATTTACAAATCAAAAGTTGGTATCCCTTCCGCTTAGACCGGAAATGATATTTTTTATAATGACCATGTCAAAATGGGGTATTTACGGTTCATACAAGCTCTGTAAATTTAAAAAAGTTATCTTTTATAGTTACGGAGATAATTCGTAGGCAATACTTCTTTTGACACCCTGTATATATGACAATAAGTAAATAATGTATTTTTCCAGGACTACTTTAAAATAGCATAATTCTTAAATGCTGGTAAACTGTGCGATAAATGTATTCTTGCTCTGTAGGCATAGATAAATTTTATTCTGCCTCCTTATTATGTTATAAGAATATTTTTGAAACAAATTATACTATTGATATGTTAGGATAGCTATTTTTACCAAAAAAGGTTATTATACTTATTATACTTTTCACGAGATCTAGTTTGCAAAGTTAATTACGGTATTGTCATTGTTTTGTCGAGCAAAATAAAAGTCTATTTTTGTCATCGCTGTGTAGGTATGTTGATGTTTAAAAAAAAAAACTTTAAAATGACGCCATTTTCATAAAAACAAAAGAAAATAATTTTTAGATAAACAGTAAATTCTTAGCCTACTACTAAAAGATTTAAAATGTTAAGTTTCAGAAAGATTCCAATATGGACCTCATAGGACCGCCATGTTGTTTTTATGAAAAATAGCTCCTGTGGCGCCATCTTTAATGCAAATATCGGCTTGTGATATATCAATAAAAAGAAGGAGAATCCAAAAATGTAAACAAATATATAGTGTTCCATTTACAAATCAAAAGTTGGTATCACTTCCGCTTAGACCGAAAGTGATATTTTTTATAATGACCATGCCAAAATGGGGTATTTACGGTTCATACAAGCTCTGTAATTTTTAAAAAGGTATCTTTTATAGTTACGGAGATAATTCGTAGGCAATACTTCTTTTGACACCTGTATATATGACAATAAGTAAATAATGTATAATTTCAGGACTACTTTAAAATAGCATAATTCTTAAATGCTGGAAAACTGTGCGATAAATGTATTCTTGCTCTTTAGGCATAGCTGTTTTAAGAGTATTCTGCCTCCTTAGAATGTTATAAGAATATTTTTGACACAAATTATACTATTGATATATTAGGATAGTTATTTTTACCAAATAAGGTTATTATACTTATTATACTTTTCACGAGATCTAGTTTGCAAAGTTAATTACGGTATTGTCATTGTTTTTATCGAGCAAAATAAAAGTCTATTTTTGTGGTCGCTGTGTAGGTATGTTTTAGTTTCGTAAATAAATGGAAATAAACAAATTATTCTAATATTAATTTCGGTTGACCTAAGTATAAACGCTGCATAAACCGAAAAGAAGAAGAAATACACTGGGCAGTAAAAGAGCTTTCCCATTTTACACCTCCGCGCGTAAAATGGATTTTTTATTATTAGATTTACTTTTAGCAACCTTAAAAATATACCAATTTTCAAGAAAACTACTGTTATGATCTGAATATTTTATATGTTGTTAAAATTTTAAAATAATATTTCTTTAATATTGCGCTATGATACAATCTGGCTTCACGAGATTCGGCTTCGGAAGAGTTCGGTGTGTCCTACATTTGATCGGACCCCTCCTCGGTAATTCTTGTCGGTATAACTTAAAAGTTGTCTAGTAGTCCAAATTGTTTATACAAATTTAATTTATGGTTAAAATGATCGTTTCAGATGTCAGAAATAGCAATTAGTTTGCAAATTGATGAGACTGAAACTCTTTTGTCGGGGTAATTAAATATGCGCGGTATCTTTGTAGATATTTTGCGTTAATAGCATTGTCAAATAAATTTATCTAGTGACCTTCTTATTGGGTATATAAACTCATGAAAAGATTCATAATTATTCAGTTATATTTAGGGTGTCGCTACGTCAGTTTCAAAAGTGAAAATGTAGTTTCTGTGAGAATTAATTTTGAGATTTATTCTTGAATTAAAAATAGTTTTTAAACTTAGAAAAATTTTGAGACTTTTGATATCAGACATAAAAATAATTTTGGACACTTATAAATACTGTTAGTATGAACACTGATAGAAATTTTGACGAATATTATTTAACTTTAAAAAATATTTTGTAAACTTATTTAAATGACTTATACGAACCAGTTTTAATATACACTAAGAAAATTGTGGACAATAAATTGGGTTTTGAAAATGATTGCGAATAGTTGGGATTTCAAACATAGAATGTTTTAATTTAGAAGTATATAATGGAAAACTAATATATAATGGAAATTAGAATTTAAGGGCTTTGCATAGAAATAGGACTTAGAAGTAAGAATTGATCTTTCATGTTCTTGAAGAATTTATTCACATTTATTTAATATATTATTCTTAAGTTAAGAAGAAATCGTTTTATCTGTTTCCAAAGCGCCGTCTCCTAGAATACCCGCTCCCGAATAAAGTGATAAGTGGTTAAGTATATTCTCCGCTCGGGTATACTTTAAATACGATAGAAGATTGTATGGCCAACCTAACTGAGTAAGTTATAATAAAAGTTATAATTAACTGCTCGGCTATAACCGAATTATATACCACATCACTAAATTAGTGATAGAATTCGACATCACTACATTAGTAGAAAAATATTTAATAGTAAAAAACCACTTCACTACAATGGTGTTCAAGTCATACGGGACAAAAGCGATTTTTGTGCAGAAGTAATTAATAAAAAAAATCAAATAAGAAACGAAATTATGACAAAAGAGTCGGTAATATGAATGATTTTATTTTTTATGAGAAATAAATTTAAAAAATCGTTTTTGATGTGAGACTGGATTATTTTTGCTTAAAATCAAAAATAGGCTAAGGGAACAGACACTTCAGAAACTTAAATAATGGCAGAAAAGGCAAGGAGATTTTTGGAAAACCTGATAAACATCAAAAAATGGCCGCATCATGAAAATGGAAGAAGGGTGATATTTTGCAAAAATTGCAGAATTTTATGGCCTATAGCAAAATATAAATTGAAGGGAAAAATTATTTTTTTTTTTTCAAATATGTTGGTATGTTTTTTCT
Source organism: Brachypterus glaber (assembly GCA_958510825.1). Taxonomy (NCBI): domain Eukaryota; kingdom Metazoa; phylum Arthropoda; class Insecta; order Coleoptera; family Kateretidae; genus Brachypterus; species Brachypterus glaber. The sequence goes on from OY294046.1 coordinate 51,043,066, forward strand.
CGAGTTATTCATTGTAGATTTGTAAAGTATGAAATCGTATTTAAATTTTTTTGGGAAATTATAAGTGTTTTTTGTTCAATTTTTGGTTTTTTAATTTTAATTATATTACAATGGTAGAATTTTTTGTCTTTAAAATAAAGTATAAAAATACGATTTGATACTTAAGCAATATTTTTTCAATAGTATTTTCCTTTGTCAGAAAGAAATGAATATACTTAGGTTTAGAGTATTTGATAATTTTAATTTGAACTGGACGGAAAGAAAATATATATTTAGTTTTATTCATTAGCGTGTACCTTATTTTGGAATAATTTTTCAGGATATTTTTATTTTTTCGATATTTTTTTTAGCGTACTTAAAAAAAACGTAATTATTTTTTTTTTTTGGTTTGTATTTTATTATTTTTTTTTTTTTAAATGATATTTTTATTAAAGCGTGCAATAATTATAATTATTCTCAGATTTTTTTTTTTACTTTTTGGAACTTATAGTATGATTTTTTTTTTTCATTAAATAGTAGAATTTTTTTTTAAGTAATATTTTTTTTTTAAATAAATATTTTTTTTATTTTATTATATTTTTTTTGGGAAATTTAAATTTGATATTTTATTATTAACGTATATCTACAGCATAATTTTTTATCTTTTATTCTAAGGGTTATAATTCATTAAATTTTTCTTGAAAACTAAATTTTAAATTTTATTTTATAGAAATAATTATTTTTTTTTATTAAAGTGTACCTAGTATGATTTTTTTTTTCTAACGATTATCATGTATTAATTATTTTTTTAAACTGGAATTTGATTGTTATTTTAATGGAAACAGAAATATTTTATGTTTTTTAGCGTAATTTAGTGTGAAAATTTAAACAAAATGTTTAAGAATTACAAAAAATATATCTGGGTTTCATATGTAAGAAATGCCTTCTTGGTTGTAGTTTAAATATTTTGAAAAATGTGTACTTAGTTGATTTATGATTTTTTTTTTATATATTGTAAGAACCACTTTATGGTAATTTTGTAATGTTGCTTTCAGTGTATAGGAAATACGTAAGTCTCTCTTCACCCACAGGTGCACGCTGGGTCTTTGAAAGTGTTTATGTAATAAAAATTAATAGTGTTTACGATTTGAAAATTTAATGGTTTATTTTGTGACTTCGTTTTTTATCTTGGAGATGTTAATAATCAGTTTATAAAAAAAAAAGTATTTATTCGTCTGGGATTAGCTACCCCAAACGTAATGAGTATTTTTTGTTATCTTCTCAGACTTTTATTTTCTTTCGAAATAATATTTTATTTTTTTTAATTTCAGTTTATAGTTTTTTAAAAATAATTTTAAGTTAAAGCGAATTTGTTTAGTTTAGTCTGAGAAAACCTACAGTTTTATGGAAAAATACCGTTTGTTCAGTACTGGCCACACTGAACGTAACTATATTTTTCTCCGTGTATTTAATTATTTTATTTTTTTTATGAAATTTACAGTTTTATCGTTGGTTTATATAACTTTATTTTGTTTAGGCAAGATATTTATTGCACAAAGAGATAGACAGTCACATATTGTCACAGATGGTCGCATATTTTGCTTTCCCATTTAAATGTTTGTAAAAATAGGGAAAGCCAGTTTTATTTTATGAAAATTATAACAAAAATAGTTTTCTGTGGACAAAGGTTAAAAAGTTGTATTGGTTTTAAAATGTATTTGAGTAACAGTTTTTTTTTGTGAAAAAACTAAGGTTAAAGGTTATCAAAGGTTTTAAAAGTCCAGTTCAAAAATAAATTAAGGCAGCAAGTTATATATTATTAAATTTATTTTGGTTGGGTATATTGAAATACTAGTAATGTTTTGTAATGAAAGATACAATTTTTGGTGTAATGGGTGAAACATATGCATGAACAAAATTAAGTTCAATAATGAGTTATGTTTTTGTTTTTTAGTATTTTTTTTGTTGAATTCGAAATATCGTATAAAAGGTGTGCGTATATCGCATATATGTAACTAATAAATATATTTATTAAGCTTTTACTTTCAGAAGGCTAACGTAGTCTTTCTGCCTATAGTATTATAGAGTGTAAATAAAATAAAATATCGAAAAGGTCTCAGAGAAGTTATTACAATAACTAGAGAACGCCTACAATGTAGGATGATTTTTTATTATAATTTATGTAAAAGTTTGGAATATATGAGGGTTATGTTTGTAAAAACAAAAATTAACCAGTTGGTAAAAAAAAGCGTAATATATTGTTAAACAGCTTAACGTAGTTTAAAATAAATCAAATAAACTTATTCTGTCTTAAAGCATTTATATGATAACTTGAGAATGCCTGCAATTCATTGCAATGTAGGTTTATTTTTATTGGGATTTATCTTGGAATTTACGTAGAAAGTTAGGATATTGGAGGGATACGTTAAGTAAAGTTAAATATCGAGTTGGGAGTATAATATATTGACGTATTATATTAAAGGTCCGAGAAATTGGTGTTATAGTAAGTAACACTTGGTTGTTACATGAAAAGTTTGAAAAAGGACATAGTCCTTTATGTTTTTAAATTTGCTACTTAAGCAAAAGTGGAAGTTATAAAATGGTGCAGATTTGGAGTTTTGGGTTTTTGAAAAATTGTAAGAAATTTACGAAAATGTGCGCAAAATTTCGCAAATAGTATTACGATAGTACGATTATTAAAATCTGGAAATAGTAAGAAATTTGACAAAAAGTATTACAATTAAGTAAAGACTCAAACTTTAAATCAGGGGGTTAGGTAGTGTTTTTAACACAGAACCAAAGAGTCTTGGTTAATTCGCAATAATTTGCAGTTACCAAAGAAAATTGCCATGGAACCTGGTGACAGGAGCCGTGATGTTACCCAAGTGGAGGAATGAATTTTTGTTTCAAAACTAAAAAAAAAGGGGTAGTATTTTATGAAGTATGAAATAGGCACCGATAATAGTCGACAAATAGTGAGTGGGGTTGGTCGCAATAAATTTTGCGAATACTATAGTATATTTTTTTGAAATAAATGAATTTATTTTTAAAATGAGTTAGAGATTCTCGGAGAAGTAGTAGAAGTTGTATCAATACGAGGGATATTTCGAATATAGTAAGTAACGAATGATTCTAAATAGTCCAATAAGTGGCTATATGAATATTGAACTTTTTTTTTGTTGAAATATGTAAGGGGTTATTCTTTAATGGTATAATTTTTTTTTTAAGTGTGCGAAGTTGCAGTTATTAAAGTTGTATAATATTGCATATTATTAACTATATAACTTAGCAAGTTTGTCAACACGTAGTAAAGATTTTTTTTATTAAAGTTTATGGTATAATGAATAAAATAGAGATGCCTATTGTAAAGTTTATGTAAGTAATAATGTAAATTATTAACTATAAAACGTATAAGGAAGATATAACTTGTTGTTCTTAAAAGTAATGTTTTAGTTGTTCTTATGATTTAGATATAGGTTTTTGGTCTTTGTAATGTGTTTTGAAATTCCAACTTAAGCATGAACCGAACAGGAAAATGTTGCACATTTTCTTTTTGAAAAATGCTTATCATTTTTCAAAAATTAGGGGGAGAACTATGTTATGATCTGAATATTTTATATGTTGTTAAAATTTTAAAATAATATTTCTTTAATATTGCGCTATGATACAATCTGGCTTCACGAGATTCGGCTTCGGAAGAGTTCGGTGTGTCCTACATTTGATCGGACCCCTCCTCGGTAATTCTTGTCGGTATAACTTAAAAGTTGTCTAGTAGTCCAAATTGTTTATACAAATTTAATTTATGGTTAAAATGATCGTTTCAGATGTCAGAAATAGCAATTGGTTTGCAAATTGATGAGGCTGAAACTCTTTTGTCGGGGTAATTAAATATGCGCGGTATCTTTGTAGATATTTTGCGCTAATAGCATTGTCAAATAAATTTAACTAGTGACCTTCTTATTGGGTATATAAACTCATGAAAAGATTCATAATTATTCAGTTATATTTAGGGTGTCGCTACGTCAGTTTCAAAAGTGAAAATGTAGTTTCTGTGAGAATTAATTTTGAGATTTATTCTTGAATTAAAAATAGTTTTTAAACTTAGAAAAATTTTGAGACTTTTGATATCAGACATAAAAATAATTTTGGACACTTATAAATACTGTTAGTATGAACACTGATAGAAATTTTGACGAATATTATTTAACTTTAAAAAATATTTTGTAAACTTATTTAAATGACTTATACGAACCAGTTTTAATATACACTAAGAAAATTGTGGACAATAAATTGGGTTTTGAAAATAATTGCGAATAGTTGGGATTTCAAACATAGAATGTTTTAATTTAGAAGTATATAATGGAAAACTAATATATAATGGAAATTAGAATTTAAGGGCTTTGCATAGAAATAGGACTTAGAAGTAAGAATTGATCTTTCATGTTCTTGAAGAATTTATTCACATTTATTTAATATATTATTCTTAAGTTAAGAAGAAATCGTTATATCTGTTTCCAAAGCGCCGTCTCCTAGAATACCCGCTCCCGAATAAAGTGATAAGTGGTTAAGTATATTCTCCGCTCGGGTATACTTTAAATACGATAGAAGATTGTATGGCCAACCTAACTGAGTAAGTTATAATAAAAGTTATAATTAACTGCTCGGCTATAACCGAATTATATACCACATCACTAAATTAGTGATAGAATTCGACATCACTACATTAGTAGAAAAATATTTAATAGTAAAAAACCACTTCACTACACTACCCCTCGCCTCTTAGGGGGTGCTGTTAGAACTTTTTTATTATCAGATTCTCTTTCAGCAACCCTAAAAACCCCAATACACCAATTTTCACAAAAACTACCCTCCACCCCTCAGGGGGTGAAATTAGAAAAATTTTATTAAAAGATTCAGTTTTAGTGACCTTAAAATTCCCAATATATAAATTTTCAAGAAAACTAACCCCTGCCCCTCTGGGGATGGAGTAAGATTTTTTTTATTATCAGATTCACTTTTAGTAACCTGAAAAACCCCAATATACCAATTTTCACGAAAACTACCCCCACCCCTCAGGGGGTAACATTAGAAAAAATTTATTAAAAGATTCAGTTTTAGCGACCTCAAAAACCCCAATATATAAATTTTCAAGAAAATTACCCCCTGCCCCTCAGGGGATGGAGTAAGATTTTTTTTATTATCAGATTCACTTTCCGTAACCTCAAAATCCCAATATACCAGTGTTCACGAAAACTACCCCCCGCCCCTTTGGGGGTGGAGTTAGAATTTTTTTATAATCAGATTTACTTTCAGCAACCTCAAAAACCCCAATATACCAATTTTCACGAAAACTACCCCCACCCCTCAGAGGGTGACATTAGAAAAAATTTATTAAAAGATTCAGTTTTAGCGACCTCAAAAACCCCAATATATAAATTTTCAAGAAAACTACCCCCTGCCCCTCAGGGGATGGAGTAAGATTTTTTTTATTATCAGATTCACTTTCAGTAACCTCAAAATCCCAATATACCAGTGTTCACGAAAACTACCCCCCGCCCCTTTGGAGGTGGATTTAGAATTTTTTATTATCAGATTCACTTTCAACAACCTCAAAAACCCCAATAAACCAGTTTTTACGAAAACTACCCTCCACCCCTCAGGGGGTGGAGTTAGAAAAAATTATTATCAGATTCAATTCCAGCAACCCTAAAAACCGCCATATAGCAATTTTCAAATTTTTCTAAAAAAATTGTATTTTTCCCCATTTGTTCCCCTTGCCACATCCCAATGTTCACCAAAAACAATCCCGAGCTAGAACTTTTGGTAACATACCCGTATGTCAAATTTCAAGTCTCTAGCTTAAAGAGTTCTTAAGTTATCGTGACCACAAGATTTCCCGGACAGACCGATCGACCGACCGACCGATCGACCGACAGACCGAGCGAATTTTTTTTTTGCTTGAAATTGATTTATATCGACATAAAACGTCATAAAACTCAAACACACGCAAAAAAAAAATTGAAAATTTTTGCACGAATACAAGGCTTTCCGAAATTTCGATCTTTCTTAAGGACACTAAATCTATAAACTTCAGTTCAGTTTCCTACAGGAACGATAAGCTAAAAAATAAAAACGCCGTTGCCATAGTTTGTTTACTCACATAATCTGCTGCATTTTGGCTTAAATCATAATTTTGTCCAACTCAAATAGCACAACGTTAATTAAAAAGTTTGAATTTTCTTCCCAACATGTTATTATGCATTGCGTATAATGGAAGCTTAATTCTGTTTACAAATTACACTGCTTTAACGCGGAGAATCACTATTGCTTCCCCATTTTGAAAATTTTCAAAACTTCGGAAAGCCTTGTATTCGTGCAAAAATTTTCATTTTTTTTTGAGTATTTTTGCGTTTTATGATGTTTAATGTCGGTATAAATCAATTTTAAGCAAAAAAAAAATTTCGCTCAGTCGATCGGTCGGTCGGTCGAAAAGTCCGGGAAATCTTGTGGGCACGATAACTTAAGAACGCTTTAGCTAGAGACTTGAAATTTGGCATACAGGTATGTTACCAAAAGTTCTCACTCGGGATTGTTTTTGCTAAACATTGGGTGGGCAAATGGGGAAAAATACATTTTTTTTAGAAAAATTTTAAAAATATGGTTTTTGAGGTTGCTGAAATTGAATCTGTTAATAGAAAAATTCTAACTCCACCCCCGAGGGAGTGAGGGGGTAAATATTTTTAAATGTTTTTAATATTTTCTTCAAAATTGGTATATAAAGGTTTTTGTGGTAGACGAAACTAAACGAAACTGAAACTGAATATGATCTGAAAATTCTAACTAATTTACAATATTCTAGTGAAAATTAGTATAGGGGTTTTTAAGGTATCTGAATCTGATAATGAAAAATTCTAATGCGCAAAAGTGTTTTGGCAAAAATGTACAACTATACCGATGCGCAGCAGGGTTTGATAGAAAATATTTATGCGCAGAACTGTTTGATAATACATACAAATGAGCAAAAGTGTTCTGGCAAACATATACAAATATACTATGCTCAGAAGTGTTTGGTGGAACATATTTATGCACAGAAGGGTTTAATAATACATATGAATGCGCAAAAGTGTTCGGGCAAACATATACAAATGTACCATGCGCAGAAGTGTTTGGTGGAACATATTTATGCGCAGATGTGTAATATATATGAATGCGCAAAAGTGTTTAGTAAAACATTTACAAATATTTTTTTCTAATTTCACCCCCTGAGGGATGGGGGGTAGTTTTTGTGAAAACTGGTATAATGGGGTTTTTGTGGTTGCTGAAAGTAAATCTGATAATAAAAAAATCTAAATCCAACCCCTGAGTGAAAATTGGTATATTGGAGTTTTTGAGGTTGCTGAAATTGAATCTGATTATAAAAAAGTCCAAACTCCACCCCAAAGGGACGGGAGTAGTTTTCGTGAAAATTGGTATATTGGGGTTTTTCAGGTCGCTGAAAGTGAAACTTTAAATAAAAAAAATATTACTCCACCCCCTGAGGGTCCGGGGGTAGTTTTCATGAAAATTTATGTATTGGGGTTTTTAAGATCGCTAAAACTGAATCTTATAATAAAATTTTTCAAATTTCACCCCCTGAGGGGTGAGGGGCATTTTTTTTTAGATTTTTAAAGTGCCATTTTTGGCCACATTTTTTTTTTTTTTTTGAAAAAAAAACATTAAAAAACGTTGGTCACCTGATTCCGGCTGTTTGGATCGACAAAAAAAAACGGTTCAGTTCAGTATTAGTCGCTATAGCCTTATCTAGAAGATTTTTTTTGGCCAAAAAATAACAAAATGGCAGACGTTTTTCTTAAAAATTATTTAAAATTTTTTGAGAAAGGTCCGTCATTTTGTTATATTTTGGTCAACAATTTTTCTTCTAAATATGGCTATAGCGACTTCAATACTAAATAATATCCCGTTTTTTATATTTTATTTTCAGTCCATCCACCGTTTTTTTATGTTTTTTTCAAAAAAAAAAAAAATATATATATGGCAAAAAAGTCACTTTAAAAAACTATTTTTTTTTTTGTATTCTTTAAATACACAAAAAAAAACTTTCTTATCTCAAAATTTCATACATACACCCCCCTCTGAAATTATGCTCAATTTCTTTTTATTGCTGTATGAGTACTAGGGTGCGTCAAAAAAACCGACTATTTTTTTTTTACTTTGTACTCTGAAAAATCGGTTGCTAGACACCTCTAGAAAATTCTCACCAAATATGAGCTCTTAATTTTGATAAGAAGGTCCTCCGCTTTACAATTTTCCATTTTTTCCTCAGTATTAGAAACAAAAATTCATATCTCTTTGACAACTGTTCGTTAAAAAGTATTTCTCCCAATATTCTTGTAGGAAATCGAACGCTCTACAAAAAAGGTCTTTTATAATTTTTTCGTAAACCCCACCGTTTAAAAGATATCAAAGGTTAAAGTTTGATTATTCTAAGAGACATTTCAGTTTTGCTTATGAATTTTATAACTCGCTTAGAAAAAATTGTTATGAATTGCGCAATTCATACTTTTTAACGAACAGTTGTCAAAGAGATATGAATTTTTGTTTCTAATACTGAGGAAAAAATGGAAAATTGTAAAGCGGGGGACCTTCTTATCAAAATTAAGGGCTCATATTTAGTGAGAATTTTCTAAAGGTGTCTAGCAACCGATTTTTCAGAGTACAAAGTAAAAAAAAATAGTCGGTTTTTTTGACCCACCCTAATGAGTACATATGTAATTTTTTTAACGTGAGTTCTGATACATCCTGTATAAATAAACATATTTAAAAAAATTTACCAGATATCTTTTTTCCTTCTATATTTATTTTTTTTTTAAAACACTATATTTAAACGCGAATAAAGGGGTATTTTAAATATTTTTTTTACCTAAATAATTTAATAAAATGTTTATCAACTCTTTTTAGTAAAGCATGAAAGAACAAGTGACCTACTTTAATTTAAGCCTAAATAGGTAAAGGCTTTAATGTAGCCTAATACTTTTCCTATATGCATTTAAAACCAATAAAAAAATTATTTTACAATATTTAAATGTGTTTTTCTTAAAAACTACTAACTAAGATTTGCTTCAGACTTTTATATATAAAAATCATTAAACATAATTTTCAAATTAATAATGTTCTTGCCATGCTCTCTACAGAACCAGGGCCGTAGCTATGGGGGGAAGGGGGGGGGAGCCTCCCCCCGACCTATCTTGAAATCAAAAAAAGTTGCATATTTCATGGATTAAAAGCATAAAGTTGCATATTTCATGGATTAAAAATATAAAAGTTACATATTTTTTCTAGGGTGGGACCTTTTTTTTTGACGAGGAAAAAAGAAAAAAAGTTGTGTTTTTAGGCTAAAAAAAGTTGCAATTTTTGACCTCCTTCCCATCCATCAAATCTCCTTCGCTACGGCCCTGTGCAGAACAGTATGTAACATTAACGAGTTTTTAGGATTTTACTGTCAATAGTTCTTTAATGTCAAGACCATCCTCTACCATGATCCATGGTTAGACTTTAGCTAGGTAGCTTTAGCTTCCTTTTCCAATTTTGTATTTTTAATTATAGGGGAAAGTATTTTTAATTAAATGGGAGTTAAAATTATCTACTAATACTTGTAAAACTGTATTAAACCTGTACTAAACCAGGTAAAAAGCATTGTTACGGAAGTGATAAATTTATTTAAAACAACAATTTTTCAACAGGAAATGCACTTACAAGAAAAATGTACTTGTCTAAAAAAAATTAGTAACAATGAAAAAAATAAACCTTCAATTGTTACCTTTCATTAAAAATTATCTATGGAGTACGGTAAATAAATTCCTAAATACCTTTTTAAATTTCTAAAAAATACTTCACTTATTTCGCATATCTAAATGCATACCTACGTACACTGAAAGAAATTACATTGAAAAGGTGTAAAAAAATACACTCTATAAATGTGTAAATTTTACACCTTTATATAAATGTAATCAAAATTGATGCAACAATACACCCCAAGTGTAAAAATCACACTTCTGATGTATAAGCCAGCCAGTCGGGGGCGTTAAGCTAGTCACGTGACTCGAGAAGCCAGAATTCCTGCTTCAGTAAATATTTAAAAAGTGGATTAATACAATATCCTTAAAACATACATTTTATAATGTTTTACTTATTTAGGCGGTAACACTGGCCTACAAATTTTGAGTTGTTAAGACTTGTGTATGTTTTCTGTTTCTATTTTATATTGGTACTTTTTGTAGCGCTGATTACGAATATACGTTTTATTTTTCTGTTGCGTAGTTTTTCCATAAAACACTATTCATAAATAGAAAAATAACAAAATGGTTATTCTATTTTACCCACTTGGTATAATAGTATATGTATACACCCTACAAGTATATTTACGCGTTGGTGTTAACTTTACACACTGGATGTAAAAATATAATACACACCGCGTTTATATTAACGCTTCGAGTGTAAATTCACAACAGCAGCAGCTGCAAGTAAATTACCCATGCACCTGGATGTAAAAATTTATCTCAGTGTAGGTACATTAAGGCCTATCCAGAAGCTTGCGGTGTCGTGATTGGCTTACAAGATACATGGTCGCACATCAAGCCAATCACGGCATTGCATTGTTATGTTTTTGGTTTTTATGCGAGCCTGTGAATAGGCACTTAGGTACTACACACAAAAAGTACTTATGCATAATTTTTTATCATGGTTGAATTGAATATAATCATATTCGTATTATACGAGTCGTATATATGCCAATACATGTTACAGTAAGGGAACGTTCAAGTATTACGTAATGCGCTAGGGAGAGTGGGGGGTCTCAAAAAACTTACGCCGCGTTACAGAGTGGGGGGGGGGTGTCAGTAAAAATATTACGTAACACTTAAAAACTTATAAACTTATAAAATGTTTATTGGATCACGTTTTCAACAATGATCTAGGCCTAAGATACGGATTCGTTGCAAATTTTATTGCACACGGCGTTCACTAAATCCTCTATACAAAAAAAAAATAGAGATGGAAAACTATAGGCAATAACCGGTTTTCGGTTAATCGGTTTCGGAAATTACCTCAGATCGGTTTTTGGTAAAAACACGGAAGCAATAACCGGTTACAAAACAGTTTAAACCTTAAAGCAAAATTTCCTTTCAATTTCTTTTCTTTTAGTAAAAAAAAAATGTTACGCAGCATTACATGGGGTTGGGGGTCACAAAATGGCCAAATTTTGCGTTACGTAATACTTGAACGTTCCCTAAGATGAAAGATGCAAAACAACTTTGTCTGTCTTTAGAGATTTTTAGAACGTTTTGATATAAAGCCTAAAATTTGGAAGAAAAATGTTTTACGATGTCCAAAATGATTAAAATTTGCGTTACGTAATACTTAAACGTTCCCTAAAATGTAAACTTACTTGTAATTGAATAACCCATATTTGCGCATATACAGAGTGGCCCAACCGTCGAAATATCAAAAATCTAAAAACGAGGTCAATTGAAAGTGAAAAGATAAAGTTCTGAACTAAATGCAAAAAACTATGTTTTGTGTTAATATTTTTTCTCAAAAATTAAGTTAGTTTTAAATATTAAATTGAAGTAAATGAATTAAATATTTTTTGGTATTTAATTTTTAATCATGACAAAAGACTGTGTTTAACTGTAGCGTAGGAAATTTTAACAGGTGATTCTACATGATAAAATATGACAAAAAGTTCCTATAAACATATGTCTAAAAATACGTCATAAGGGAGCTACGCCCCTTTGAAATTGGCTAAAAAAATCGGTTTATATTTAATAACTCAGGAACCCTTTGAGATATGTTAACGAGGTTTTGCACGTGAATTAATCCTAATAAGGCCCATCTTTGTATGTCATTTTCACGTACTTATTTAAACCAGGGATGTGCGAAACGGGGGGGCCTTATCAGTTTTTTGTCCCAAACTTTTTTCTGTGTAACTTTTTTGCAATTTTATTTTTGAAATATGATTCCTCAGGTCAAAATACATAAAAAAGGTACTCCTGTTGTAATACTGTAGGATTAACCGTTTTCGAGAAAAGTTCATTTGAAGGTGAAATTTCACGGTTCGAGGAGAAAAAATTAAATACTAAAATGTCGAAAACCAAAATTTTAATGATGCAATGTTATTCTACATCAAAAACTAAGAAAAAAAGTTTCCATACATGTAGGTAGCTACCATAGCCCTTTAAAAATGGTGCATATTTAGGAGACCATAGCTCCATTAGCATTGATTTTTGGAAGTACCTGTATATGAGGTTTTTTTTTTAGTTTTTAATGTACATTCGCCATGAATCATTAAAATTTTCGTTTTCAACATTTTAGTATTTAATTTTTCGTCCTCGAACCGTGGAATTTCACCTTCTAATGAATTTTTCTCGAAAACGGTTAATCCTACAGTATTACAACAAGAGTACCTTTTTTATGTATTTTGACCTAGGGAATCATATTTCAAAATTAAAATTGCAAAAAAGTTACACAGAAAAAAGTTTGGGACAAAAAACTGATAAGCCCCCCCCCCGTTTCACACACCCCTGGTTGAAATAAGTACATGAAAATAACACATAAAAACCGGCCTTGCTAGGATTAGTTGACGTGCAAAACCTCGTTGATATATCTCAAAGAGTTCCTGTTCCTGAGTTATTAAATAAAAACCGATTTTTTTAGCCACTTTCAAAGGGGCGTAGCTCCCTTATGACGCATTTTTAGACATATGTTTATAGGAACTTTTTGTCATATTTTATGATGTAGAATCATGTTAAAATTTTCGACGCTATTTCAAATACACCGTGTATAACCATATTCAATTCAAGCATGTGTGTCTAATAGGAAATGCATCTTACTACCATACAATCTAAATATATGGAAAACATGAAATACTTTCAATATTTTTAAATAAACACAATGCAAAAATTTACATAAAAGTTAAAAAAAAAGACACTAAGTAGGTACTTACGATATGCATATGCGCTTAAAAATAGGTAAGTAATATCGATCACTTATTGTGTCATTCGACATTATAGATAGGAACTAATAGCCTGGGTCTAATTTTTGTGATGCCAACAACCTAAATTTTGTTATAAATAAACATCTTGATTTGTATTGTTGACTAATAATAGTCTAATTGGGCCAAGAGGATTTCATTGAAGTCTACTCTACAAATCTTTATAAAATATCAACTCCTTAGCAATCATACCTACTACAACATATGTTGAAGCTGGAGCTAAAGTGGTCTAGCTAACATTTTTGGCGAAAATGAGTTAGGGCCACATTTTAATACTAGACATTATATATTTATAGTTTAAACGCATTTTAGATCTATAAACCTGCCCAAACCCCTTAATTTAAACGATGACATTTAGGAACTCTACATTTATTTATTTTTTGGGGTATACTAAATAAGCCTGTTTTTTACAAAAAAAAAGTCACAATATGAATAATTTTAGCTAAAAATGCAGAAGAAATGTATAGAACATAAAAAGACCCACCAAATAAGATTATAATTAATTTAATGTCATTTTAAAGCTCTTTCACACATACATTTTAGAAATTGCTATTTTTGCCAAAAGTGAAAAAGCTAAAGTGGTCTAACTAACATTGTTTTGGTAGGTATAACTGTATAACTGTTGCAATAGTTAATTTTGTTTGGGAAATAACGAGTGTTGAAAATGTTAGTTAGACCACTATAGCTTAAAAAAAAAAACAAAAAAAAACAATATTTTTTTTTTTCGTAAATTATTTTTGAATTGGCAAATTGCCTGTAATAAAATTTTAAAAAAATAAGACGTGCTGCATTTTTTTGAGGTAAACTTCGGGTCCTACGACTTTAAATTATTATTATTTATTACTTTTTACAAACAAAGCAAACAAAAAAAATATTTGTATAAATATTTTTGTAGAGACTTTTATAATCCTCAAATTAAGTCCTATAAAATTTTTATACATATTTGATAGTTTTGCCACAAATGAGCAACTAAGTAAACTACTTTAATTTTAAGCTTTATATTTTTATTTCGCGTTTTTAGTGTGTCAGTATATGCATATGGATTTTTAAATTCCTCGTATTTTTTTAATATACCCTAATATTTTCGAAATTCTACTCTTTTTTTAAGATTTTGAAAAACGTCATTATTTCCTGGACTTATATCTCTATGTGAGATGCTGGAATTTTTCTAATGTCAGATTCGGATTCTACGCTCTCGAATTATTAAGACAAATTTACTTTTTCTACGACACAATTTACTATAAAATATTAAATTATTAAATGAAAATTTAATTATTGGATGTAAATTATTGTTTTTTATTGAAACTTTTATATAATTTAAATAAAAATATGAATGTTTAAAACAGTCGTAGAAAAAGTATAGTCTGCAACACGTGTAGGATGGCTATTCCTCACTCGTGGACCGTCCCCTATCCGCTATCGCGGCTCGGATGACAAACATCCACTCGTTCGGAATATACATCATTCTACATTTGTTACAAAATATACTATTAGCACATAGAAGTTGGAAAATAAAAAAAAATTGTAACTTTTTTCTGCAATCAATGAGGAAGCAACATACTTGAATATAAAATATAACTAAAAACAAGTTCACGTGGAATTCGCTTTAATCGAAGCGTTTTTTGCTCCTGCCTCCCCCTTTCGTTGTAGATTCCTTACCGTGTGTCAGACTATAGTTACAGGTATTGGTTTGGATCCTTGTTATTCGCATAGGAAAAGGCGAAGTACCTACTATAATAGTTTTAAAATAAATAATTTGAGAAGCGACAAAAAATTATTTATATAAAATGGAGACGAATAAGAATAAATTACGAATGACCAGGTCAAGGAATCACTTACTAATTCAGGTTATCCAACTTAACTCGTTCTGTGCATGAATAAATAGTTTTTTTTTCCGCCAAGACTGCCATGTTTATAAGCTAGCATATCGATGGCTAAGTTTTAATAAGTTTTTAAGACGGCTATACTCGGAAGTATTTATTTGGTTCTCATATTTTAGAGAAAATGATACATACAGGGTGATCAGTAACTGGCATGCCAAAATTTAAGAGGTGATGCTACATACAAATTTTGTATTTTAAAGTATCAAAACAGTTCCTGTAAACGTTGGACCGGACATAAGCCCTAAGGGAGCTACGTCCGTTTAAAATTTTACTAAAAATAAGGTTTTTAATTAACAACTCTTCTTAAGCTAGAGCGACGAGCTTTTGAATGTTTACTAGTAATGATAAGGGCAATTAGTTTATGTTAATTTATTTTTTAAAATTTATCCAGAGGCGTGTCTAGACGGACAAAATTTGTGAGGCTTAACACCAAAATTTGTATGTGTATTTTTTTGGATTTTTTGTAAAAAATATGTATTCCTTGAGTGTAACACTGTAGCAGCAACAGCTTTCAAAAAAAAATGCAATCAAGAGGAAGTAACATTTTGTGCCACCAAAAATGTTACTTTTTAAAAGGCTAAAACTCCTTTAATATTAAATTTAGGTGTTTCGGTGAAGAATACTTTTTTTCTTAATTTTTAATGAAGAATCGCCATGCAGCAAATTGTATTGTAGCTTTTTTTGTTCTTTATTTAATATGTTCATCTTCGAAGGGCCGTAGCTTTTTTAGGGCTCATTTCCGGACCAACTTTTATTAAAACTTTTTTCATATTTTTGTATAAAAAATCACCTAGGTGAGGAACGTCTTAAATTTTGGCATACATTTTGGTATATTATATGTAGGTATATCGAAAATAAAACAAATTATATCTCCGTGCCGCACTTTTCGTTTATCAATGGAAGGCTACATAGGCAAATTCATGTACAATAGAAAGTTTGTTAAAACGAAAACAATAAGACGTTATTATATTATTCACCGCGCCAGCGCTAGAATAATATTATACGGTAGTTTCGAATTTCCAAAAAAATCAAAAATCGTCCTAGACAAAAATCCTTGGATATAAATTTGCTTCATGAAAAAATAAGCAAATTTTTTTTCAAATGTCCGTCTGTCCGTCCGTCTGTCCGTCTGTTCGTCTGTCCGTCTGTTCGTCTGTCCGTCTGTCCGTCTGTCCGTCTGTCCGTCTGTCCGTCTGTCCGTCTGTCCGTCTGTCCGTCTGTCCGTCTGTCCGTCTGTCCGTCTGTCCGTCTGTCGGTCTGTCCGTCTGTCCGTCTGTCCGTCTGTCCGTCTGTCCGTCTGTCCGTCTGTCCGTCTGTCCGTCTGTCCGTCTGTCCGTCTGTCCGTCTGTCTGTCTGTCCGTCTGTCCGTCTGTCCGTCTGTCCGTCTGTCCGTCTGTCCGTCTGTCCGTCTGTCCGTCTGTCCGTCTGTCCGTCTGTCCGTCTGTCCGTCTGTCCGTCTGTCCGTCTGTCCGTCTGTCCGTCTGTCCGTCTGTCCGTATGTCCGTCTGTCCGCCTGTCCGTCTGTCCGTCTGTCCGTCTGTCCGTCCGTCCGTCACGATTTTTGTAGACACGATAACTCAAGAACAAATAATCCGATCGTATTGAAACTTTTAGGAGAAATCAAGTTCTATGAGGGGAAGATCCGTATTGTTTTTGAAAACAAAAAAGTTATGGGGATTAAACTTTTAAAAAAATCGAAAAAAGCTGAAAGAAAATTCCGATTAACCTAATTTTTTCAGGAAAAAATATTTTTATTATAAGGATCAATTTTACAAAAAAAAAAAAAATTAAAAATTAAAAAAGTTTTTTTAGAAAAATTTTTTCAAAAAAATTTTTTTTTTCGTTTTTCGCAAAAAGAAAGTGTAATAAAAAAATAAAAAAAACTTTTTAAAAAAAATGTAATTTTTTATTTTTTTTTGGGAAATGCAATATACTATTAAATAGTAAAAGTCCAAATACCCATTAAATTACTGTGAATAATATATAATGGAATGCGAACTATTACATATCTTCATGGCTTGTTTTATTCTTAAGTTTATCGCATTATTTTTATCGTGGGCCTAAAAATGTGCGATCATGGCCGAAACTATTAATTTTTTGGTCTCATCTCCAGAGCCGTAGCAAAGGAAATTTATTTTTACATCGGCACTTTTCGGAATATTGTTTCTTATCATATTTAGAAGAGCTGATTAGATTTTGGGGGTAAACGATTGGGGGTAAGGGGGTAAGAATGGGATAAAACTCCTATTTTTAGCGTTTTTTGGTTATAATTAAAGCAATTATTATTGTATTTTATTAATTTATCACTTATATGAAAGATAATTTTAAATTGGTCAAAACATTTTACAAACTATTTTTTCCTAAAATGCATTATTTTCGAGATATTGGCGTTTAAAGGAGTAAGGGAACGTTCAAGTATTACGTAAGGCATATTTTGATCATTTTGGACCCACAGCCCCCTGTAACGCTATTTTCCTATACCATTAACATGGGCCTAACACTCCAAAATGACCCCCTCCCCCTAGGACCGTTACGTAATAATTGAACGTTCCCTAAAAGGTTTTTTTATCATATCTCATTTATAATCCGATTTCAAAAAATTATATTTTAAATGAAAGCTGTTTTTAACCCTATAAAAAATGCTATATACAGTTTTTTGCTAGAATATAACGTTTTGGGGATGCAGCCTTTCAAACTTTAATAAATTATGCAGGTGTACTAATGGTTGCCTATTCACGTGATCACACAACTTTTCTTTTCACAATGTTTTAAATTGGTGCCTAGTGCCGATGTGTTGACAAGTTGCTTACAACTATTCAGCTGGTTAATAACTTCTGATTGGATAATTAAAAACTTTTTTCCCAAATAAATAAGATTAAAAAAAGTTCAATTGAAGAGTTGCCTAACTATTACAATTTTCCTTCAAATTACCAACTTTATCGATGTGGTTGAAAAGGAGGGGTGATTGTAAAAAATTATATGATCTATTAAAGCATAGCCATCGATAATTATAATAACCTGAGGGTTAATAGAATTAATTGACATTGGGTATAAAAATGACCCTCAAATATATAACTGCTAGCGTTCTTCAGACATTTAATTAATTTTTTTTACACCTACTTTTTAGGCCCTCAGTCTTTCGTTTTGGCGCCCCTTGCTAAAGTAATTAACATGGCGTCTTAGTCTTAATTACTAAAAAAAGAACGGTCAACTGGAGTGACTTGGGACAGTGAGGGTAATTTCGGACACAAACCCATAACTTGTGAGTTTTGCGAAAAAGTGTCCGAAGTCACCCACACCGCCCGAAGCCACCCCAGTTGACGGTACGTAGTATTCAGATCAAGTACTTTAAATTCATTAAAGTTTCTATAATCTAAGTTGGGTATATTTTAACTAATATTGAGTCGCCGAATCCAAATTTTCCCTCCGAATATTTTTATCTCCTATGATTTTAGAACAAAATAGGGCTAAAATATTTTTTTACCACTATTGTCTCATTTTTCTCAGAAATCTAAAGTACTAGAAACATTCTGAGGCCAGATTCGCTCTCAGCGACCCAAAATTAGTCAAAAAAACATATTACTTCAATCAGGGCAAGAGACCGTGTTGCCTAGTGTTATTTTGCTGTTATTTTTATAGTTATTAATTTCCAATTATTTTTGCTTGGATTTATCATTACAAAAAAAATAACCTGCAAATGTAAATTTTAATTCGCCTTCATCAAAAGTGCAAAAAGAATGTTTTTCGATCATATGCGATTTTTATGCAAAAACAAGTAAAGGACGGACATCTAAAAATCGATTTTTCGAAATTTATCCTTAAAAAGGATAAATAAGTACATCACAATCTGGAATTTTTTTTTCACCATAACAATACTTTCTTCTCTTCGAGTTCGCTTAAAAGTAACAAAAGATTTTTTCACAACCGGCACTAAAACTTAATTTTACTCCCTATTTTGCAGGACTAAACCTACTGTTTTAATTCCGCATCTGTATCATGTTATACACGATAGCTAGATATTACCTAGTAGATAAATTTTTCTTGATTTGGATGGCAATAAATTTAAAATAGCCTCAGCTGCCTGTTTCTCAATAACCACCATGGTCAGTTTCGATAGGCTGCAGCATTATTTCATCAAAATCAATATTTTTTATTTTTTTTTCTTGAAAACTTTGTGAAATTTGTTCTCACAGCGAAATTGCAAAAATGGGTCATTTGTTTTTGAATACATGTTTAGTCCAGTCAAATAATAAATGTAAATTGCAATAAATGTACACGGACTGATATTTTAAAGGGTAGTAGTGGATGGTAACAGAACACTCCTGTTAGTTTTTCACCGGGTGATTTGCTTAAGGGGTGTCCGCTATCTTGAATTTTAGGGGTGAGTTGCTTAATATGCATCTTACGATAAAAGTGCATATAACCAATTTTGTTAAGAAGGAAATTTCTAACAATTTTTGTTTGGATCATTTTTTTTTTAATATATTAATGACAATCGAGTTAATTTAAAAACAGCCATGTTGGAGGTGAAATTGTTTTTTTTCATTTTTCAGCCAAATTATTCCTCGGACGATATAAGTGGTTATGAGCAAACTTATAGCTCTTGAAATTCTCTATAAGTTACATATATTATAAATTTTCATAGCTACTTTGGTACGGTTACAGAGGGCGCAACTCGACATTCAGCGCCCACTGTAACCGTAACAAAATACTTGAATATGCATAATGTTCAGTGATCGGACTTTGGATTTTTTAACAAGTCCGCATTAAGGAACACAGAATAATTTCATAAAACGCAAGATCATTTAAATTGTATTTAAAGTAACAAAAATACATTATTATTTTTATGTAATTCTTGGTTTATTTAATTAACATGGGCGTAACACTCGAATTTTTATTATTTTGTACAACTAAAAAATGAAAAAATGTGATCAAAATTTAAAAATATATTAGATAGAAATTATGGTTTGCAAATATTTAAAGACATTTATAAAAAAAATCAATGAATGAGAAGAAGCCACTTGGGTTGAAAATACACCAATAAAGCATTATACGCACCGAGTACGCGAACCTAGTTTTCAGTGCACGAGAGTGCTTTTTTTACGAAATAGTTTGCGTATACTATTTTTCCTACGACCTAACACCAAAACATCCCAAAACCGCAAAAATGATCTTAAAATTACTTTGTCAATTTAAGGTTGTGTTTGACGTTTACTAATTTTCTGACAGCAGATATGTAAAATCAGCTAATTGTCACTTTCCAACCATTATCATATGCAACGAGTGGAAAATAGGCACTAACTACTAACTAGGTCGTAGGAAAATCTGTTTTTCTTTGTACAACTTACATCGGTAGACGTGGAAAGGTCATTTTGTTTACATAAATTGGTTTTAATATAAACAGAAATGCATTACCCCAAAAAAATTTAGAAAATATTTTAATAATTTACTTTGTAAATAAAATACTTAAATAATTTCTTACATAACGCTTTTATTTACTATAGTAATACCAAAAACAATAACTGTATACAATATAAGTAATATTGTTAGTAAATACTAAAAATCACGTTTTCCTTGATGCGGACCTGTTAAAAAAAATCCAAAGTCCGATCACTGATAATGTTTAAAGCTTAATGTATATAGAATTTCAAGAGCTACAAGGTTGCTCATATGCTTATCTTCCAATGAATAATTTTGGCAGAAAAATCGAAAAAAACAACTAATTTTTGTATATTTTAAACTCGATTGTTATTAATATATTAAAAAAATATATTTAAACAAAAATTGTTGAATTTTCTCCTTAACAAAATTACTTATATGCATTTTTATCGTAAGATGCATATTTAGCAAGATAACCGCGCTCACCCCTAAAATTCAAGTTAGCGAATACCCCTTACGCAAATCACTCGGTGAAAAACTAACAGGAGTGTTCTGTTACTATCCACTGATACCCTTTAAAATATCAGCCCTTTTACGATCAATGCAACATAGAAAAAACGGATTCCTTGAACCAAGGACACGTGTCTTTGTATATATTCAAAGCTATATTCTCTTGTTTCAAGGCTGGCATTTTCTTGAACCAAAGTCAATGTCCTTGAATGAAGAGCACGGGTTTTGGAATAAAAATCCGCGCTCTTTATTCAAGGACTTTGGTTCAAGAAAATGCCAGCCTTGAAACAAGAGAATATGGCTTTGAACATATCCAAAGACACGTGTCCTTGGTTCAAGGAATCCGTTTTTTCTATGAATTTAACATAGAAATTTTTCGTTATTTGACTGGACTAAATTTAAATTTTGTGTAAATGTAGTTGTCGAGACTAAAACAACCAGTTTACTTTCTTGATATACAGCCTGTTCCAGAACTCGCGTACCGAAATTTAAGAGGTGATTCTACATCCAAAAATATGAAAAAAAGTTTCTATAAAGGTTGGTCCGGAAATGAGCCCTAAGGAAGCTACGGCCCTTTGAAGATGACGTATTGAATGGGGAACAAAAAAAAGCACCAATAAAATTTTAATGCTGCAGGGTGATTCTTCATTTAAAACTGAGCAAAAAAGTATTATACACCAAAACACCTAAATTTAATATTAAATGAGTAATAGCCTTTTAAAAAGTAACGTTTTTGGTGGCACAAAATGTTACTTCCTCTTAATTGCATTTTTTTTTTGATAACGGTTGCTCCTACAGTGTTACACTATATGATATTTTATATGTATTTTTACTCTAGAAATCTATATTTTTTACAACAAATCCAAAAAAACATACACATAGAAAAGTTTGGGGCAAAAATGTTTTAAGCCTCATATATTTTGTCCGTCTGGGCACGCCTCTGGATAAATTAAAAAAATAAATTAACATAAACTTATTGCCCTTATTAATACTAGTATACATGCAAAAGCTCGCCGCTCTAGCTTAAACGGTACCCGAGTTATTAATTAAAAACCTTATTTTTATTACAATTTTAAAGGGCCCTAGATCCCTTAGGGCTCATTTCCGGACCAACCTTTATAGGAACTTTTTTTTATATTTTTGGATCTAGAAATTTTGGCATGCCAGTTATGGATCACCCTGTATAAATAACTATTGTTTGCGAGGATTAATAGATTAATGCACTAAAATTTTGTATGTAGGCAAAATGATTATTTTAATAAACGCTAAAATTTGTATTTTGGTGGAATTTACCGTAAAATATTTTCATATACATAAACACACTAATTTACAATTTAAAAAGTTTTACGAGCAATATGAGAAAATTTTAATTCAAAAAGGTATAAATAAAAATCATTAAAAATTAATACTACCTATAACTGTTAAGAATTAAATTTTTAATTATATTTTTAATGAAAAAAAAAATCGTTAAGGTATTTTTAAATTGATCTCTTGGACTAAAAATAAGGCTAAGGAAAGAACAACAATTCCAATTTGGAACTGTTGGAATTTCCAACGGACTTGATAAAAAAATTGTGGTAAGAAATCCGTATTCTTAAAACTCACATATTATATTAAGGGGTAAAGGGTACAAAAGCCAAAATCTTGATAAACACGACTAATTTTTTATTCTTAAAACACCATGACGCGTTTCCTCCATTTTCAAATGGTTTCAAATGGAGGTTTTGACGTAGTTTTTTATATCGAACGGTCGAAACGCGTCATGGTGTTTTAAGAATAAAAAATTAATCGTTTTTATCAAGATTTTGGCTTTTGTACCCTTTACCCCTTAATACAATGGATCTTGAACTTAGGAATTTCATAACTTTCACATATTATATTTTATACCTACTATATCCGTATAAAAAGGTAAACTTTTTTCTTGCGTGAACGTTCTTCCCGAAGTTCTTTTCAACTTTTCCTTTTTGCCCGCTTAATTTAATTCATTAATCCTACAAATACCCTAAAAGCCGTATTTAAGATCAAACTTTAGTTTTAGGACAATTTTTCTATTTTGGTCGCTAAAAACGAATCTGACACGAGGGGTCCCGCAATAATGAAGGAGACGACGCACTTGGCCAGGAAGTCTGGGAAGTCTCTAGGAAGTCTCAGGAAGTCCGGGAAGTTTTTGAGAAGTCTCAGGAAGTCTAGGAAGTCACTAGAAAATCTCAGAAAGTCCGGGAAGTCTTTGAGAAGTCTCAGGAATTCTGGGAAGTCTTTAGTCGTTTAGTCGTTATTTTAATAAAAATACTTGGAAAATACGGTGTAATTTACCCCCTCCACCCGCGCCGTGTAAGTGGCGTGGTTTTCGGCATATCGGCAGCATACTTCATTTTGTCTATTTCGCGAGAAAGTGATCGATTTTTAAAAATTAAGGTGTTTTTGTTTATACGGAGGTTTATACTTTATACTAAACTATAAAAATAAATAATTAAACTTTTAAATAAATAGGAGATATAGTTTTATTACACAAAAAAATAAATGTCTGTCCAAGTTTCTACCATAAATTACGCAAAATTTGGCCAGAGGTAACCTCTTCCTACCTCGTAACGCAATTTCTTATAATTTCTCACTAAAATTCTACATGGTGTAACGCTGTATTCGACCCCACCTAAACCCTTTATGTACTTAGTGAACGAATTCATTGGGTTTGTTTTTTTGTCGAAAATCTCAGTTCTAAACTGGTTCGGAACTGGCGCAGTTGCAACTGGGCAGTGCTCAATGGCAACTGCGCACGTTCCGAACCAATTCAGAACTGCTATTTTCGGAAAACAATATAAACCTAAATAAACCGATTGATTCATGTTTTTACTTAGTCAAAGAATGATCATCATACCTCGGGCAAAAGCGGGCATAAATTCAGCACTGCAGTGCATTGATAAGAAGCAGCTGCAAGACGGCTGACCCCACTCCACAAGAACGCAACGCTAGTAAATCTATGATAAAAGTTAAAAAAGATGACAAAAGATGAATAATAATAGCTCGCAATTGCCCGGGCACTGTAAATCATTATCCGTGATAATAATTATGATAATTATAATTATTATTATTAAATTAGGTCCTTATAAAATAATCTGATCCGAAAACTAACTTTAACAATAAATCCCTGAATAAAAAATTTAAATCCCTGAATAAAAAATTCGCGGGCTAAATTTAAAAATCACGCATGCGTAGAATTGCAGAAAGTTGTTAGAAGTCTTTAGGAAGTCCCTATAAATTTTTGGGAAGTCGGAGGAAGTCTCAGGAAGTCTCAGGAAATCTCAGGAAGTCGTAAGAAGTCTTAGGAAATCTCAGGAAGTCGTAAGAAGTCTTAGGAAATCTTTGAGAAGTCCGGGAAGTTTTTGAAAATTATAGGAAGTCTTAGGAAATCTTTCGAAATATTGCAAAAGACTTCCGATTTTGAAGGAGACGACGCACCCAAAACCTATTGTGGGACCCCTCGATCTGACACTAAAATATTTGTAACTTTACCCTTTAGGGGCGGAAGGAAATTATTTTTAAATGTTTAAATTATTTTCGTGAGACAATTAAAATGGGAAAGCATTATTTTTGTGCAGTGTATTTTGCATAAGATTCGATTTCATAAATTCCAATCTAGCTAGAAATTGTTTTAAAATAATCAAAAAAACCAAAATACTAATTGTTAGGCAAATTGTACTAAAAATAAAATTTTACCATAAACACGCCTTTTCTGGCCATTTGAAAGGTCATAATATTTCAGAAAGGTCAAGAAATATTTTGTGTGGATTTGGAGTGGAGTAAAGTTTGGATTCAGCGGGCATAAATACGTTAAAAAGAGTTGAAAAGAACGCTCGCGCAAAATAAGTATAAACTAGTGTATTATGATAATAGTGTAATATATCAGATATTCATCCCACTACTCAGAAACCTACCATAGCTTGGTTTTTACATTTTAGGTAGAAAATAATTTCTTTAGACCTTAGAGAACGTTCAAGTATTACGTAACGCAAATTGTACCAAAATTCATACATTTCATACCCCGGTTCTCGCGTTATTATAGATTACAGATATTTCATATTTTGGCTACCCCTACCCCTAATAGGTAGTGTTTTAGGGGGGGTAGCCAAAATATGAATTCTCTACAGCCTTGAATAACGCGAGAACCAAGGTATGAAGTGTATGAATTTTGGTACATTTTGCGTTACGTAATACTTGAACGTTCCCTTAATTACAATGGAGTAGGACAGGATAAGCTATAGTATCTGATAAGCTGGGACTAAACTTATAAACTCACTATTTGTTAAAAAAGTGCAAAGGCTTATTTTTTTTTGGTCGTCAATTTTTTGAGGGCGACATGTTATCTGCAAAAAATGGAGTATAACTGGCTCCAGGTTTGCAGGTTAGACCTAAAGTATCACTCGCTATTATTAATTAGCTATAAAAAAAATCAAATTTTAAGATTCAAATAAAATAATAATTTTTTATTTTTAGAATTTCTTTTGTTGACTTAACGATTTTTAAATTTAACAAAATGTAAGGGATCAAAGTTCTTAGATCCTTAGGGGGTCGTCTACTGTATTAGACTTGGAGTATAGGAAAAAAAATTTAAAAATCCCAATATATTTTTTTTTTTAAAAATATGTTTTTTTTGTAAAAATGTTTTTTTTTATTTATTTTTTCTTTTTCTATTATTTAACATTTTTTTTATTACAAGCATATGTGACCCTGTAGCAGTTATGACTGCCACTGTTTTTAAAGATTACCTGATCTGTGTCACGTAATCATACGATGTTACCATTTTTTCAGAAGTTAGTATTTCTTTCTATTTGCACATATAAGATTGAGTACAGACTTATTGTATGGTCTTGTGGAAGTCTTGCGATGGTCCTTGATTCCATTTGCTGGGTCGTTTTTCTTTTATTACAGAATTTGTCTTATTTTTGGTGTTTACTTTTGATAGCCTAAAATATAATAACAAACGTCTAGTAATCTACTACATTCAGTACTTGAGTTAGCTACTGATGTTTTTCAGCTAGTCTTACCTTTTTAATCACAGCTAAAGCTTCTGGAAGTCGGATAAAATCATTATCAAAGATTGTTTACCTAATTTTGAGGTTAGTTTTACTTCTACCCGCATTCAGGTATACAGTATGCATTGCATGGTCAGCTGATGACTTCAAGTTGGTTTATTTTCGTCGTATCATTTCTTAAACCATATGAAACGATTGTTAGATGTATGGCTAGGCATTTTAAACTTATTTAGAGTATTCTTTTTCTTTATTTTCAAGTATTATGGGGATTATGAATAGATGTTTTTTGTGTTGCCTACCCTCAAAATCGATTTGTTGTTCGTAGTTCCAAGTTTCGCCACGGGGGGAGTTTTGTACCTTGCCGGAGTTGAAGGGAGAGGCGTTCTTTTTCAAAACGACAAGAAATGGCGTTCAGGTCGTAAAATCAGAATCTGATTTTTGTGAAACCATCCGTGGTTTATGTTTGTGTAAAAATGTTGCAATAAGTTTGTAATGAAGTGTAGTATAATCCTACGTAATTAGTTCAAGCAGTTTTAATGGAAATTCCACAATATTCATCTTTCAAAGTAAGTCGCTTTTTGGTTACCTAAGTTACAAGTGTTTAACACGTTGTTTTCTTTATTTTCATTAGAGGCGTACAGATGAAGGCTTCAGGCTGCAGAGTATTCTATTATTCAGCACTTACTGCTCCAATTAATTCAGTTTTGGACTGGGTAAGTTTATTTTAAATCTAATTACGGATTTCGATTTTTCATATCGATGGCTGAGTTCTAAAGTCGCTGTTCTTTCTTTCTAGATTGTTGGTGAAGCTTTTCCATTTCTGTTCTAACGTTCTTCGAATGTTTTGACGATACCTCTATCCCAAATTTTATGAATATTGTTGGTGAAGCTTTTATATTTTACAACGTTACCGTTATCTCAAATTTTACGAGTATCGATGGCGAAGCTTTCCATTTCAACTTTAACTTCAATTTTCATTGAGGTGTTCTTCAATTTTCCACATTAGTTTTCAAGAGTTTTCAAGATTTTTCAAGATGTTCAGTAAATTGCAGTACCGTTTTTAAGCCAAGAGATTTACAAACGTTTCAATGGATCCTCAAGCGTTTGAGTTTCAAACGTGTTCAAATTTGTAAGGAGTTCTCAAGGCAAGGACAAGGAAATGTTCTGCACAGTGACGTACATCATCAGGGAGTGGGACAACGTATTTGGTCGTTCCAGGGACAACTTTAATTAACAGGTTTTTATAGTTTTAGTGTAAATAATGAAAATGCGGTTTACTATATTTATTTTTGGTAAAATATCCAAGTTCTCAAATTTTAATATTTATTAAGGTGCTCTATTTTATTATGAATATTCTAGGTTGGTTTGTAAACAAAGTTGCAACTTTGGGCAGTACGCCTAGATTACTATTTTTCACTTATTAACACATAACTTATATTACTGTTTTTATTTAGGTTATTCACCATAATAATTTTGGTATACATATTTTAACATTTTTGCAATAGGGTAGTTCACCACATTTTTTTTTATATTTCGCAATGGGGTCTTTTCACCATACTTTTGGTAATTTATAATTTTATTTTAATTAATATGATTAATTAAAGTTGTCTACTTGTCATTTTAAATAAACATTGTAACAGCACATATTTGAGTTTTTGTTTAAATTATAATCAACACAAGATATACAAATCTATTCAAATCATAGTTATTTTTCAGGTTTATACATGCTGTAAAAGATAATTAATATTCTAGTACATTATTTTTTATGTGTTTGAATCTTAACACATAAACTGCCAAGCACATGTATGTTTACAAGATTCTGGCGCCCAAGGTGTTAAACTAAGCTTATTATCATAATTTTTAATCCATGAACCCCTGTGCCCGTACTGATGCCAGTTAGCCGATCGCAACCGTACATTTTCTTTTCTATAATAAGTAACCAGGGCAGCGCCTGATAATTTTTTAGTTTTTACTTATTCTAGACAGGAAAACGCGGTACACAATGGCGCCCAAATAACGTGGGATTAAGCTAGTTTAACTTTTAAATTTTTGAAGTTTGTGAAAAAAATATAAAGTAAAAAAAAAAAAAAAAAAAAAAATTTTTTTTGAGATATTTTTAAGATATTTTTAAGATATTTAGACAAAACTGGATATGGTTGTTGATTTGATTTAAACAATAGGTGTGCAATGTTTAAAAAATAGTTTGGTGTATACAGGGAGAAAAGAAACCACGGATAGGTTGAGAGTACCAAAAGGGTAAAGTTTTGAGTTTTATTCGAATTCTAAAATATATAGGATCGTAATAAAAAAAAGTATTGGACGCAGTGGTACAGTTTTTGGTTATTTTTGATTCTGAAATATACAGGGTAAAAATAAAAGTTAGAGAGAATTTTTTTTGAAAAGCAAACATTTTGGTGCATAGTTTTGATTATTTTAATTCTGAAATATATAGAGTAAAATAAAGAGAGAAAAGTTTGGCCAGTGAGTTATTTTAGTTCTAAAATATATAGGAGAAAATAAAGTTGAGAGGTTTTTGGTTATGAAATTCTAAAATATATAGAATGGATTAAAGTTTGATGAAAGATGAGAGATTTTTTGAGTTTGTGAAATTCTGAAATATACAGGGTGAACAAAAAAGGTGTAGTAGTACGCGAGAATAAATCGTGGAGTTTTTGGTTCCGATCCGAATCTAAAAAAGAGTGGCGGACAGGGCAAGTATTTTTGAAAAAATATTGCAAATTTTGAGTGAGATTGCGAGAGATTTTTGAAAGATTTCTGAAAGATTTTCAAAAGATTTTTGAGAGTGAATATTTTTAGAAAGAATATTGACTATTTAAAGAGAGATTGCGAAAGATTTTTGACAGATTTTGACAGATTTTTGATAGTAAATTTTAGTAATAAATTAAAATTTTAATCATGGAAGATTTAAATAAAATGGATCTTAGATATTTGACGGTAGAGCAAATAAATTATGAATTGCGTATTAGGTCTTTAACGGCTAGGAATGATAGAAATGCGAAAATTAAAACATTGAGTAGAGCTATAGCAAGGGAAACGGAGGACAATAAATATGTCGATCCGGAGTTTAATTTCAATAATGAGGTAAAAGCTATTAATGATAATATTGATATTGTAAAAACTTTAGTTAAAGAACTTGAGGAGTTTGAGTACTCAATTTCTCAACTCATTCGTATAAAGTCAAATCTAGCGCACATAAATAAGCGTTTAAATAGGTTTCCGGAAGTAAAGGATAAAGAAGCAGATAGGACAAAATTTTTACAGATTTCTAAAGCCACTTGTTTAGAATTAGAGGCGGATTTGATTGAGGCTCATACTGCGCATGAGAATAAGGTCAATGAAACTAATATGACAAGAATTTCTTTAAATGACACAACGTTTCATGCAGCAGCTAATACTTCGGCTAGATCAGACCCGGACTTTATAAAGCCTGTACCTGTTTATAAATGGGGTGTTTCTTTTGACGGTACTGGAGACGTACTTTCGTTCATTGAAAAAGTAGATTATTTAAAAGTTTGTAGAAACGTCTCAGATGAAATTTTATTTAAAACAGCTTATGACTTATTTAAAGAGCCGGCGCTCTCTTGGTTTTTGTCAGTTAAAAGTTCAGTTAATAATTGGTCAGAGTTAATAGGATTATTAAAGAAAGAATTTTTGTCTGCTAGTGTAGATGATCATACTTGGGATGACATCAGGGCAAAGTATCAAAAACCAGATGAGTCAATTTCAGTTTTTACAGCGGCTATGGAGACATTATTTAAGAGACTTTTGCGTTATCCTAGTGATTTTACAAAATTGAAAACAATTAGGGAAAGGATACTTCCACATTATTTTACTCCGTTATCATTAGTAGAAGTAAACTCGATTGAAGACCTCAGAAAGTATTGTAAAAAGTTAGATGAAGCTTACATTTTGAAACAAAAAAGTGTAACAAATAAAAACGCAATTTATAAGAAATCAGTACCTAGGGTAAATGTGGTAGAAACTCAAGATAGTAGTTTTGCAGAGGAAAGTAGTTGTGTAAATAAAGCAAGTAGTAGTAAAAATGTTTGTAAAGAAGGGCACTGTTGTCAGATAAATTCAAATAGTAATTTTAGTAACAATTTTAGAAATAATAATAATAGTAATGGTAACTATAATAGAAATTTCAGAAATAATGGATATAAATCTTTTGGTAGTAATAGTAGCAGTAATTTTAATAGTAATAAAAATCAGAAAAATAGCAGTTCAGAAAATAATAGTACAGTAAATAGTAGTAATCAAGTAAAGCAAATAGTCTGTTATAATTGTAATGGAATTAATCATGTTTTTAGTAAATGTCTTGCAAAAAGGACTAAGTTTTGTTACCGTTGTGGAAAAAAAGACGTATTTTTAAAAGATTGTTCTAATTGTCAAAAAAAATGTAGAGCAGTAGTGGGAAATCCCGGCCGACGCTCACTACTTCATAAGGCCATACCTGATAGTAAGATAACTAGTAGCTACGAAGACAATTGGTTCAATTGGACAATTTGGCTAGAAAAAGTAAAAGCATTTTATAAAAATCACTTAATTTCCTTAGTAAATTTAAATCCTTTTGAAAATTTACCAAATGATAATAGGCCTTATATAAAAGCAAGTATCGCTAATAAGCAAATAGTAGCATTAATAGATACTGGCGCTAACTGTTCAGTTATAGGAAATTTGGGAATTAGTTTGATTAAAAGTTTAAATTTAGAAATTTGTAATAGTAGTATACCATATGTAACTACGGCTGATAAGGCACATCAAAAAGTTTTAGGTTTTGTGGAGTTACCAATTACAGTCAATGATACAGTAAATGTTTTAAAAATTTTAGTAGTACCGACTTTGCAAACAGAATTTATTTTTGGAGTAGATTTTTTGAAACAATTTTATATATCTCTAAGTTTCGAAAATAATTCTTGGAAATTTTTGAATAAAGTAGAAATAAATAGTATTAATTCTAGTAATGAATTTGGAATTTTAGAGTTAAGTAGTGATCAGGAACATTTAGCTAATAAAGTTAAAGATTTGTTCAAAGAACTAAAAAAAGATAAGTTAGGGTGTACTCATATAATGAAACATGATATTGATACTGGGGATAACAAACCTTTTAAAATGCGACAATACCAAATGTCTCCGTATATGCAAGAAATTTTAGTTAAAGAATTAAAAGATATGTTAGCACAAGGGGTAGTCTCTCCTTCGAATAGCGATTATAATAGTCCGGTATTGTTAGTGAAAAAATCTGATGGATCGCATAGGCTTTGTTTCGATGGTAGAAAATTAAATGCTCAAACAAAGAAGGATTCTTATCCATTACCAAAAATTGATAGAATTTTAAGTATGCTTGGTAAGGCGAGATATATTTCTACAATCGATCTGAAAAAAGCTTTTTGGCAGATTCCACTGACTGAAAGGTCAAAGGAAAAATGCGCTTTCACTGTACCTGGCTATGGTCTATTTCACTTTAATCGTATGTGTTTTGGGTTGGCTAACGCGGCGCAAAGGCAACAACGATTGATGGATAAATTGTTTGGTGCTGCCTTTGAACCATATATTTTTGTATATTTAGATGACATAATAATAGTATCATCTAGTTTTGAAGAACATATACGTCTGCTAAAAGAGGTTTATCGTATTTTAAAAGAAGCTAATCTTACAATAAATTTTGATAAGTGTAAATTTTTTAGAAAATCATTAAAGTATTTGGGTTTTGTTTTGGATAGAGAAGGGTTACGCACAGATATAGAAAAAGTACAGGATATGTTAAATTATAAACGTCCTAGTACAACTACAGAGATTAAACGGTTTATAGGGTTATGTTCATGGTACAGACGGTTTGTAAAAAATTTTGCAACGTTAGTAGCACCACTTAATGCTTTGCTGAAAGGTTTAGGAAAGAAACAACCAATTAAATGGAATAATGAAGCTGAAGTCGCGTTTGTTAAAATAAAAGAAGCTCTTGTTTCAGCTCCGGTTTTAACCAGTGCTAGGTACGACCTTGTTTTCACCATACAATGTGACGCTAGTAATGTAGGTTTGGGAGCAGTGTTAACACAGGTTCAGGAGGGAAAGGAAAAGGTTATTGCATACGCCTCAAGAACTCTCTCAAGATCAGAAAGAAATTTTAGCACCGGTGAAAAAGAATGTTTAGCTCTTTTATTCGCGATTGATCGTTTCAGGGGATATATTGAAGGAGTTAGGTTTAATGTTATAACAGACCATTCTAGTTTAAAGTATTTAGCAAATTTTAAAGACCCGACAGGAAGAATTGCTAGATGGGCGGTTAAACTCCAACAGTATGACATGAATATTACATATCGTAAGGGTAGTTTACAAGTAGTTCCAGATGCATTAAGTAGGGCTTTTGAAGAAGTTGAACCAGAAAAACCAGTATTTCCGTCAGTTAATTTAATATCATTTGATTCGGAACAGTATGGTAAAGATGAGTACTATGTTTCATTAAGAGAAAAGATATTGAAGAGTCCAAATCAATATAAAGAGTATAGAATTGTAGAAGATAAAATATATAAATTTGATCGTTCTAATTTAGGTATTAAAACGAATATTAAAGAGTGGAAGTTGTTGGTTCCGAGACTCTGTAGGGTGCTTGTTATGAAAGAATGTCATGATGATCCTTTAGCAGCTCACATGGGTTTTTATAAAACTTTTAATAGGGTATCACAAGAATATTTTTGGCCACGTATGAGATCAGATATTTTGAAATATGTTAAGTGTTGTAAAATTTGCGCTGAACAAAAGGTTCCGAATTATGCACGTCATGGGTTGATGGGTAAAGAAAAGAATATTAGTTTCCCTTGGCAGTGTATTTCAACAGATTTTATAGGTCCATTACCTAGATCGAATGGAGGGTTTTGTTATTTATTAGTAGTATCTGATTGGTTCACAAAATATACACTTTTACAACCTTTGAAAACAGCTACTGCTCAAGGTGTAATAAAATTTATAGAAAATCAGGTGTTCTTAATATATGGCGTACCGCAGTACATTATTGTCGATAATGGTACTCAGTTTGCTGGGAAAGCTTTCAAAAAGCTTGCGGACGACTATCAAGTTCAAAAAATCTGGTACAATGCCAAATTTCATTCACAAGTAAATCCTACAGAAAGACAGAATCGAACGGTAGAAACGGCGATAAGGTCTTATATAAAAGAAAATCACCGGGAATGGGATAAAAATATAGGTAAAATAGGTCTTGCGCTTCGTACCGCAGTTAATGAGGTCCACGGACATTCGCCGGCGTTTCTCAATTTTGGAAGAATCGTACCTTTAACAGGGGCTTACTATGGCAAAGTTTCGTCCACTCAAGACGTTGAGTTGGAACCGGATTCTCGGGAAATGTATTTTAAGGATTTAGTTGGGTTAAAAGACATTTTTGCGGATGTAAAAACTAAATTGCATGAAGCATACGAGCGAAATAGAAGAGCCTATAACCTTAGAAAGCGTGACGTAACGTTCACGATAGGTGAGAAGGTATGGAAAAGAAATAAAGTTCTTTCCAGCGCAGTAAATTATTTTGCGTCAAAATTAGCGCCTAAGTACGTGTTATGTAAGATAATAGGTAAAAAGTCAAATTTGGTTTATGTGTTACAGGATAAAAACGGTCAATCCATTGGAGACTGGCACGTTAAAGATCTTAAGAAATATTTGGGTTCGAATAGTGATGTATCCGTCGGATAACTGCATGCATGAGTTTTTAAATTTCAGAAAGAAAAATAAAACCGTTAATTGTAAATATTAGCTAAGAGTGAGTAAAAGTCAAGTGTAAATAGTTAAATTTTATTTTAAATAAAATAAAGTCAAATATTGTAAAAAAAAAAAAATATTTTCTTTGATGCTCGAGGGATCAGGTCTAGAACTGATTGCTGCGACATTTTAGTAGATGGGTGTAGAGTGAGTGTTCTTCAGTTTTGATTGAGATCTTGATTAGAATACCTGAAAAATTAAAAGGTTAATAACGGTCAAAACTATGGACTAAAAAGTTTTTGGACTTAGTGTCAATAATAAGGATTATTGATATTAAAAAGTCAATGTTGTTGAATTTTAGTTAATAAGAATTTTCCCGATTATGTAACTTCCCGATTGTGTAACTATAACTCGATTTTGTCAATTCATGGATTTGTCCCTAGTAAATAGGCGTGTGGTACGCGTAGATATCAGGCTTAACTAAAAATTCAATAAAAATGCATTCAATAACAAGTTCAATAAACATTGATTCAATATTGATTCATAAAAATTGGATAGAAATGCAATGAAAAATAAATAAATATTTTTATTTTTGTATATATTCGGAAAGGGGAATAAAGCTACAATAAATAATAAGTAAATTTAATAGTTTTTGGTTACAGAATCAGAATATGCTAGTAGCATAAGTTAGGAGTAATTTTTTTTTGGTTACGGGGTTATTCTTTGTGATATTGTAATGTTCTATTTAGGGTTAACTATTGGAGTTTATACTCTGGGTTAAAAAATATTTTTGGGAATAAATATTTTTTATTTATTCGGAGGAGGGCTGTGTAGCAGTTATGACTGCCACTGTTTTTAAAGATTACCTGATCTGTGTCACGTAATCATACGATGTTACCATTTTTTCAGAAGTTAGTATTTCTTTCTATTTGCACATATAAGATTGAGTACAGACTTATTGTATGGTCTTGTGGAAGTCTTGCGATGGTCCTTGATTCCATTTGCTGGGTCGTTTTTCTTTTATTACAGAATTTGTCTTATTTTTGGTGTTTACTTTTGATAGCCTAAAATATAATAACAAACGTCTAGTAATCTACTACATTCAGTACTTGAGTTAGCTACTGATGTTTTTCAGCTAGTCTTACCTTTTTAATCACAGCTAAAGCTTCTGGAAGTCGGATAAAATCATTATCAAAGATTGTTTACCTAATTTTGAGGTTAGTTTTACTTCTACCCGCATTCAGGTATACAGTATGCATTGCATGGTCAGCTGATGACTTCAAGTTGGTTTATTTTCGTCGTATCATTTCTTAAACCATATGAAACGATTGTTAGATGTATGGCTAGGCATTTTAAACTTATTTAGAGTATTCTTTTTCTTTATTTTCAAGTATTATGGGGATTATGAATAGATGTTTTTTGTGTTGCCTACCCTCAAAATCGATTTGTTGTTCGTAGTTCCAAGTTTCGCCACGGGGGGAGTTTTGTACCTTGCCGGAGTTGAAGGGAGAGGCGTTCTTTTTCAAAACGACAAGAAATGGCGTTCAGGTCGTAAAATCAGAATCTGATTTTTGTGAAACCATCCGTGGTTTATGTTTGTGTAAAAATGTTGCAATAAGTTTGTAATGAAGTGTAGTATAATCCTACGTAATTAGTTCAAGCAGTTTTAATGGAAATTCCACAATATTCATCTTTCAAAGTAAGTCGCTTTTTGGTTACCTAAGTTACAAGTGTTTAACACGTTGTTTTCTTTATTTTCATTAGAGGCGTACAGATGAAGGCTTCAGGCTGCAGAGTATTCTATTATTCAGCACTTACTGCTCCAATTAATTCAGTTTTGGACTGGGTAAGTTTATTTTAAATCTAATTACGGATTTCGATTTTTCATATCGATGGCTGAGTTCTAAAGTCGCTGTTCTTTCTTTCTAGATTGTTGGTGAAGCTTTTCCATTTCTGTTCTAACGTTCTTCGAATGTTTTGACGATACCTCTATCCCAAATTTTATGAATATTGTTGGTGAAGCTTTTATATTTTACAACGTTACCGTTATCTCAAATTTTACGAGTATCGATGGCGAAGCTTTCCATTTCAACTTTAACTTCAATTTTCATTGAGGTGTTCTTCAATTTTCCACATTAGTTTTCAAGAGTTTTCAAGATTTTTCAAGATGTTCAGTAAATTGCAGTACCGTTTTTAAGCCAAGAGATTTACAAACGTTTCAATGGATCCTCAAGCGTTTGAGTTTCAAACGTGTTCAAATTTGTAAGGAGTTCTCAAGGCAAGGACAAGGAAATGTTCTGCACAGTGACGTACATCATCAGGGAGTGGGACAACGTATTTGGTCGTTCCAGGGACAACTTTAATTAACAGGTTTTTATAGTTTTAGTGTAAATAATGAAAATGCGGTTTACTATATTTATTTTTGGTAAAATATCCAAGTTCTCAAATTTTAATATTTATTAAGGTGCTCTATTTTATTATGAATATTCTAGGTTGGTTTGTAAACAAAGTTGCAACTTTGGGCAGTACGCCTAGATTACTATTTTTCACTTATTAACACATAACTTATATTACTGTTTTTATTTAGGTTATTCACCATAATAATTTTGGTATACATATTTTAACATTTTTGCAATAGGGTAGTTCACCACATTTTTTTTTATATTTCGCAATGGGGTCTTTTCACCATACTTTTGGTAATTTATAATTTTATTTTAATTAATATGATTAATTAAAGTTGTCTACTTGTCATTTTAAATAAACATTGTAACAGCACATATTTGAGTTTTTGTTTAAATTATAATCAACACAAGATATACAAATCTATTCAAATCATAGTTATTTTTCAGGTTTATACATGCTGTAAAAGATAATTAATATTCTAGTACATTATTTTTTATGTGTTTGAATCTTAACACATAAACTGCCAAGCACATGTATGTTTACAAGATTCTGGCGCCCAAGGTGTTAAACTAAGCTTATTATCATAATTTTTAATCCATGAACCCCTGTGCCCGTACTGATGCCAGTTAGCCGATCGCAACCGTACATTTTCTTTTCTATAATAAGTAACCAGGGCAGCGCCTGATAATTTTTTAGTTTTTACTTATTCTAGACAGGAAAACGCGGTACAACCCTGTACAAAGAAACCCGGTTAGCGTGTCAAATTTAAGTATTACTTTTTTTCGGATTCTTATGTGAAAAAGTTTTTTACATAAGAATACGAAAAAAAAGTAATATAATAATAATAATTACTAAATAAATAAATAATCTTTATTTCCATTGACTTCATAAAAGTATTGAATAATGTCATATACAAAAAAAAAACATTGTATTGTAAATGTATACAAAACACTGATTTACATTTAATTTAAAACTGTAGACGATTGTGCCTATCACTTGCACGCATCCTGCGTTACGAAGGTTAAAGCATAAAGTTGAGAGCGCGCTCGGCTATAGTGAAAATTATTACTTAAATACTTAAAAATGAAAATTATTACTTAAATACTTAAATTTAACACACTAACCGGGTTTCTTTGTGCGGGGTCACATATGGATAATTGAGAAAATTTAATCTTCAAAAAATGAATAAAAAAAGAAAAATTTATCCTTTAATTGATTTTTAGCAAAAGTGACAATTTCAATCATTCGGATCACAATAAAAAAAATCTCAGCGGTTAAAACTTTTGAGGGTTTCTTTGGGGTACTTTAAGATTAAAAGAAAAAGTAAAAATGTCAGTCTATCCATTATTTGCAATGTAATTCCAAGTCAAACGAAAAATCCTGAAAACGCAGTGTTTTACTTTTTTTTTAATCAAGTTACTAGCAACAAAAAGAAAAAATCATCAAAAATCAATAAAAACATGTTATAGAGGATATTTTTAAGTTTTCAGTACCATACTTTAATTTTCTGTACGATCATTAGTTCCCGAGTAATTAATTATCAAGTTTAAAAGTGTAATTTTTGCTTTTAACGCCGAAAACTCAGCATAAAATCATCTTACAGAGCTCTTGTACTATTATTATATTATAGTTATAATACCTCTCAAATTAAATAAGAAAAATCAACAGAAAGAACTTTCAGACAAAATCACAACAAAAATATCGAAGCAAAATTTTTGAATTTTTTTTAACACTGATTTTTTTATGATTACTTAAAAACGGTTAATGATAATAGTTATTTATGTACCAAGGGCGATGGCCATCGGGCGAAAACTATCCGTCGGAACAAAGGCCCTCGGGCTAGTTGCTTTCGCCTTCCGGGCATTATAGTCTACTTAACGCCCTTGGTATTTGTCCGGGCATTATAGTCTAGTGACGTGGTGGATACAAGACATTATTTTTCATCAATTATAAAATAAAAATAGCAAATTTCCTGCATTTTTAAACTATTTTGGCCAATTTTTAGTATTTAGTGAGCTTTGATCGGTTGTCATAGAATAAGTTTGACGGTTGCTAAGGGTTGTTTATTTAAAACGTCATTTACTTTTAATGAACGAAAATATAGAATTTACACAAAATATTATAAAAAATGTTGAAAAAGCCAAGGAAAACTTATTACCAGCGAGTCTAAAGCCCTTATGAGTATGAATATTTTCTAAAAGACTAGTTTGGATTTTTTTTTATTTATGCGCAACTTTGTTTAGATTTTTTCTTGCATAACTTTTGATGATCATTCCTAATCCTTCAAGAAAAAAAATCGTTGTTCAGTTTTCGAGATATTCCACCCTAAAGTTTTTATAAGGAAAAATTATATAAATCGTATAATATTCTAACATATTATGTTAGTTTAATATTATATCTGGGGGTTTTTAAAATCGCTAAAAACAATTTTATATTTAAAAGTTTCTATCTTCAACCGTTAAGGAGGTAGAACCACCCGTTTTTATATTTTTGAAGTAACCCGATAATAATTGGGGGGGTTTTTGTCTCGCTGAAAATGAATAATTTTTTTTTGTTTAAATTTTATTCATTACATTTTTTTCAATTAACCTGATAAAATTTGGTACATTGTGACTCGCAAACCAAATTTAATATTAAAAAAATCTATCTACAAAAAATCCCATAACACCTATGTACCAACTTTTATTAGCTAATTAAAAAAATATAAATACTGCTGTCAACAAAATAAGACAAATAAAATAAATTCACAGAATTTTTTTTTTCAAAAAGAATTTCCTCGGGAATATATAAGCACTGAGAATACGTTATAGTAATAAATACTAAACATTTTTGCCTATTTGGAACTCCAGGCAACATGTGTTATTAATTACAAGTTGTTACAGTAAAATATAACAGAACAACGCTATAAACGAAAATATATGATTTCCCAAATAGAACCGATGATCTAAGAATATTCTATAATTATTCTATTGGGAATATTCTTAGAATAAACTTTTAGACATGTTATGATTATGCTTAAAACTTGCGCTTAAAATGCATAATCTATGCATATGCATGACATATCCTTATAACTTTCTCATATCATTCTTCTAATACATATCCTAAGAAATTTCTGTTAAGAATGTTCTTAGAAATTATGCTATGCATATTATAAGAATGTTCTGATAGAAAGTTTATTTGAATTTGCCGCTGTTCTGCAATACATTTTTGACATGGTGGAGTTGTAATTCTACAGTAGCCGATAAATATAATTTTTAATTTTTTTTTGGTGATTCCAATCGTGTATTATTTGATTATAATTATAGAACTAAGTCTAGTGATTGGTGATTTTGTTAAGTCTAGTGTTTGTAAGCTATGTAAGATTGTAAGCATAGAAAGGTACCTGTATACAAACAAATTAATGCATGAAAATGTTAATATTCCTGAATTTTAAATTTTGTCTATTATATAGTTTAAGAAATTGTATTGTACCACACAATGTCATTATTACACATGTAACTATTCTGGATATTGACTACTTTAGATTTGAGAGATCATAAATTAGTTTAGATAGTTTAGCAAGTTATAAGAAGATGCTGGGCATATTCTGCAAGATTTTTTTTTTAAATTATCACAGAAACTTTCGCATGATTAAAACGGTATCAATTGAATGTCTTAAAACCTTCTTAGACGTTCTATGTAAAAGATCGCATATTCTTGGAATCATACAACATTCCCCAATATTTATTTTAAGAATATTCTTAGAACTGTTGTGCTATGCGGGTTCTCTAACTATCCCCTTATAAAATATTTAGGGTCGATTATCTTAAACATAGAACCAACGATTTTTTTCTTGACGGATTTGGATTCAGCATCAAAAATTTATGTAAGAAAACAATAGAATAAAGTTGCGCATAAAACTTGTAAACTAGTGCAATGGAAAGTAAAAACCAAATTAACTTGATTACTGAAACAGTTTTTAATTATTTTTACTTTATTTTAATCGGAAAAATATACCCCCAATATTCCCAGTTGAAGTTTGATATATCGTAAAGGAAAACATTAATATTTCAGGATATTGTCAATGAATAGCATTTTAAAAGTTAAATCAAAGAGATATGTTCCCGAAAAGTAAAAGTTTTGGAAGGTGAACAAGTTTTAACTCTTATCAGAAAGGCGCCGGATGATACCTTCCTGGTGCATAAAATTAGATCATATATACATAGATATGGCATTAATGTTGATTTGTTTTATGTAGATCATATAAAAAGCCAGTTGTAAACAAACCACTATAGCGGTGAGGTTGCGAGGAGGTGAAGTATAACATATTTGTTAACAAACCACTATAGCGGTGGGTGGTGACCAGAAGCGGGAAGGTGAAATCTACCTGGATATAGCAATGAAAACATTTCGGTTTGACGTGGACTCAAGGCGCATCTATGTATATATGATCTAATTGCATAAAATGATACTTGTAATGGATGTTTTTGGCGGCCTAAGACGAAATGAGATTGTACATTTAACATAGAAAACACGGAATAATCGAGGGGCTGACCGCGAGGAACTCTTTTGTACAAGCCAAAGGAACTCAGGAGGAACTCTGAAGAACTCTGGAGGAACTCCAAGGAACTCCGAGGAACTCCGAGGAACTCTCGATGAACTCCGGAGGAACTCTTTGCAAACCCAGAAGAACTCCGAGGAACTCTTTGCAAAAAGGAACTCTTTTGTACAAATTTCAGATGCGGTCAGAAACAATTATTATTTATTACCCATGCGGATTAACGTTTTTATTTTCAAACTAGATTATCAAAACATCCTACCTTTGGGCGCCAACTTTTTTTTGAAGGGGCGCCAAGTTTGGTAGAAATCGTCAGGAACAAACCTCCTTTTCCTTTTTCCTGAAGGTAATTTTGGGGCGCCAAATTTTGTTCTGAAGGGCTCCAAGTTTGGTAGAAACCGGCAGGGACAAAGCATTTTTTTCCTGAATGTAATTTTGGGGCGCCAAATTTTGTTTTGAAGGGGCGCCAAGTTTGGTAGAAACTGCCAGGGACGACAAAGAAGCTTTTTTTTCCTGAAGGTAATTTTGGGGCGCCAAATTTTGTTTCGAAGGGGCACCAAGTTTGGTAGAAACCGTCAGGGACAAGGCGTTTTTTCATGAAGGTATTTTTTGGGCGCCAACTTCTTTTTTTGATGGGGCGCCCAGTTTGGTTGAAACCGCCAGGAACAAAGCGTTTTTTTGAGGGTGCCTCCTTATTGGCAGTAGTGCTTGCATAGCGCGGTAATTTCTATGGCTTATTTGCCAAAAATTACCCCTTCCAGAGAGGAACTCTTAAGGAACACAGGAGGAACTCCCAAGGAACTCCGGAGGAACTCCGAAGGAACTCCGAGGAACTCTTTGCAAAAAGGAACTCTTTTGTACAAATTTCAAACGCGGTCAGCCCCTCGGGAATAATAATAATAAAGTTTGTTCAATATTTTCTTTATTTATTTGAAAACTACCGGGCATTATGAACTTTTACGCCCGCTAATATTTCCTAGGTTATTATGATGATTTTTGTAGCAACCGTTTCTAAGGTATTATAAGTAAATAATTGATAAATGAAAAATAATAGTTATTTATATACCAAAGGACTAAACTCGCTACGCTCGCTCAGGAAAAACTAATGCAGCGGGACTAAAACAGCCAAGTTTAGTCCTGAGGTATATACACTATTTTTTGCAGGACCAAACATAATTTAGGTAGGTAGATAAAATTAAAATTAAAAACCACGCGTCTAAAATCGGTTGTTTTATTTTCGTAATTTAATCAAGATGCCTGTAAATTGCGATGTCAGTTTCATGGCTATCGCGATTTCAATTGTTTTTTAATATGGTTGACACAAACGTCAAAAAAATGGACGAAGATGATAAATTTTAAGTTATGTATATAATATTTTAATATTATCAAGGTTGCCGTGAATTTTATTCCCTAGGGAGAAAAACGGCAAGTTTAGTCCCGAAAATGAAAGCGTAAAATTAGGTTTTAGTCTTGTTCGTGCAAAAAAAATATTTGAACTCAGTATCCTAAAACTAGAGACTTCAGTTTTATTTTTTTATCATTGTTCGACGACCAAGTTACAGCTTTTTGAATATCACCTAAATATTAAGGATGTTCCTTATTGTCTTTAATTTTTGTGCCTAGTACTAGTACTAGTACACTATAGTGTATTAAAATTTTGTGTTACTGCATCACAGTAAAAAAATAAATAATGCCTTTATTTTCATAGGTAAAACAGAATATCTATTGTACACAAAAGGAATAAACCATTTTAAACACGAAAACTAGGCACAAACGGTAATTGAACAAATAAATTACAATAAGGTACATAATAAATAAATAAACATCATAATACGAATTCAGACAATGAGTATGGTTCTAATTGAACAAAGAATGCAAACAAACAGTTCTTAAATGAATTTCAATTACTTGTACTTTTAATATAGTTTGGAAGTACGCCTTCAAAAATTTGCAAATGGATATTTCCGAGGGGCTGACCGCGTCTGAAATTTGTACAAAAGAGTTCCTTTTTGCAAAGAGTTCCTCAGAGTTCCTCGGAGTTCCTCCAGAATTCCTTGGAAGTTCCTCCTGTGTTCCTTAAGAGTTCCTCTCTGGAAGGGGTAATTTTTGGCAAATAAGCCGTAGAAATTACCGCTATGCAAGCACTACTGCCAATGAGGCACCCTCAAAAAAAAGCTTTGTCCCTGGAGCCCTACAAAACAAAATTTGCGGCCCCAAAACTACCTTCAGGAAAAAAAGCTTTGTCCCTGACGGTTTCTACAAAACTTGGCGCCCCTTCAAAAAAAAAAATTTGCGCCCAAAGGTAGGATGTTTTGATAAAGTGTTTGTAACGGCTCATCTAGTTTGAAAATAAAAACTTGATAAAGTGTTTGTAACGGCTCATCTAGTTTGAAAATAAAAAATTTAATCCGCATGAGTAATAAATAATAATTGTTTCTGACCGTGTCTGAAATTTGTACAAAAGAGTTCCTTTTTGCAAAGAGTTCCTCGGAGTTCCTCTAAATTCCTCCAGAGTTCCTCGGAGTTCCTCAGAGTTCTTCAGAGTTCCTCCTGAGTTCCTTTGGCTTGTACAAAAGATTTCCTCGCGGTCAGCCCCTCGGATATTTCTGAAACGTTTTACTTTAATCATTAAAATAAAATAATCAAGAATGATATATATTTTCGATTTTAAATAGGATACTTAAATGTCTAAACATTTAAAATTTATTTTTTTTAATAAAAAAACTTAGTTTTGATTATAATTTATTATACTACTATACATTTTTTAACGAGTACATATTCTCAAAATAAAATAAATATTATTCCACATAACCTTTGGTCCCTATACGTTTTCTGTAATATGTAATATATTTTATAATTTTTTAATAAATGTAATTATATAATACAACATTATACAACATAATAAAAATCTAGTTTATTTTTACTAGATTCAAAATATCCTCAATTTTAATAATAAGGTAATAATAATTTATAATAAATTTATAATAATTATAATAATATTGAGCTTTAAAACGATTAAAACTATGACTATGTACAATTTAAAGCGTAAATAGATTAATATACAGAGTATATATTTTTTAAAAGAACAGTGCAGTAGTAGAAACAAAAATAATTATTTCTTAATATTAAAAATCTCCCTATTGTAGGGAAAGTATAATATAATATAATCATGAAATTTTATCTACAATGCAAAAATAATACATTTTCCTTCAAAATGTTATTTTAAAACTGTTTATAATTTTGTGTATACTCTGTTTTCAACACTTATATACTAACTAATATTATGATTTTAATGACTTCAATCCTTTTTTACCACCAAAGTTTCTAATAGAAGCTAGTAGTTCGTCCCTAGGATCCGTAGTGGGTTCTATCTGCCTTTGCCTCGGTTTTTTAACCTCAACTTTCATCAATTGGGGAGGAGGTGGGGGAGGAATGTTAACTGGAGGAGAGGGAGGCTTAACCTCATCAATTTTTTTAACAGGTTTAAGATTATACACGTTATTTTTCAAATTATTTACATCTACAACATTGTCTTTTTGATAACCGTTCGTTTCTGAATCCATGATTAATTTTTTCGAATCTGTTCTTCGCAAATTTGACTGTGAAAATGGTACGTCTTTGTTGGTTGCATAACCGTCTATGTCCTTTTTGGGTTGAGCAGGTAAAGTTCCACAGTTCCATGAAAAGCGATTGCTTGGAAGGTTTTTTTGATCTTCAAACTTGTGTTTATCATTTCTACTTAACGTATTCGATTTAATTCCATTGGTATTATTGTATCCTTGATATATTTGAGTTATCGATGTATTATTCATATCTTTATAGGGTTTCTTAAATTCAACAGATCTAACAATTGGTACCCTTGATGTATCAAAATCTGAATCCAACGCTACACTATGTGGCCTGTTGTTTGAAGTTCTCATGTTGTTTAAAACGGTTCTATAGCCTAAAGGAGTTGTGTAGTCACCATATTTTGCTAAATTATTTACATTGTTTTTGGAACTACCGATTTTTATTACAACGTTGCCAGATTTTTGTGTGCTTATGGGTTCAGTGCCGTTTACCTTTATTGTTAC
Source organism: Brachypterus glaber (assembly GCA_958510825.1). Classification (NCBI taxonomy): domain Eukaryota; kingdom Metazoa; phylum Arthropoda; class Insecta; order Coleoptera; family Kateretidae; genus Brachypterus; species Brachypterus glaber. The sequence continues at coordinate 51,087,633 of OY294046.1, forward strand.
GTTTTTGGGTTCTGGCTGTGCAAAAGCACCAAAGCTTGGTGATGTGTTGGTTTTAACCGCTATGTTGTTGCTTGTTATACTGTTGTGTGTTGTTGTGACAATTAATTTTGAAGATAAGTTGTTTTCTTGAAGAGAAATGGAATTTTTTGGCCTGTCGTTCCATGTGCCCATATTTATAGATGGTGGACCGCGATATTGGTAGGTTTTGGGTTTATTTTCAGCTTGGATGGATTTGATTTCTTTCTGGGTCAGTTTATCGGATTTGTGGATGTTTTCCATGGAAGCAGTAGGAGAGTTAAGGTGCGTTTGAATTTTTTTAATAACCTGAAAAAATCATCCAAATTATACATTTATACAATTTCACGAAAATATAACGCAGCGTTTTTTGCAAACTTTTTGTTTCTGATCCCTGATGTTTTTTCATAAATTGTGTAAACACACTATAATAATAAAAAAAATCGTTGGGGCAGTTCGTTTTTTTTTCGTTTTTTTTTTCTAATTTATTATATGTACATATTATATATATTTTAGATATGAAAATAAAGTTATTATTTATAATTACTACATTACAAAAATGCTTATCTCCAACGAGAAGGGCGTATCTTTTTTCTAGTTTTTTTATTGTGTAATGGGCGAAGTCGACCAAGAAATCAAAACATTTTTTTGCATATTCCAACATAATATGCCATAAAAAGTCGAAAAAATGTGAAAAATGTGGGTAATGAAATAATATCGGTCTGTCTGTCTATAAACCTTAAAACTTTTAAACGAAAGGTCTGATTTAAAATATTCTTTTATTATACGGTTCAGGACCTTTGTAGTTTTTCTGATGTCAAATATAGTTAACATTGGGATAAGGCAAGGGAGACAAAGAGGGCATAACTCGCTTATCAGATATCTTATTAGATCTATTGATCGTAGGATAAAAGTCTTGCATATTTAACAAGTATTTTTTTTTTTCTACTAAAATTTTAATTATTTTTGGTGTAGGATAAGAATTGTTATCTTTCGATCAATAATAAGCCAGTTATCGCCAAAAATTTTGGTTTTGACCCATTTTGCCCCTTGCTGCTCTCCAATGTTAACCATATTTGACATCAAATAACTAAAGGTCGTGAACAGTACCCGGCGTATTTCCGGTTATAGTCCAGTCTTTAGGTAAATAAAATAGGCTTTAACTGAAAATAATTCAGCGAGTTTTGATTTTCGGTTTATTGGGTAGGGTTTAAGGTCGCAAATAAAAAAAAACGATTTTGAGACGTTAAACTCGATTTGGAACTGTCATTTTTTTTAACGAATTTTTCACAAAAAAAAAGCGGATTTTTCAAAATATCTCAAAATGTTCTATATTAAACTAAAGTGGACCAAATTTAAAACACTTTATGTTCCACGTATTTTTTTGTAAGACATATCTAATTCACGGCACTGCCTTAAACGTTACACTATAGGTTTTTAGATTTTTATTATTTTTTTTTTCGAAAAACTAAAATTTTTCTTTGTCGGTTAGGCATGCCTTTAGAACTTTTTGGGTAAAAATTAAAAACAATATATCTGGCGCTTTCTTTTTAGTTTACATAAAATTGCAAATTTGAAAATAAAACACACATTGTGTCCCAATATCTCGAGTAAACCACCGATTTTCATTTGAAAATAACCGTTGTATTAAGGATAAAGAACCTTCCTAACCGAGACATAAAGAAAAATTTTAATTTTTCGAAAAAACAAAAATAATAACTCTAAAAATCTACAGTGCAACTAACGTTTAAGGCGGTGTCGTGAATTGGCTACAAAAAAATACATGGAACAAAAAATGTAGTAAATTTGGACTTCTTTTTTCATATGAAACGATCTTAAGATATTTTGAAAATTTCGTTTTTTTTTTGTGATTTTTTTTTTTTTTAATGACAGTTGCAAATCGAGTTTAACGTCGGAAAAATGTTTTTTTTATTTGCAGCCTTAAACCCTACCCAGTAAACCGAAAATAAAACTCCCTGAACTATTTCCAGGTAAAGCCTCTTTTATTGAACTGCAGACTGGACTATAACTGTAAATACGCTGAGTACTAGTCATGAATCGTACAGTGAAAGAATTTTTTATATCGGACTTTTCGTTTAAAAGTTAATAGTCAGAGGACAGACAAACCGATATTGTTTGACACCCAATTTTTCTCGATGTGCATTTTAAGTCCGAATATGCAAAAAAATGACTTTTCGGTCGACATAAAACTATAACGCACTAGAAAAAAAAATCCCTTTGGAGTTGGATGTAATCATTTTTGTAATGTAGTGATTATAAATAATATCCTTATTATTATATCTAAAATATATTTATTGAAGTTCAAGTACGTAATATTATAACAGAGTAAAAAAAAACGTAAAAAAAATCGGCCTAAAATACTTCTTATAGTATGTTTAACCAATTTGTGTAAAAAAAAATTACGGGTCGGAAACCAATAGATAAAATTTTCAAAAAACACTGTGATAACTATTGACTTGAAATTAAAATTTTTAATAGTTGATTTGATATGTAACTTTAAAAAATATAACTTTCTTACTTTTTTTTAGCAGAATAAAAAAACATTGTTATCAAACTTAGATATTTGTTATGATTTTACACAGGGTTATTATTTTAAATGATACATCCCCGTAACTTTTTAAAATCTATACTATGTATATGTATAGAGATATTACATATTACAATTTTAGATCAAGTCAATTATTTTACTACAGCCCCCTTCCGGCATGTGTATTAAAAAAAGTATTTTTCAATCAAATATTATAATTTTTGCAATATTTGGTTAAAAAATATAACCCAAAAAATTTTGCCTGTGTAGATACAAAAAAAAACATAATTAAACTCACCTCTAAACTTTGCAGTCCCGAAACGTCATACAAGCTATTGCTTTTGTGCAAACTATCTGTAGTTTCCTCTGCCATTTCAATATTTTTATTTAAAGATAAAAAGGATTTTGATCTGGATATCACTTTGGGCGTCCAGTTTTGATCCAATGAAAATGATTCAGATCTCATCATTAAAGCACTGGGTCTACTAAATACTTTAGGTTGATTAGATCGAAAGAATTTAACTTCTTTTGATTTTTCCTCGCTGATTTGGGTTCCCCAAGGATTTCTTTTAAAGGATATGTTTTCCATGGATCTTCCAAAGGTATTTCTGGATAAATTCGTCGGTGTTCTAACAGTACTATCTACTTGGTCTAAAGTATCTCGTTTTGTGCTTGAATCAGTGTTGCTTCGTATTGAATCGTCTTCGAAAACTTTAATATTTTTTTTGGGGTCATAAGTTGTTATTTTAAAATTAGGCAAAGTGCTTGTAGATCGTTTAACTAAAACTTGAGTTTTTCTTCTTTCCACATACTCATTACTAAGACTAGATTGGGAACTTTTAATATCATTATAAGTAGTTTCAAAATGATTTAAAGAGCTGGAAAATGTATCCATAGCAGGTTTCTCTTCAGTCAGTTTTAGACTAGTAGCTAATTCTCGATTATATACTAAACTTTTACGTTTTTCCAAATTTTCTAAGGATAGTTGGTTTAAAATAGGCTTTTCTTCTTCGCTGACAACGCTAGCGCTTTGATTTTCTTCCAGAACTTTAAGTTTTTCGAAAAGTTCAGGAGATGTTACTACAGAATCCTCTTCAGAAGGTTCAATACTCTTTTTAATACTATTTTCAGGAAATTTGTCAGGACTTTGGTCTCTAAAGCCTTTTGGAGGCGAAGGTAATTGATATTCCCAGTCTTGAGATTGATAGTTTTCTGTTTTTGAGTCAGTGATGTCAATAGTTACTGAACCTGGTTCTTCTATGGGACCTGATATTTCTACTGGCTCAGTATTATTTATTTGTGGAGGTTCTTGTTGATTGCAGTCTATTTCTTTAACTTCTGGTTCTGATTCTCTAACTGTTCCCTCTATTTTAACAGAAACAATAGGTTTGTGATCTAAAGCATAAGTTTCAATAGTTTCTGTTGCAGTATTTTCAATCTGTGAGGGTAAACTACCAAGCTCTGTATCTTGTGTTTGTGGTTCTGAAAGTATAATTCTATTTTCAAAAATTGTTTAAATATTGCTTTAATATATAATATTATAAGATTAAAGCAATATTTTAAACCAAATTATGCTATGATGAAAGTTAACACATTAAGTAAATGATTGTTACTCTATATAGGTATTTTAATAGTTAAGAATAAACAAAAGATCTAATTGAAAATGTTTCTAAACTATATAACTAAATATGATATTAATTTATGAATAAAAAGCAAAGCATACATAATACAATAAAATTACCTATAATTTTATAAGTTGCTACCACCACACATAAGCTCTAGAAATACATAAAAGATGAAAACATAAAAACATAAATAGAAGCATAAAGATGATTATTTGTACATGCCTGATTCACTTGAACCACCATCACCAACTAGCCAAGAAGAAGAAGAAGAAGTATTCTGTTTAGTAGAAATATTTGAAACTAAAGAAATTCCATCGAGATCTTCTGAATCATCCCACTTTTTAATATTATTAGTTGAAAATCCTGGAATGCTATTAACACTTCTTAAGCTAGTGGCAGATTGGTTTTCACGCATTTTTGAAAATTTTCTTCTTTTCTCCTTAACGTCAGATACTTTAGAATTATGTAAGAAAGTTCCAGAAAATAAATTATCATCCAAATCATTCATATGAACATCATTATAGGTGAATTCTAAGGAGTTTAATGTAGAACTTAAGCTAAAATCATCATCAGTAGTTCTGCCACTTCTTAAACTAGTAGTATCTGCGTTAAAATACTCCTCTTGCAAAGAAGTACCAATCGTAAATCTTTGTTTACCGAAATTTTCAGATATAGATGCGGGTTTAGTTTTGGGAATTAATGCAACTATCTCAGGCTTTTTGTTATCTTTGCCCAAAAACTCTGAAGATTTAAATATGTTACTTAGAAAATCTTGTTGTACTGAAGATAGATCTGGCAGGGATTTTGTATTTTTAATTATTGGTTCAGTTTTTTGATGTAGAATAAATTCTTCATCTTTAGATTTTAAATCTGCAGAAATTTTTATAGTACATTCTGGTATTTTATTATTGTCGTCTTCTGTACATTTTAACGTGTCGCTTATGTTATTTTCTTTTTTATTTAAATTATTTTTACTTGTTTCTTCTAAGCTACATGAATTATCCAAGAATTTTCCACTATCTACGTCTATGTTTTGATTTATCTTGGAACAAATTTCATCTTTCGGTTCGTCTGTACACATTTTTTCGATATTATTATAAAGTTCCTCGCATTTTTCAAGTTTTTTAGTTAATGTTAGTGGCTGCTCATCATTGAAATTATTTAATTCTTCTCCTTTCTTATTTTCTAAATCTTCTTTTTCATTTTGTTTTTTAAAAAGTTTTATTTTATTCTTGTTGCGCAACTCAACTCCATCCAAATCAATATCAATACTTTCATCATCTCTGTCTTCCACAACATTGCTATTGTAGTCTTTTTCTATAACACTAGCAAGATTGCTAGATATTGCTATGGTTCTGGGCCTTACAGGTGGAGCAGGTTTATATTTTCGAGGTAGAGGTTTGGGACTGGAGGTATCTAAATATTTTAAGGTGCAAAAGCAGTATTAGTAAAAAAAAGAATACCAATCACCAATAATTTTAATAGATAGAAAGGTTCTAATAACCTACTGTTATATACTTTAAATTTCCTACACCAGAAATAAAAAAAAAACGGAGTCTAAATAAAACGTGTTTAAAAAAGTATGAAGCTTACTGTATTTAAAATAATACTGAAAACGTATTCTATATTAAAGTTATCATTAGATTTTTTTTTGCCTTTTATAATTTCATCAGAAACCTTTTTAGATATTCAAGCAACATTTGCTTTTTTTAGATAATCACAATAACTGATATTTAACAAGATTTTTGGTGAATATCACAAATTAAATATTTTATAAAAATTCATTTCTTCTACTGACTATTATATTATCTAATTTTGAAATAAATTGTTTCCAATTTTCATCAGATTCGTTTTTCTTTATAATATTACCCACTTCTTTTTTGTTGTTTTCGGTTTTGTTTAAAAAACAAATTTTTGATTTCGTTTCTTTAAACTGATCTGATAAATTTGACTTAGTTTCTTTATACGAGTCTTTAATTTGCTCTGTCAAATGTTTATCAGATTCTTTTTTGGGCCATTTCCTTGTTGAGCCCAATTTGCGCTTAAAATAAGGTTTATTTTTAACGTAAACTCCCACTATGGGGGGTTTAAAATTTGAATCTTCTTTTCCACATGTTTCAGATTTTTGATTTTGTTCTGTTTCTTTAAAATTATTTCCAAGATAATACTCGTCCTGTGAAGAAATGGAATCTTCTTCATCAACTTCGTATGTTTTATAAATTTGAGTTTCTTCTTTATTATGATCCTCCTCTCTTGGAGAATAAAAATTTGTATCCCGTTCGTCAAAAGATTTGGATTTATTAGTTATTTCTGTGGATTTATTTTCAAGATAAGCCTCTACTATTGTAGAATGAAAAGCTTTATCTTCTTCGTCATATGCTGTAGATGCCTGATTTTGATTTTTAAATTTTAACTTATTTTTACCATGATCCTTCAGATCTGGCATATTTAAATTTTTATCGCTTTCGTCATATGATTCAGAATTCTGATTGTGAGTTATTAGTTTAAATTTATTTTGAACATAATCCTCCAACATCGGATTTAAACCATCTCTACTAGACTTACGAGCCTTGGTTATTGATTGTTTAGGTATAAAATGTTTTCCAACATATTTTTGATTTGGGAATGTTTTTTTGGTTTCCTGTGGTTTTTGAGTCTCTATAATATCTGAATCATAAAGAATGGATTGTAAAAAGTCTGTTTTATTTTTATATGCTGTATTCTGTGGCTTATATACCAGTATTTCATCATCCGAATCTTCAATTTCTTCAAAATGATTAAAATTTGTACAACAATCTTCCTGGTTGCTAAATTTTAAAGAACATTCTTTCTTTTCAAAAACTAAAGATTCCATTATATTTGAATTTATAGGAACATTATAAACATTGCCTGTTTTAAAATCTACATTTTCAATAAAAGAAGTCTCATTTTTTTCTGCAAAATATTGAACATTTTCCTTCTGAATATTTTGATTTATTCTGTCTTGAATATTCCCTATTTTAGAGTCATGATTAGTAATTACAGCATATTTAAGATCAGAAATATGTTGTTTACTTTGATCTGCTGAAGCATTAGTTTGACATTTGTATAAGTCATCTTTTACCACAGAATATTTTTTATCGTCTATATTTTTAATTTTAGGTTCTTCAGTTTTATTCTTTATTAAGTGATTATCTTGTATTTCAGTTGTACACTGAAACTCATTTATTGTAGTAATATGATTTTTAATATCAACGTCAACTATCTCAGATACTTCCTCAGAAAAACGTTTTTTGTTAAAACTAGTTTCTACTAATAAATGTTTGGGTCCGTTTTTAATTTTAGTTTCTTTGGTATGCTTTGTACAATCTATAGAAGTAATATGTTTCTGTAAATCAACATTTTTAACCTCTGAAATGTGCTCTTCAATCTTTAATATACTAAATCTGCGTTTCTTTGGATTTACTTTGGGTTTATTAATTGTTTTCATATTTCCGTCAATATGTTTAGATTCTGTTTGTAAATAAATGGGTGATTTAGGTCTTGTTTCAATATCTTTTCTTTTTAATAAATTTTCGTTGGTTAAAGTTGTTTCAGAATCTTTGAAAGCTGATGAAGCATGACTTAAAATGCTTGCTCGTTTTTTAAAATCAGATTCGTTGCAATAAATTTTTCCAAGAGTTAACGGTCTTTGAATAAACAAAGAACTACTTCTATGCCTTACTTTTCCATGAAAAGGATTTAATCGGTTTTGTAACTTTTTTAAAAACGTTTCGTTAGACTCGGTTTTGTGAGTTTTCAAGTCAATTTTGTATAAATATGGTAAAATATGATTGGTGACGAAATGCTTACCTGTTTTCGAAAAAGTAGAAGCTACGGGGTTTTGACTAGCTATGACTACGGGACTAGGTGATACAACAAGGTTTGATACTGATGTTGATGATTTTAAGCAGGGAGGAGGTGGTGGGGCAGCCTTTTTCTTTCGACCTGGAAAAATAAATAAATAAACATCATATGAAGAAACATGCGACAAAATATCAAATCAAAATTTAAGATTTTTGTTAACAAAAACTTAAAAATTATTGTAAAACAAATCAGTATTTAAATTGGGTAATATTTTGCAAATGCAATAACGTTAAAAATCCAATGTGTTCCAATTCGAATTGCCGATCGGCACATACATTACTTTAAATAATCTTAAATTACATCTATATATTGAATCGTTTACTTTTTGAGCAAAACAAAAAAGAAAATACCTAACTACGATTTTTTTAAGTTGGTATAGTAATTAGTAAATTCAACTCATATGATACGACATATCAAATAAGGCATGTAGATAACCGATACCAAACAAAGATTGAAGATAACAGCCTTAAAAACTCTAGCATTAAAAAAACTGAAACATTTTGTTAGGGTATAGTTTCAATAAATTTTCCTATAAAATTTATTGCTTTTCAAAAAAATACAATTTCATAAGAAAGTATGAAAAACAATTTGAGTGAAAGTCGTTTTTATCAAATTTAAATATTTATATTTAAATTCAAAAGTGCATACCTATATACATTAATAAAATTAATTAGAAATTAATATTTCTATTATTTATGAATATCTGTCATAAATTCAAAGCATATTAGTTCAAAGTTATAAAACTTTAACCGCAAAAAATTATTTTTATGATTATGAATTTAAAACAAAAATGTTAAAATCAAGAGAGATAACAACTTTGCAAGGTGGGACTGAACATTATTTTAAAGCTGATATTTTTTAATTATTAAAATTGAGACATTCTTTTGTTACACAGTAGGTACCCGCCTGATTTTTTATAATTAAAAACTTATTATAAATAGACTGTCTTTCAAACAATATATTCAAACCGAGACATTCAATAAATTGCTAATTTAATTTGACATTTTTTATATAAACTGGTTTAAATAAGATTTTCCTTAAACGTACATCCCACGTCCAATAACTTAGTTTTACAACGACATATCTTTTAAAAATTTGCATAGATATAAGTAATTTAGTTTTATTTTTTATTATATTTATAATTAAGTACTTAATATTTGACCTTGGTTAATAGAATTATTTTAGGGCTCTATTATAATAACCTATTCTGAGACCTATTCATAGATATTTATTTGTTAAGCCAATAAGCCCCTAGCACAAGTTTAAAGCTTATTTGGGGCTTTTTATGGCGTTTAGTATGCTTTGCTTCTAAACAAATAAATAAATAATTTTGTTCACTACTAGCTTTAGAGCATACCATTATTTATCATGTTTTCAGACTGTGAAATCAATTTTCTTCACCTATATAGGCTATATAGCAATAATAATTTTTTCTCTCCTAGTAGGAGTAAATTTTATAACCAATTGATTTCTGTCACTTTAGATTTTTCAGTTCTTTGTGCAATTTTTACTAATTAAACCCAAGAAAATAGCTTTAAATTACTTTCTATTTATTAAATATAATTAATTATAATTATAACAAATTAATACAATTAATAATTAGCTAAATATTATGAAAACAAAATTAAAAAAAAATAAATTTTTAAACTACAGTTCAAAGTATTTATTTAAGCAAATGTCATTGATTAAGGTTACTTGATTTTTATGAAAATTTCAAGAAATATCATTTCTGTTAATAATTTATTTTATTATTTGAATAAAAATAGTTAAATAGTGCTAGTAGTGAACAAAACTCGCACTCGCACTCGCACTTTTAAATCCCTTGCTGCTACGCAGCTCGGGATTTAATACGCTCGGCTATAAAAAATGTCTTCTTTACCTTGATATATAATTACTATACTTTGTTACAACAAAATCGAATCAAATCAACAATCCTTAAAAAAATAATTACAGTAGATAAAATAAGGCTATAGCAAAAGAAGGATGGCTTCGTCCGAGCTATGTTTTTTTTGTTCTGGTCTTTTTTTTTAACGTTGATTTTCAAAAAAAAAAAAAACATACCAAAGCGAAAACAGGCAAAGAACTAAAGAACGAAATATATTTACACAGCTGATATAGAGACTACAGCTGATATAGTGACTATAGTAGACCATAACGTTAACACATAGCGCTAATTACCTGGATTTAAAATTCCCGATAGCGGACTATCTTTTTCTGTCAAGCTATTTTAAAGAAAGATAGACTTATAGAGGAGTTATAAATACCAGTAGTTGGCACTATGCGTAAACGTGGTACATATTTGTTAGTAAAACTGCACTATTATTTTCAGTTTTTCAGTTAGCCATATTTCGACATACCTATTGAACTAGTAACAAAACTATATTTTTATTATGTTATTACCTTTTTATAAAACACTTATTTTCTAAAACGCACTAATTGCTAAATATTTAACAACTAAAACAATTATTAACTATCACCATGTTATTATAGATACATTATCACTTTTTTAGGTAGTTTCAACCTGTAACTACCTTGTAATATCTATTTCCACATATACCCACGCGATTTTACACTTATGTCATATACAGCCAATTTACGTCTCTTAAAATAGTGAAAGTTCTAAAATATAGGTATGTTTTTTAATTGTAGTTTTTCAAATTTAAAATTTTTATTATTTTTTTTGTTGACTGATTCTTATACTGGCTGTCGATATACTAAAGAAAATTTAAGATAAGTATACGTAATAAAATCCCACAAATTCTGCCCACCTATGCGAATTCTTTTGTTGAATAAATAATTTATTTATTTGTATCAACCACACATTTATTTATTTGCCCTTCAATTTATTTAAAGACTTGAAGAACATTAATTAGATGGTTTTCAAAAAACTAAATTCATAACTGCATAATTATAGTATATTAAAGTACTAGTTTCATAACATACGTTTTTAGCGAACGAGTACAAATTTAGAAAACGAGCCGCTTGCGGCGAGTTTTCTAAAGTACTAGTGCTCTAAAAACGTGTTATGAAACGAGTGCTTTATACAATTTTTTCTATTTTGCTCTAAAATTTAAAAAACTACATTTAAATTGATGACTGATTTAGGGATTTTTGTTTTGGGTTTGCATTACAGTTTACACTATGTTTAAAATTCTAAGAACAAATGATATTTTGATATATTTTACAGTCATCTCTTCTTTTTTCACTGCAATCAACCAGTCCACAATTTTAACACGGTAAAAAATACCCCAAACACAAAATTTTGTAAAAAGTAGAACTTTAAATCGACATTGACATTTGCACGCAAAACGTCAAGAGATAGGCTTTTGTATGTTGCCAACCCAACAGAAAAAAAAGTAGAGACTCTTATGGGCCTATAAAAACACGCAAAATGCGTGTGATTATGAGCTTATAAGAGTCGCAAAATAGAAAAAAATTAATTGGTACTATTTAGGCAGGGAAGAGTCCTTATTGGTCTGTTTCCTACTCCCTAACAATCATACTTTATAACATCCTCACTTCCAAAGAACCATAAATACTCCTCAATAATCCTACTCCGGACTATATGCACTCGATTAGCCACTTTTAAAATAAAATTACTACCCTATCTTTCAACATTTGTTAGTTTTTTTGAGGAACGACTTTTTTACGCTGCTTTGGAATATTTATAAAGACTTTTAATCAATACGGTATTTATTGAAAGTCTTTATATATATGGTATTGACAATACCATATCACATTGTAAATTCCGAAACATCGTATCTGAAAAATGACCAGCTGACAGGTATAACAAATTATCCTTTTTTAAACAATTAATAAGCTATTTATTTAGAACTTTATTAATTACATACAGAGCGGTCCAAAAGTCACCCCCCTCCCCTCTTAACTTTTGTACCAGTTGAGATATCGACTTCAAATTTGGAACTTTTAAATAAGACAACTTAAACTATCTTTTAGCATATATTTAATACTTTCAGCTCTTAAAATGTGGGCATGCCCCCCATGGGTGCACATTTTTTTAAATGGAAAGGGGGGTCTTGTAATACATCATTTTAAAGCTTATAAAATTCTCCATTTAACTCCATATTTTTAAATAAAAAAAAATTGGGTTTAAAATGGGGTTGAAAATGGGTATTAATGTCAAAATTCCTCTAAAAAAAAACAAATAATTTTTTAAAAATGCCTAATTTCATCATAAAAAACGTTAATTATACTTTTAAACTAATTTTAGTTAACATAAATAAAAATTTATAAAAAAAAAACTTAAAAAATCGAATATTTTAGCATAAAAAATTGAAAAATCAAAACATTTTTAAAATTTTTAAAAATGTTAGTTTAAATAGAGAATTTTATAAGCTTTAAAATGATGCATCACACGACCCCCCTTTCTATTTAAAAAAATGTCCCCCATGCCCCCCTGCCCACATTTTAAGTCCAAACGAAAATATCAAATATATGCTAGAAGATAGTTTAAGTTGTCTTATTTAAGAGTTCTAAATTTGAAGTCGATATCTCAACTCGTTCAAAAGTTAAAAGGGGGGGTGACTTTTGGACCGCACTGTATAAACAAGAATAAGTTCTTATCCGTATAAATTAGTCAATTATTAAATAACTACCCTACTAATTCCATAAAAAAGAATAATTTTTAGTCCCATAGTTCCCATTTTTCAGATACAATATTTCGGAACTTACAAGGCGATATGCAGAGTGAAATATTATAATATAATACAAAAAGATTATAAACATGCCCATTTTTGCAAATAATATACGCATTTTTTTACATTCATGTTTATACAAAGGTTTTTTCTATAATAGATTAACTATTCGAATATTATATATTCTATAACCCATTATAAAAAATACTAACAAGTAGATAAATTAATTTGACAGTTGGTGAAGATATTTAAAATATCATATTTTTATTTTTTCAGTGGTGGAAGTTACGGTAAGTTACTTACCTAATAAACCAAGACTGGACGTTGACTTAGAATGACTGGACATCTTACTCAAATTCGTGGTACTTCTACTATGACTTCTATTTTGTTCTAACTCCCCGTTGGTTATAAGAGCTGACTGCGGCCTCCTGGGTAACGTCGCATTGCAATTATCACTTAAAATGGATGCTTCGTGGTACCCAGAACTGTCACTACTGTTCCTCGAATGACAGATCGTTAAACCGTTATTTTCAGACTTATTTAAATCGTTCTCGCTGTTCTCGTTTAAATTACTAGTACTTTGTCTGAAATTTGACTTTTCAGACTCTTCGTTTGTTTCATTTGGTTTGATGATTGAGGGTGGTTTCGGTGCAGGTCTTCGTTTTCTTTGAGGAGGTTTTGGTTTTTCAGTACTTTCAGGCTTTTTTGGGGGGGTAATTATGGTTTGTTGGACTGCAGGGGGCGTGACTGATCGGGAATCATCGCTTTGGGTAGGTGATATTGATCGGTTTTCGCTGGATACCGAGCCAGAACCCACACTCTGAAAAAAGTAAATTATTAATTTAAAAACTACTTATAAATATTATTTTTGGGTAGTCAGTTACAATTTACTTCATCTTTAATTATGATTATTCCTTAAAATCGATTAAAATCAAATAAAAAATATCGTATGACACGCAGACGAAAACATTGTTTTTTTTGCGTTTTTTGCGTTTTTGCGTTTTGCGTTTTTGCGTTTTCCGGACTCGCATTCGCTCGTCTGACTGCTTAAGCATTGATCCGATATTGTTTTCGTCCTTGTGTCATAAATTACCATATTTAAAATGTCAAAAACTTCTGACTTTGACAATTACATTTAGTTAAAGTGCTCCATGGTTTTAAAATTACTTTATCAAATACATACAGATAATAAGACAATTACCAGCTTTATTTTAAATAGATAAACTCAATAATAACCCCCGCGTGGCTTTTACTTTATTGAGTGGATAATTATTTATTTTACCCACTCAACTGTCACTTGTCAAATTATTTTCTAGTAAATGTCATTAAAATTTTTAATAAAAATATGAATTCCTAAGCTATTTATTGGATAAAACCTTGTATGGCACTCATGGGTAAACCGATATTGCCCTCTTGAAAATTAACCTGCTTGGCTGACGCCTCGCAGGTTAATTTTCTCATTTACCCACTAGTACCATAAATAACTATATTTGTACTACTTATTTCAAAAATTGACTTATTTTTGTACCAGTAATAAAATTACCTTTTTCTAAATCGGCAAATCGTTCGTGTTACTGCAGTACCGCGACTCAAATGAAAAAACTGTTATGTTTATTGAATTACATTGACGCATACATTTTGTCAAATAACAATACGTGGAATTAAGGAGTTCGCGTTCAAAACCAAATATATCCACTTCTAAAATTTTTTTGGGAAATGGAAAAAAAACGCTTAAAAACTTTACAATTCGGTGAAATTAGCAAAAAAAAAACATTCATATATCTGGTTTTAAACACATTTGAGTCAACAATCTTGTTTTGATCGTTTTTTGCAGTTTTCATCCTATCGACATTTAAAAAACGCCATTTTGAAGTTTTTTTTAAATTTTCTACAAGATGGTTACTTTGATTGTTGATAAAAAAATCAACTTTTTTACTGGTATGCAAAAATGTGCAAAAATAGACATTTTCTGACGATTCATTGTCAATATCTTAAACACCACAGCAAATCCACCGCAGCAAATACATAGGTTTTGCTTCTATACAACTGTATTACCTGAAAACTTGACAGACCTCTGGTTGAGCCACAGTCCCCAACAGGGTGTTTTTGCTCATATCCCTGGACTAATAGTTTAAATTGCGTTTTTATCTAAAACGAGTACGGAAATCGATAGATCTTAGGAAGAAGATTTGAAAACCGTCAAAACATAAAGCGTAAAAAGTGGATATAATTGGTTTTGGTACGCGAACTCAATTGCAGTATCACGGACGAAATAAGGATTAGTATTACCCATAGGTAATAAATTTAAAGAAAAAAATATAAATACAGGATGTCCAGTAAATGTAACTTAATTTAAGGTGTCTACATAGGAAAATATGAAAAAAAGTTCCTATAAAAATATGTCTAAAAATGCTTCGTAAGGGAACTAAGCCCCTTTAAAAGTGGCTAAAAAAAATCGGTTTTTATTTAATAACTCAGGAACGCTTTGAGATACAGCAACAAGGTTTTGAATGTAAACTAACCTTAATAAGGATCATCTTCGTATGTTATTTTTATGAACCTATTTTAACCAGGGGGTGTGCGAAACTGGGGGGCCTTATTAGTTTTTTTGTCCCAAACTTTTTCTGTGTTTATTTTTTGTGATTTTATTTCTGAAGTATAATTCCTTAGGTTAAAATACATAAAAAAGTTAATCTTGTTCTAATACTGTAGGATTAACCGTTTTCGAGAAAAATTAGTTTGAAGGTGAAATTTCACGGTTCGAGGACGAAAAATTAAATACTAAAATGCTGAAAACCCAAATTTCAATGATGAAGGTAAATGTACATCAAAAACTAAGAAAAAAACTCGTATACAGGTACTTCCAAAAATCAAACCTAAGGGAGCTATAGGCTCCTAAAAATGCACCATTTTTAAAGGGACATAGTAGCTTTAAAATCGATTTTTCGACCTACATGTATAAAAACTTTTTTTCTAAGTTTTTGATATAGAATAACCCTGCATTATTGAAATTTTGGTTTTAAACATAATTTTTCGACCTCGATCCGTGAAGTTTCACTTTCAAATTAATTTTTCTCGAAAACGGTTAATCCTACAGTATTAAAACAAGAGTACCTTTTTTATATATTTTGTATTATATTCCAAGAATAAAATTATAAAAAAAGTTGCACAGAAAAAAGTTTGGAACAAAAAACTAATAAGGCCCCCCAGTTTCCCACACCCCTGTTTAAAATAAGTAAATGAAGATAGCATACGAAGATGGGCCTTATTAAGGTTACTTTACATTCAAAACCTCGTTGCTGTACCTCAAAGCGTTCCTGAGTTATTAAATAAAAACCGACTTTTTTAGTTACTTTCAAAGGGGCTTAGCTCTCTTACGACGCATTTTAGACGTATGTTTATAGGAACTGTTTTTCATATTTTCCTGTGTAGAATCACCTATATCTATATATTTCTATTTTTTCATGAATATCAAAAAGCGATTCACTATTAATTTTGTATTAAAACGACACTAGGAATATCCTGTACACATAAAAATAGGTCCTAGAACGACAATAAACCATTACAATTACAATTACAATTACAATTACAATTAAATAAAAATACAGGAATGTGGTAAATAGTAACACCATAAAACCAAATATTTATTATATTTTAACACCAAATCATAAAAATTTAATTATTATTATTATTTTTATTAACTTTTTGCATTTTTAATTATTGTTTTTACTAACTTTTTGCATTTTTTAAATTCACTTTTACAAGATCACACGCTAGAGAATATTTTATCGCGCTAATTGTTTTAATTCCCGTCCTCCTTATCTTGATAAAATAATTAATAAATTAGCTTCTACTAATAATATCTATGTTTATTTTAAGATTAATTTCTATACTGAGAAAATGAATATATTCAGTATAATAAAATTTTAAAAAGAAAAATATTTATGATAAATACTCGGAAATAAAGCAAATAAAAACTTTATTGCATTACATAACGTTTCACCTAATATTTAGGCTTCTTCAGGGCTAAAAAGACATAAAAATTATAAAACTTTTTGGACATAACTTGGACATTATAAATTGATTTTTTGGAAAAACAATGTATATAAACAAAAATAAAAAAAATTAAAAACTTACCTAAATTATATATGCATTATTATTCTTCTGTTGAAAAATATCCAGTGTATTTTGTTTGTTGATTTAATGTTTTTGTTTAATTTGTTTGTTTTAATGCATATTTAATAATTTAGGTTTTTAATTTATTAATTTCTTTTATTTTTGATTATATATATTTTTTTTTCCAAAAATCAGTTTATAATGTTCAAGTTATGTCCAAAAAGTTTTATAATTTTTATGTCTTTTTAGCCCTGAAGAAGCCTAAATATTAGGTGAAACGTTGGCATGATTATGTGACGCAATAAAGTTTTTATTTGCTTCATTTCCAAGTGTTTACCACAAATAACCCTAAATAAATTTCAAGAAGCATCCTGTAGGAAATAAAGAAAAATATATAATTGCATGGGGTTGCTTTAACCAAGAACTTAGACTTTAAATTAAGGCTGATTCTTTACGAGGTTATAATTTTGTTGTGTGATTTTTCTAATTTTAATGAAAAACAAACTTATTTTAATAAGAAAAAACCAAAAAGATTGTTACAAAAAAAACTAAAGGTAATTCCCTTGAGGTATTTCCCCATATTGCAGGCATTTGAATAAAATTATGTTTAATAGTTATTATTAATAACTAATTAATTTTGGGAGGATTGGTGTAGTAGTCTACCGCGTCTGTACATGACAAGTATACTAGCCAACTAGCGTGAGTTCGATTCTCACTGGCGCCGATTCGCTTTTTTCAGTTAATTAATAATTGAAATTTGGCGAAGGCGTAAGTGAAGCGGACACACCCTATAAAAACTGGTTCGAAAGTCAGTATAAGCCGGTGGTTCCCTCTACTACTAGCCCACACAAGTCCTGGACTTAGGGGATGCTTAATTAAGTAAAATAGTATGAGGTTAAACAAACATGTAATGTAATGTAATAATAATTATTAAACATATTAAACCACATCCGAAATAGTAGATAAGTTCTCTTATATTGAGAAATTATCTACAATCTACAATTATCTATCAATTTTAACCAACCACGTTTTCAAATTCATCAAATATGACAGATAGCTGAGTGAGATTTCTCGAATTGAAGTAAAAAAGAATATTCCTAGAGCTCCTGAGATAAAAATAGAAATTTTCGGGACCTGTTTATTGCAGCTTCCGTAGGAGCACTATTCAGAACTTTGTTCCTAGATTTTTTTTTGTTTTTTTTTTCTAGGTACAATAAAACCACTTAATAATTAAAATGTACACTTACATTTTTCCCTCGCCTAAATATGAGATTGAACACTCCTCCTCCCGTTTTCGTATGCATTTGTTTTCTCTCCTCCTCTTTTCTTAAAGCCATAATATCACTAGTCGAAAACGCTTGGTTTAAACTAACAGTTCCTTTTAGCACTACGTATATTTCGGTTATTTGGTAATCACTTAAGGTCAATTTTGGATCCAAAATTTGATCTAAATTTGCTGAAAAAAAAAAACAATTCAGAATAAATATTTTGGGATTTGAGGAAAACCGTATAATAACCCCGAAAAGTCTTCAAATTTAGCGAGGCCCATAAAAAATTAATTCGAAGAAAAATCCTTAAAAGCGGCGTCTTACACTGTAAGTTTTATGGTCTGCGAGTCGAGATACTTAAATTCAAACATTTTATCTCGGCAAGTTGACAAAAGAGATACAAGTGAAATTTTGAATTTAAGTACTTATCTCCCCTAAATATTTGAAATGGGAGAGACCGTTTAAGAAGAATAAACCTTTAAAAAAAACTATTTAAGGACCAATTACCAGTTTGCAAAAAAGATCGGAAAAATACGTTATATCACTGCGTTGCATAAGCTAAGACTATTTGTTTTTTTATATATTTTTATTTACTAGTTTATTTAATCTATGTAGGTTGATTAGTAGTTGTTTCAATTGAAATTCATTAATTTTTAATGTAAATTGATGTAACAATAAATTACGCGGTACTAATTCTATATAGGATTAATCTATTCCAATTTCATTTGTATTTGCCCCTACAGGGCACAGTACCCGCGAACAGAACTAAAGTTACAAAAAAATGTGCACCTAAGGGGCTGCCCATATATTATGTAACGCGCCTATGGGGGGTCACTGAAAATATGACTGCGTGTGACGGGAGGAGGAAGGGGGTCTAGGAAAATGTAATGTAACGGACGTTGATTTTGTAGGACAAATATTTTTTTCAATAATGTTAATGATTTTCTTAAGATTTAATAAAAAAACCCACAGTTAGTAATAAATTTTTGAAAATCGTCAAATCAACATATTTTATCCCTGCTACCCCTGTTAGCTACCACAATGGAGAATTTTTGTAAGAGAAAAAGTTGGGCGTCTCATCAAAATGAAGCAACTCACGGGAAATTAGTTTGATAGTAATAAAGGCTAAAAATGGGTCCAGGGATCCCGGACTATACGTTTTATATTTAAAATGCAGATTTTCGCAAAAAAATTGTCTGTTGTTCCGACCAAAAGCATGAGCATGCTATAAACTTAAATTTAGCTAGCAAATATCCAAATTTGAGCCATACGTTTCTCATTCCAAGTTCAGCCAGATTTGTTTTTGGTAAATATTGGGGTGTGGTAAGGGGACAAAAATTGGTTAAAAACTACTTTCTTTTATAGGAGCAACATATTTTTCTTTTCTTTCCTGAAACAGTTCCTTAATTTTCCTACTAGCCATATTTTATAAATACCTGAATATTTTTTTTACTTTTAATAACATCACAAACCAAAGTTTAGCACTATACTAAATAAACCTAATAAAAAACGAAATTTAATCACCATAGTTTGTTTACCCATTTTTTGTAAACCCGTGCAATGTGTGTTTTATAAACAATGAAGGTGATAAACATGTTTTATTTAGATTTTACTCTCTCCAGGTTTAACAGATCAAGCTGGGAAAGTTTTGTGTTATTAAAAAAAAACTAAAATTTGAAACATAAAAATAAACGTATTTATCCAATACATACAGATAATAAGACAATTACCAGCTTTATTTTAAATAGATAAACTCAATAATAACCCCCGCGTGGCTTTTACTTTATTGAGTGGATAATTATTAATTTTACCCACTCAACTGTCACTTGTCAAATTATTTTCTTGTAAATGTCATTAAAATTTTTAATAAAAATATGAATTCCTAAGCTATTTATTGGATAAAACCTTGTATGGCACTCATGGGTAAACCGATATTGCCCTCTCGAAAATTAACCTGCTTGGCTAACGCCTCACAGGTTAATTTTCTCATGGGTAAAATCTTACTTTACCCACTAGTACCATAAATAACTATTGTCCATGTAGGGCGCCTGGCGACCAGGTTTAAGATCAAGTCAAGTAATTAACCCTTTGAGACCCAGTGGGACATATATGTCCCCCCCTGTTTCAAGTTACCTCTTGGGCGCTGCATGTCCCATTTTAAGTTGTAAAATTATTTAAGGGTTTTTTTAGTTACTTGGAGCGTATTTCTACCAAATTTTATTGACAGTTGCAAGGCTACTTTTGTATTTTTGACCTAATAAAAATTTAATTTCAAAATAACAATTATATTATACTATACCCAGTATGACATATATAATCCGACTAAGATCCCTACTGTGTCATATCGTCGCGTCCCTTGCAAAGGGGCTTATCTCATTTTTTGTGATTTTTGATAACACCCTTACAAAGGGGCTTTTCTCAAAAAATTGCTAAATTGAGTACCCTGAGTAGCTGCAGGTTTCTGTTTTGATGCCACCACATTTTAGCATTTTTTTGAGATAAGCCCCTTTATAAGGGAGGCGACGATATGTTCCTTTTGTTTTTTTTTTCTATGTAAAATATTTTTTTTGTGTCACCAATGACCAGTCTACAACTCAAAAAAATTGATACAAAAAGAAATAAAAATTAGGTCTCAAAGGTTTAAGATGGACTTGATAAGATCCAACGGTTATTCACTTGCTATAAAATTTATTAAAGCATTATTCCCTACAAAGAAAAAAGAGAAACAGCTCCCATAAAATGTAAAGGCATATCCACAGGCTCGCATAAGAACGTAATACATAATGTGTCGCCATGTATCTTATAAGTAGAGGTGTGCGCCGACCAGTGTTTGATCGGCGGCGGCGTTTTGCCAAATTTTGGTCGGCGGGCGGCGCGCCGCGGCGTGGCGCTTTCATCGGCGGCGCGTCATTCATCGGCGGCGGCGTGACCGGCGCGCCGACCTATTAAAAAAAAAGTAATTTTCAAAATACAAAAATATGCAATTCACTATTATTTACATACAAAACAAAACAATTATAAAACTTAGTATTTTAAAAAGAAATATTTCATGCCATCATTTTCAACTTCTTGGGGGGCGGTCTCTAGGCGGCCCTACGCCGTCGAATAAAAAAGCACTGTTAATGTTCATCACCACATGCCGGTGGTACATTTTTTTCTGAGGGGCCCCGTCTGAAATTCTGTGGAGGGGGAGGGGCAATTTGTAGTTACGCCACTGGTCAAAGATAACCAAATTTTTGGTTACGTAATACTTGAACGTTCCCATATAGGTAAAAAAAAATATATTTTTTTTAATTTTCTTTTTGCAAAAAACAAAAATTAAAAAAAAAAACTAAAAAAAATAATTTTCAGGAAAAAAATATTTAAAAATACATTTTTTTGAAGATCTTTTTTGAAGAACAAAAAAAAATTACAAAAAAAAAATTCCAAAAAAAAAAAGAAAATAAAAAAAAAACTAGAAAGATATTCAATTTTTTTGTTCATCTTTGTACGAAAAACGAAAAAAATAAAAATGATATTTGTATTTTTTAAGTTTAACCCCCCTTAAATTTTTTGTTTTTAAAATTGGAGAATTGACACTTATAACAAAAGTAATTTTTTCTGAGAAACTTTCATTAATCGGAATTTTCTTTCAGCTTTTTTCGATCTTTTTAAAAGTTTAACCGTATAACTTTCCCCTCATGGAACTTGATTTTTCCTGAAAACTTCAAGTCGATCGGATTATTCGTTCTTGAGATATCGTGTGACACGATTCGTGTCTACAAAAATCGTGACATCGAACGGACAGACAGATAGACGGACGGACATTTTCAAAATTTCTTATTTTTTCATGAAACATATTTGTATGATACAAATTTTATAAAATAATTATTTGTCTAGAACGTTTTTTGGCGATTTTGGGAAATTCGAAACTACCGTATTATACTATTCTAGCGCAAGCACTGTGAATAGTATACACCAAATATAGATGCAAGTCGCTTGCATAACAACTTTACACCACGATATTTCAAGAACGCTTTGACATAGAGACTTGAAATTTTAGACAAATATTTTCTACCACTTTGTTCTGCAAGCGACTTCCATCTATATTTGGTGTATATAATGTTTTGATGTTATTTTGTACAGTTACTAATAATTCTATAAAAAAACTTTTATTGTAATATTATAATATAGTATCTAATCTATTAAAAATATATAATATATTATATATTATATTATATTATATATTAGTTACGTTTGGTTGAATTTCTTCCACCCTAATGCCAGTGTTCGTTGTTTTTGTTTTTTTTTTGCATGTTAAGTTAACATTGTTAAGCACTAAAAATGTTTTTAATTACCAGGGGCATAAGTAGTTCACATAAAAGCTGACTCCCTGGCCTATTTTATGTTTTATTGCATTTACTAAACACTGACTGTTTATAAACGGTATCTAAGGATTATTGTTAAAAACCTGCATAATTCAGTTTTGTTGTTTATTTATATATGTTAAATATTTACTTACTTTTGTTGATTACCTATTTTAGCTAGAATTAAACTAGTTTAATTAGAACGAAAACAAACACACGCACTCGCTACTCACATCAGGTTGGACTAATCGTTTCAAGGTTATGCAAGGGCCGTTTGATTCTCCGAGCTTAGTTCTATCTCTTTCTAACTCTTTAATAGGAAAGAGAGAGAACAATACTCGGAGGGCCGGTGCCTCAACTTAAACAGCCAATGACTTGCGCATCGCTTAGCGCAAGTTGTCTAGAATAGGCTGGCAAAAAATGTCTTGAATAAAAACTTTTGATAAATATTAATAGCTAACTTTGAATTTTGTTGCTTCATTTTAAGGTCGGCGCGCCGCCGACTGACCCTATATTAGGCGGCGGCGGCGTGATCAGTCACGCCGACCAAGTTTGATCGGCGGCGGCGGCGTCCCAAAGTCAGTCGGCGGCGGCGGCGCGGCGCGGCGGCGCACACCTCTACTTATAAGCTAATCACGGCACCACATTCTTATGTTTTATGCTCTTATACAAGCTTCTGGATAGGCCTTAACTTAACGTACGTAATGATTACCTAAAAGTATAGCACCAACACTCAAAAATGTCTGTAAATGTGTAAAGGTTGAGCTTGCAACCGTTGCTAGACTTTTCTCTGCGTATATGATATTAAATGGAGTTATTTCATATAAAATCGAATCTATGTAGCAAAAGGTGATTCCATATGCTTTTGAATGGAGCCGTTCCATATGACCAAACGAATTCGTTGTCACCAACATATTTTTTTTAATAATTTATAAGAAAAGGAAATAACTGGATATTCTACTAACCTGGATGTTTAAATTCGTACTTCCTTGGGTCCAAATTTTTCTCCCCGCAGACTTTCTTCATAATATCTTCAAGCAAAACATTTCTACTAACCCTCGTAACGTACAATTGGTTCCTAGGCAAATGCACCTTCAATCTGAAGGTACTCTCGAACGGCTGGTGGCCGGGTGCTATGGTTTTAGATACTGGTAAGGCCTTAGGTTTGGGTAGTACTCGGATGTGTTGAGTATCTAGAGCACCGATTGGAGTATTAGGTTTAAAAGGTAATATTCTGTCGTTGTTATCGGTAGATGGTGCCATTCCTAGCACTTGAAGAGTGTGGTTGGAAAGGGTTAGTTGTTCGTTCGTTGTGATTTGTACTAGAAGATCCATCATCGGGGTACTAAAATATTAAATAAAAAAAATCAGTTTTACTTTCCCTATTTAATTTTATTTTAAATTATTTTTATTTTTTATTTTATTATTTACAGTAAAAACAAATCACAAAGTTTTGTACCTATTAAATTTTAGTGTTTAAGGAATACTCCATTCAGTTTTTTAAAACTTAAAAGCAGTTATAAATTATAATTTAACATTTCTTAAAACTAACTTGATATTTCTTAAAAATAAAAGCTGTTTTTATAATTGGTGGATTCAATAAAAGCTTTATTGGTCAATGTGTTAAAAATAAAACTACGAAATTCGTTGTACTGTATACAGGGTCATTCTTTTAAATTGTATACCCCCGTAACTTTTGAACGAAATGAGATATAAACCTCAAATTTGGAATATGTATATCACACAATAAAAGCTATCATTTGCCATATTTTTCAATTTTTTAATGAATAAGGCGGCGCCAGGGGAGCAATAGGGGACAATATTTTAAATGGCACCTTAGGTCTTATGATAAGTCATTTTAAGAAACTTAAAATTATTTATTTAACCATGTAACTATTTATTTATGATTAAATAATTTTTTTGAAGATTTTTTTTTCAAAATTATTCAAATTTTTAATTTTTTGTGCATAAATATTAATTTTTTTACATGAAAATGATAAATAATAAGTTTTAACATGATAATATACCATGTATTAACTATTTTGCGCAAAAATTCAAAAATTAATTTTTTAAAAATACTGAAAATTTCATCAATTTAAAAAAAAAACTTAAAAAAAAATATAAAAAAATAAATAGTTAAATGGTTAAATAGAGAAAGTTAAGCTCTTTAAAATAACCTATCACAAGACCTAGGGTGCCATTTAAAATATTGTCCACTACTGCCTCCCTGGTGCCGCCTTACGGAATAAAGAATTGAAAAATATGACAAATGATAGTTTTTGTTGTGTAATATGCATATTCCAAATATAAATTTTATATCTCATACCATTCAAAAGTCACAGTGGGTGTACCATTTAAAAGAATAACCCTTTTTAATTTAATTATAAATTATATCTACATATTTACCTCCTTTCAACTGACATTTTGACAGGTCGGCCATTTGGCAGATGAACTGTCAAATCCATGGCACCTGTCAACATATCAGGGGGCGTGTCCTCTGTGATTTGGAGCATTCTGACCGATCCACAGTGAGACCTATAACAAAAAATATATATATTAGACGCTAATTTGTATATCGCCAAATTTCATAATGTAAGACTAGCTTAACAGAGATACATCCTTACGGAAAAAAGCTATTGAAGGTAATAGTTATTTATGATACTAGTGGGTAAAATGAGAAAATTAACCTGCGAGGCGTCAGCCAAGTAGGTTAATTTTCGAGAGGGCAATATCGGTTTACCCATGAGTGCCATACAAGGTTTTATCCAATAAATAGCTTAGGAATTCATATTTTTATTAAAAATTTTAATGACATTTACAAGAAAATAATTTGACAAGTGACAGTTGAGTGGGTAAAATAAATAATTATCTACTCAATAAAGTAAAAGCCACGCGGGGGTTATTATTGAGTTTATCTATTTAAAATAAAGCTGGTAATTGTCTTATTATCTGTATGTATTGGATAAAGCCTATTAATGCTAATGAGCTTTATTTTAAGTGTAGGAATTCATAGCATAATATAGTGTTTGAGAGAAGGTAATTTTCTGACATGACTACACATATTTCTATATGTTTTATGTTTTATATCATATTAAAGTAATAGAGCTCCTTTGAATTAGTGATAATGCTTTACATAAACAAAAGATAATGTTTATGGTTGCTGGTGTACAGATATAATACTACACGAATAAAATATCTTGAATCTTGAATCTTGAATTTAATAGCTTTAAATACAATTGTATAAAAACAAATTTCAAACGGCAAATAATTTTTTTAAGTAAATAAATCATAATACTTTATAATTATGTTTGATAAAATATTTTGTTTTTATACAGGGTTATTCTTTTAACTGGTGCGCCACTTGTAATGTTTGAACGGGATGAGATATAAACCTAAAATTTGGGATTTTTGTATGTCACACAACAAAAACTATAATTTGCCATATATTTTAAAATCTTTTATTTGATAAGGCGGCTTCAGGGGGCAGTGGGGCACAACATTTTAATGGAAACGTATGTTATATGATATATAATTTAAAAGAGAATAAAATTCTCCGTTTACCTGTATGACTAGATTTTTTTAAATTTTTTTTAAGACTTTTTTTTCAAAATAACTAAAATTTTCTATTTTTTGTATACAAATATTAAAATTATAAATTATTATTCTTAAAATGACAATACAGCTTGTATTCATTATTTGAACATCAGCACCAAATTTCCAAAATTAATTTTTAAAAATAATTATTTATAAAAATTAATTTTATTTATAATTGAAAAAAAAAAATCTTGAAAAACATACTAAAAAATAAATCGTTAGATAGCATTTTAAGCTATTTAGAACTATGTATCACAAGGCTAGAGTGCCATTTAAAATACTGTCCACTGCTGCCCCCTGGCACCGCCTTACCGAATAAAAAACTAAAGAAAGTTTTTGCTGTGTGAGAGAAAACTTTTAAATTTGAAGTTTATATGACACGCCTTTTAAAAGTTAGGTTTGGTGTACCATTTAAAAGAACAACCCTGTATAAGTACAGTATCAGAAAGACGTGAGATTTAATTTTATCTATGTATTCTTTATGTAAAGTATTCAATACATTACTATTGATAATTTAGCAAGATATATAAAATTGATTATAGCACATACGGCAGATGTTCATCTTAAGCGATTTGATTTTTTTTTAATTATCGTAATAGGAAATTTGAAAAAATAGTAATTTATAGAATGTTCAGTTAATATAATAACTGGTTTTCAACATGTAATGAACATAGCATAGTTATCTTCAATAAAATTTAGTAATTAAATCCAAAGAAAAGTTATACGACATTAAGAACTTAAACAACTTTGTATATTTTATAGAATTAAATATTCCAAACTTAAATTATTTTATTTAGTTAAATATTATATTTATGCCTAAATTAATGGGGAGTCCCTAGCACAAGCTTAAAGCTTATTTGGGACTCCCCATGACTTTGTAATACAGTGCGTGCATTAAGTCTGGAATCACCCGATTAACTTTTTAGTTACAAGTAAAACACAAAAACCCTCGGATAGGTCGATTTTTATTTTTAATTTTGCAAATTATGGTGTAATAAAAGTTATTAAAATTTGCACCCCCTTGCACCCTCTCCCCCCAACTTTTTTTTTCAAATAGCAACCTACCCCTTGTGACACTTCGTTGGAAAGGTAATTTAATAAGCTTTCCAACGGTGTATAATAAAGCCTAATTTGGTAAAGGGCTAATGATAAAATGCACAATTTAGTTTATTATAAAGACATGTAAAGTATAACTTTAGTTCACTATAAATGTTCAAATTGATGTCCTTCAGCTCTTTGACAGTGGACAGTAAAAAAACGGGATTAAAATCGATTAAATAGTAAACATAAAATTGGCCAATAAAAAGAAAAAAAATTGCATTTGTATATGTATAAAATATTACAATAAGTTTAAAACAACCTTATTTAGATTCTCAGGAAGGTGCCAAGTAGGAAATAGGGAAACAATTACCATATTATGCGTAATATTTCACACAAACAATGTTTAAATAAAACATGCGTTTTTTCATAGACCCTTTAACAAATTAGGCTTTATCATACACTGTTGGAAAGTTTATTAAATTACCTTTCCAATGATGTATCACAAGGGGTAGGTTGCTATTTGAAAAAAAAAGTTGGGGGGTGAGGGTGCAAGGGGGTGCCAATTTTGATAACTTTTTTTAGACCAAAATTTTCCGAATTAAAAATATAAATCGACCTGTCTGAGGATTTTTGTATTTTACTTGTAACTAAAAAGTTATTCGGGTGATTCCAGACTTAATGCACGCACTGTATATTGCTTAATAAATAAATAAATGTAACCCTATAAAATGATTGCGAAAATTTGGATTAAAAAAAAATACATCAATCTATTTTTCCGTACAGAGTAGGGTTGCCAACACTCCTTTATTTCAAAAGACAGTCCTTTATTTTCTACTTTTGTCCTTTGTCCTTTATAAAGCCCTTAGAGGACGATAAATGTCTTAAAAAATGTAAGACATTTATTGATGATAATTTATTGTAGGTCCATGTGTCACAATTATTTGTAAAGATCAAACGTAAAAAAAAACACCTAATAATTATTATAATTAATAATAAAACTTTTATGTTTCAATTTGAATGCTGTTTTTTGCACAACTGCGCCTTAAGGCCTAAGCAAAGATAGACGTGGTAGGAAGTTGGTACGACGCGTCGCTCTGCCCACCTGGCCGAAAAATCAGCATATAAAAAGCAAAATAATTATTATCATTATAATGATTGTTACATTAGCTCTAAAATCACAAAAAGTAAATTGTTTTTCAGCCGTAGTAAATTCGGCAACCTGCAAAGCGACTCGCTTTAAGCCAGAAAACCTGGAAAGCGAGATAGAAAAGCAAGGTAACACCACAACCTCACGAGTAGCTTGGATAAGGTTTTTTTTTTTCAATGAACCTGTTTCTGAATAATTATTATAGTAAAAATAAAAATAAAAAAAAGCAAAGTGGTTCCGTTATTTTTTATTTTTTTTTAGAGTCATGCGTCCTTTATTTTGATGATTCAGAGTTGGAAATATTAGTACAGAGTGACGAGGGCCAGAATTCCAAAACTGTGCAGTCTCTAATATAACTTTGTAGGAATATTGGGAAAACAGATTTATGAAATATTTAATTATTATTTTTTAAATTTTGATTAAAATTTAAAAAAGTCCTTATATTTTCTTTAGATAAAGGATTACAATATGTAAATTTTTTAATTACCTACTAATAATGTTATGTCCGTCATGAAAGGTTGAGTATTTTTACCAAAAGCTAAAGTACAATTATGTAGGATACCTACCAATTTTTAACTGAATATTCAGTTTTGCTTTTAAGAATGTATAAATGCGCATGCTTAGAAATTCGCATTTTTTACATAGAATCTAAAAAAGTCTATATTCAGCAAAATCTTTTTAGAAACAACAAAGATATGTAGGATTAACCTGGCGATTTCTTAACGACGTCATTATAAGATTATTACAGCCAAAATTTCCGAATGTGGTGGAAAATGTAACTTGTTGATCAGTGTTATTATTATAATTTAAAATTTACGACCACTATTATTACAGTAATTTATGTCTTAAATTTTACCTAAGGCAGTGCATTTTTAAAGAAAAATATATTTTATAATATGAATATGTAAATTTTTAAGACTATTACCACAAGAATTAAACTAAAGATCAGCCTGTCATATTTTATAAAATAATAATGTATAAATACAGGGCCAGACCTGAAGCAAGCGTTTGGTTTGGTGCTCTTATTCCAAAGTGATGCAAAATATGTTGAGGAGTAAACTAAATTTTTAAGGATTAGGAAAAAATTGCCCCTCGAGGGCGCCCCTAAGCTGACAAGCTGCTAATTGGACTAATGGCTAATGAACGTTGGTTTGGACTTTCTTATTTAAAATATATTGAAAAACGGTAAGCGCATGCGCAGTTTAGCACGGCATGGAATAATGACCTGCAAATAACCGCTCCTCTAAGCTTGGGGTTCACTCGGCGTCGTGCAAAGGCCGGCTCTGTATAAATAGAATAAGGATACCGCTTTAAAATGCATATTTTTACTCACGCCAAATAGCCTTGGTTGACTGTTACAGTTAGGAGAAATAGTCTCAGAGCTAAATTGGCTATTTTTGTTTTTTTGCCTTATTTTGTGTACTTTGGGTTTTATGTCTTTAATTTTTTTGATAGTTTAATGTATAGGTACTTTAATTATTGTTAATTTAAAATTATTTTAATGTATTTTAATGTATATTTTAATTATTGTTACTTTCTACTACAACAATTATAATTCTGTTATTTTTTGTGGATATAAAAATCGGTCTATCTCTACCACAGGGTTTTTAACTAAGAACGGACGGACGGACATTTTCAAAGTTTCTTATTTGTTCATGAAACACATCTGTATCGAAGAATTTTTTGTCTAGGACTTTTTTGACGATTTTATGAAATTCGAAACTACCGTATAATATTATTCAGGCGCTGTAAATAATATAATAAGAAGAAAAGCAGAATACGATTTAAATGAATCATTTGTAAAATAACGAGCAATTTGGATGCCGAAAGAGTTGCCCCTTAATTTTGTACGGTAAAAGAACAAAAATTCTACATAAAAGAAGAAATTAAATATGTTTTAAAGATTAAATTAACGAACGTAATTTTAAATCTTCTGTAATTTGAACTTTTTTTGTAACGGAATTCATATTAAGTGCCTATTCACAAGCTCGCATAAGAACATAAAACATAACAATGCGATGCCGTGATTGGCTTGATGGGCCGCCATGTATCTTGTAAGCCAATCACGGCATCGCTTTCGTATGTTTTATGTTCTTATGCAAGCTTCTGGATATGCTTTAAAATTTCCTAATTCTCTTTAACCCTTTACTGCCGAGAATTCGATTTTTTCGATTTTTTTTTGGTAATATCGTAATATGTGTCTAATTTAGGCATATACAAACGGTAATGAACAATACTTATTTTTTATAAAGTTTTTCATAAAAACAATTGTTGTATGATATGTAATACGCTGGGCAGATACAAGTATATTTGATATTTAAAATATTAAATTCAAAATCAACAAAGCCGCGACCGCTTTCGAGAATTTTATAGCATGGCAGTGGGGTACGGCTATAAGGTACATTTTCTTCAAAAATATATATACTTTTAAATTTTCAAGGAAAATCTTCTATGAAAATGAGCTGTATTTTTTACCCTATTTCAAATACACCGTGTATGTCACTATCCTGGCCATCTACTGGCCAAAATATCAAATCTAATCTTTCACAATCTTGATTATCGTCGTCATCTGACTGTAGTGGGTCTAAATAATTAGGCATTTCCTTAGCATCTTTTGGATCTGAAGGGTACCATTTTCTTTTTTATTTCTTAATAAAATTTAAAAAGTACTGTAACATATAAAATCGAGGTATAATATATCATACTATGGTATATTATAAGTAAAGCATATTTTACATAAAAATTATTGAGTAATAGTATAGTCAATGACTTTATCCTTAGGTGCCAAGCGTATGATATAATACGCAAAGTTTAGAATAGAATAAAGTTTCGAATATAGGACACCTGAGTAATTTATTCTATTTACACACCTTGCATACTTACAAAAAACAAAAAGCTTCGCCCCTGTACTTGTTACAATAAAATCAAACCAGTTTATAACCTATTTTTAATAATAACCCACTTTTTGCTCACTTTTCTGTTGTTAAATAACTTAAACGTTAACAGTTTTATTACGTAAAATTGACATGTATAACTATTATATAACAACAATACCGTGTTTTGCGTATGATATATCATACGCCAGGCACTAATGGGTTAAACAAGCATAAACTAAATCATATAAAATATTTAGCGAATTTCACCGAAGGCCTCCCTATAAGTTGTGCCATGTCCTTTGTAAAAATATAAGCGATAATATAGACATTTAGATATGTTTACCTGCTAATTACGAAAACGGGACACAGCAGTAAAATTTTACGGTTACGGTAGACTGGAAAAGATTTATCTAAGGCAACTATTGCAGAGTCTGTGCTATCTTTATTGCTAGAAGATATTTACTACTTTTCCTTAGAAGATAAAAAATGGGAGTTGTTTTACGTTTTTTTTTTTAAGTTTTATGGTAAAAAAACACTTTATTGGTCAGTCCAGACTAGGATTTTGTGATCATGGCAATCAGAGAACGCTTAGAGATTTTGAAACATAAAAGTACAAAAAAAAAGGTCCCTACTCTTTCGTGAAATACGCAACTTTTGTATTTTAAATCCATGAAATATGCAACTTTTTTGATTTCAAGATAGGGGGAGGCTCTGCTCTCCAAATACCTAAAAGTATAAAAGTTTTGATTAAATTATGTGCCAAGAGGGGCATATTCACCATTGCCCCTATGACCCAGGGGCGCATCCAGGAAGTGGTCCTGGTGGGGGGGGGGGGTAAATCCAAAAATTTAACTTTTATATTCTTAAATTAAAAAATAACGTAAGAAAGCCCTAGCACCACAGGTGAATATTTTTACAAATTAACATAACAAGTTTGTTTAACCTCGTACTATTCTACTTAATTAAGCATCCCATAAGTCCAGGACTTGTATGGGCTTGTAGTAGAGGGAACCACTGACTTTCGAACCAGTTTTTATAGGGAGTGTCACTTACGCCTTCGCTAAATTTAAATTATTAATTAACTGAAATGGCAAATCGGCACCAGTGAGAATCGAACTCACGGTAGTTGTCTAGTAGGCTTGTCATGTACAGACGTGGTAGACCACTACACCAATCCTCCCAATTTTTACAAATTCAATGGTCTATTTTAATTTTAAACCAGTCTTTAAAATTACAATTAATTAAATTTTAAATTTCACAAAAATACAAGAAACTCTAGCGTCGTAGGCGAAAATTATTACGAATTTCACTCTTAAGTTCTACCCTGGGGGGTATAATTACCCCCCATTACCCCCCCATTGATCCGACCCTGCTATGACCGCGCCTGGGTATTGGTATTTTTTATTTATTTAACTTTTTGTAATATTTAGTTTTTCGATATTTATTTGCAAAAACTATTTATAGGGGAAACTCTAGTGCTGCTAGACGCATTTTTTCTTAGTCATTGATACAAACCCATAAAATAAAGTGAATCTGATCATCTGCAATGTGAGGTTGCAAACGCACGCAATGTCAACACAAGGTTATCACCTGTGTTAATTAAAGTCGTCGACAAAACAGGTTCCTTTATTTATAACAAATTCATGAATTTATACAGAACCGTACTCCCAAAAAGTGTATCCACCCGTAAAAATATACACCACAACAAAGTTTTTCATGTGATGCGTTTCAAGACCCTTCATATTAGGACATATCTGAGGTAACAGAAATCCCAGATTATAAAGGGTCTAGAAAGATTAAAAAAAAAAACTGGCTTCGGTATACCTATAATTTTTTTAGGATTTCTTACTGGCGTAATTTATTTAGACCACCAAACCTTTTGCTTGGGTTTGATTCTTTAAAATAATAATAGAGGTTACCTACTGTACCATTAATATTAGGACATTTCTGGGATGGTTGGTATAGAGAGATCTATTAATACGTTCGCTGCCGCCCGTATAAATAGATGCTTATCCCAGGTGCAGAACTACTTTATACAATGTTATTCAAGTCTACAGTTAGCCCGCCAGGTGGGCTCTCGGCATTGAATATGAGTCGCTGATGGACCCACCAGGTTTTCGGCAGCAAACGTGTTAAGACAAACTTGCTTTAGTACCTTCAATCTATTTAGGATTTTTTACTCACGCCATTTATACAGATTTCACCAAAATTTTGATAAGGTTCGCATTCTTCGAAGGAATATGAATATAAATATAAATTTATCAACCATACAAATTATTGCTTTTGTTACACTCACATAAAACAAAATCAACGTGGTTCTCTCTCTAGCAGGTCAATAACTACAACCTCTTTTAGTGTCTTAATGACTAGTTACTCTTAAGTCTCCTACTGACATAATTTATTTAGAATTCATCAAAGCTTTTGATCGAATTTGTCTTCTATATAAGCTGAAGAACTCGAATAAAGGTAGCGCTACTCAGGTGGTCTTAACGGTTTTTAACAAATTGCAAATTAGTTTAAATGGAAACATTGAATTCAGAATAATGCAGTTGGTATCCACAGGGTTCTTTACTGGGGCCAATACTTTTTTTGTTTTTCACAGCTAATATTTCTCAATCGCTTTTAAATATATTTTTTTCAGTAAAACCTATCGTAAAAATTGAGTATGACACTTGACAATATTTTTAAATTCCAAACCGTAGATAACTTCACATTTACTAGCAGTATTAAATAACATATTTTTTTGCCTGTATTATTACATAAGTACGGTCCTGTAAAACTGATGCCCAAATACGCGTTTACCTTCTCAAGATTAAACTACTCTGACATATATTTTTTAAAAACGTTATCAGCTTTAAATGCAGACGGTCAAGAATTTTAATATATGGTTTCAATGGCTTGTAGGAAGCTTACTTTATCATGTCAAGGTAAAAGAATCCTCATATCATAATGTCTGGTTGTCTGGGGGTGTTACTAATTTCTGTTTTTTTATTATTACAGAGTGCTTTTAACATTTATCTTATCTTTACTATGGTCTGTTTTTTCAAGTAAGGTAATAAATTAAAAATCGCACAGTAAATATTTTTACAACAGGTTTGAATAGTATATGTTTGTGTATAGAGTATAGTTACGTTTTATAAAATAAACTACCCAGTATATTCGCAATCCAATATTCCAATCTGTTTTGAAAATATTCACTATGCGATTTTAAATTTACTATATTGCTCTGTTTCATCAAGCAAGATAGTAAATTAAAAATCGCACAATAATTTTTACAACAGGTTTGAATAGTATATGTTGGTGTATAGAATATAGTTCCGTTTTATAAAATAAACTACGCAGTATATTCGCACATCCAATATTCGAATCTGTTTTGAAAATATTCACTGTGCGATTTTTACAACAGGTTTGAATAGTGTATGTTTGTCTATAGAATATAGTTATGTCTTATAAAATAAACTACAAAGTATATTCGTACATCCAATATTCGAATCTGTTTTGAAAATATTCACTGTGCGATTTTTAATTTACTCTCTTGCTTGATGAAACAGACCATACATACAATGTAATACCTACATACTGAGCTGGAAAATGTTGTATTATAGTGAGAAATATTATAGTCTCGAAGCGCCCAGTTACCTAACAATGTTCGCTGCCAAATTAAAATTTTACAGGTTTGAGTACTTTTTGGGTTGGAAAATAGCATAAATAGAAATATATAGACCTTAAATGCTTAAATCAGATCATTTTTAAATATTTTTGATAGAAATCTATTTTACAATAAAATATAGGGTTATTCAGGAAAAAGTTCAAGAAATTTAAGAGGTGATTCTACCTTAAAAAATATGAAAAAAAGTTCCTATAAAGGTTGGTCCGTAAATGAGTCCTAAGGGAGCTACGGCTCTTTAAAATTGTAATAAAAATAAGGTTTTTAATTGGTACCTGGTACCCTTTAAGCTAAAAAAAATCCAAACGAGCTTTTGCATGTATACTAGCATTAATAAGGGCAATAAGTTTATGTTAATTTATTTTTTGAATTTATTCAGAGGCGTGCCTAGACGGACAAAATATGTTAAGATTAATTAATGTGTTAACACATTTTTTTATGTGTACATTTTTTGATTTTTTGTAATAAATATAGATTCCTTTAGTAAAAATATATACAAAATGTAATATAGTGTAACACTGTAGGAGCAACCGTTAAAAAAATGGCACTAAAAATTTTACTTTTTAACAGGTTATAACTCCTTATAGGAATATTAAATTTAGGTGCTTTGGTAAAGAAAACTTTTTTGCTTGGTTTTAAATGAAGAATCGTCTTAAAGCATTAAAATTTTATTGGTGCTTTTTTTGTTCCCCATTCAATATGTCCATATTCGAAGGGCCGCAGCTTCCTTAGTGCTTATTTCCGGAACAACCTTTATAGGAACTTTTTTTCATATTTTTTAACGTAAAATCACTTATTAAATTTCTGGAACTTATTTATGAGTAACCCTGTGTACAAATTTGGCGAAGGCGAACATTAATAAAATTAAGATCAAAGAAATTTAATGATTACCAATAAACCTTATGTTTTGAAAGACATTACATAAATATTAAAAAATGAAACGGGTACCTTTTCTAGAAGGGCGGAGTTTATAAAATATCAAATCGACTTCACTTTTCCTGAATTTCTGGACCACATCCTTTTGTTTTTTCTTTGTAGCTTTATTGGATTATTTTTCTGGCCGCACCATTATCAGAAATGTATTAAAAGAAAAATTAATTAAAATTAATTTTACCTATGTTGATTAGAATGTTACTAGTGTCAAAATTTTAACTCAAAATTTTAACTGTAAGGGAACGTTCAAGTATTACGTAACGCAAATTTTGATCATTTTGGACCCCCACCCCACCCCAAGGTATCGCTATTTTCCTATACCATTAACATGGGAGTAACGCTCCAAAAAGTTATAGTATAGTATAATAATTATAATTATTAAAGATTTACATACAGACCGACAGACAGAAGGACATTTTTCCAACACCCAATTTTTTTACATTTTCTTGACGTTTCATGACTTTCTAAAGCCGAAAATGCAAAAACAAACTTTGATTTTTCGGTCCATTTTAATAACGGGTGTTTCCACCCGTAAAAATTAATGTTTTTACAGAAAAGTAGGTAATGGCAACTCGTGATTTCTAGAACGTAATTAAGGCTATAAATTCATAGATAAAAATGCAATTAAAAAAATTCGTAGAACAATTATCAAAAATGGAAAATTTACTAAAATCCATTTAAGTAATTACTAGAAATTTAGTAATAAAATTAGTTTTGCTATAAAATATCATCGTTAATAATGTATTACACTCTTTGCAGCCATATAACACCTAGAAGAGTAAAAATAGGTACTTTCGAATCAATATTTCTAATAAAAGATCGAAAAAAAAATCATCACCAAAGTTTTATCCTGTGAAGAGTATGCTTGTTTGATAATAAAATTAGTTTCACAATAAAAATGTTATCGATCACAATGCATTCTTAATGGTATTGATTCGCGGTATTAATTAAAAAAGTTTAAAATATGCCTCATTTAAAATTATTGACCAATAAAAAAATTCTTTTAACATTGGTATTTATTAACTTTAACTTTAACTTTAGTGCTAAATTTGAAGTGGTTAAGTCAAAGCGTTTAAAAGTTATTGCAAAAATCTGAAAAATCATTGTCAGAAAAACCAATTGGCAAGGGAATGTAGTGTTTTCCTACGACCTAGTTAGGAAACGTTCAAGTATTACGTAACGCAAATTTTGGTCATTTTGGATTTTAAGTTCTATTGACCTCAAAAAGACCTATTTTTTTTTAATGTAAAGCTAGTTATAAAATAGAGATAAGGTGCCTAAAGGCAGACAGACAAAATTGCTGAATTTGACTTAAAAGTGAAAAAAAAAATACTTCTTGATGTAATACTTCGGCACCTTTGCTGACGGATGATTTGATGACAGAGTTAAAGTATTTAATATGTAATAAAGTAAGGTATGGTATTTAATATGTAATTAACTCCTATTTTGGTAGTTTCCTGTATAACGCTTGTGCATGACTTTCTCGTACCTTGATAACAGTGAAATCGTGATCATTTTTTCAAAAAATTTAATTTTATTACTACTATACCTACAACGAGGAAACAAAAAATTAACAAGATTTAGGTATACAAAATAATATTATATAGACCGTATTTTGCAATAACATGTTAACCCACACTGTGAAATAAAAGTTGTTAGGGAACGTTCAAGTATTACTTAACGCTCTTAGGGGGAGGGGTCATTTAGAATTGTTATGCCCATGTTAATGGTATAGGAAAATAGCGTTACAGAGGGGGTGGGGGTCCAAAATGATCAAAATTTGCGTTACGTAATACTTGAAGGTTCCCTTATTAATTATTTTAATAAATAATAATAATAATAATAATAATATCTTTTGAATTGATTTAAAGTTAATTTGAAACAAATGCTTAATTTTAGGTATTTTAGTTTAAAGGTTTAAAATAATTTAAAGAAAAAGTTCAACAAGTTACTGTCATCTCACAATGTGGGTTAACATATTATTACACAACCCACTCCATATTGTCAACAAAATTTAAACAAGTGGATAAAGTAATAAATACCTGGTAATCTTTTATAATAAGGCAAGTTTCTCTTATATTAGGAAATTCCTCTTATAGTTGATCAAATAAATTCGAGATTGATTGGTTTCTTTATATTTTTTACATGGTTTAATAACACAGGCCAACAAAAAAATAAAAATGGTCTGAGCCACGGATAGGACCATGATATACATATGTATTTTCGCCCGCTGAATCTGAATTTAGTTTAGCTCCTACACGTCTGGAAACGGGAAAAAACTGACCAAAATTATTTTATTGTGTATTTCAACTTTTAATGATTGGTAAGACATAAAAATATGTTTTCATTATTATTTAAATAATTATTTAAAAGTTTAAAAGTTGAAATACAGAATAAAATAACTTTGGTTACATTTTTACAGTTTTTTTTCCTTTTTACTCTAAATTCTTCAATGAAAAAAATTTTAAAAATCGAAAAAAAACTTATTTTTTATGTCTTTCTAATCATTTAAAGTTGAAATATACAATAAAATAATTTTGGTAATTTTTACCCGTTTGGTAGAATAGTGCGGCTGTCGACAAAAATCCAGACGTGTAGGGGTTAAACTGAGTTCAGATTTTCAGCGGGCGATAATGCATAGGAATATTATGGTCCTATCCATGGTGCAGACCACTTTTATTTTTTGTGGGCCTGTGTAATTAATCAGTTATTGAATCTGCTTATGTAAGCTTATATAAGCAAAGATGTACCTATTGAACAAACCGTGTTGTATATTTATTGTAAAAAATAGACACGTTTTTATTCTAACAACGTTTTGCAAAAATCATTACTTATTCTTACAGCGGATAAGCGATTGATTATTGATTTTTAATAGTTTTGTTTACGAACATTATTTATTAGCTGAAAGCTTAAAGCATTTTTATTTAAATCCATCGGACTTTTTACTATAAATGCTATTTGGAAACGTTATAATTTAAATTTATTTGACACTGGCGGCATTCAAAAATTTCGATATAGGTACTAGGGTGGGTCAAAAAAAAGTTCCTATGAAAAGAGAAATTTTTTAAACTATTTGTCTCGTTTTTTTTTTTAGTCCTACGTATGTTTGGTTATATTGAAAAAAAAATTAGTGCATTATTTCCTCAGAGTCAATGAATTATTAAATTTTGAAAAAAATAATAAAATAATAAGTTATTATAAAGATAAATTTTATGAAAATATTATTAAAATAAAAAAGTTTCAAATAAATTTTCGAAAGGGAAACTTCTATAAGAGTTACTCTTACGATAGAAACTCAAATTTGTATAAATTTTAGTGAAACTCATAAATTAAATTGAAATTTTTCGAAATATTCATCAAAAACTATTAAAATTAGTATGCATTGAAGTTTGACGATGAATATCTTTTAAACGCTTAATTTAATCGACAAATCATAAGAGACCATTTTTGTAAAGCAGTTAATTTCCTACAAAACTATGATTCATAACAATTTTTTGTAAGCGAGTTATAAAATTCAATAGCAAAACAGAAAAGTCTCCTAAAATAATCAAACTTTAGCCTTTGATATCTTTTAAACGGTGAGGTTTACGAAAAAATTATAAGAGACCTTTTTTGTAGAGCGTTCGATTTCCTATAAGAATATGAGGAGAGATACTTTTTAACGAACAGTTATCAAAGAGATATGAATTTTTGTTTCTAATGCTAGGAAAAAATGGAAAATTGTAAAGCGGAGAACCTTTTTATTAAAATTAGGAGCTCATATTTGGTGAGAATTTTCTAGAGGTGTCTAGCAACCGATTTTTCAGAGTATAAAGTAAAAAAAAATAGTCGCTTTTTTTGACCCACCCTAATAGGTACGTTTCTTTGCCTATAATTTTAATTTGACCAATAAAAGTCACTAAATAAATGGTATTCTGCTGAACGGATTCTAAAATTGTGGTTTAAAAATTGTTTATCTTCCATTCATAATTTTTGAATAAAAAAAGCTTACTGTAAATATATATTTATATAAAAGATATAACTTCCTACCAAACAATTATGGTCTGTTCATAAAACAAGGAATACTAAAAAACAATTAAAATTATATAAAACATTAAAAAAGGTAATTTAAGTAAATTTTTATCGCAAATAAAGTAAAATAACATATAACATATAAAAGGTTTTAAGTGTAAATAAATATTGTAAATGTGTATTAGTGCAAGTGTGTAACTAATTTAATAAATGAAGCATATATAAGTGACTTTTAAGTATTTGGACTGAGGATTTTATTGTGTTTATCGCAATTTCTTTGAGTATTTTTTTAGGAATTTCGAAAAAAATTACGAAAGAAACAAAAAAATTAGATATTGTTACCCGAGCCTCTATAAATAAACCTATAATTTCTATTTCTTTTATATTATATTTTACTTTAAAATAATTTATTGTCCCCTTATAAATATTCACGGAAAGAAATTAGTGGGCTCTGCGCTATAAATTTACAGAAATTTTATTATATTATAAAAATTATTAGCACGGACAATAATTAAATCTATTTAAGCTATAAATGCCATACTATTTGTTATATTTTATTATTCACTAAACAATTAAAGTATTTCTATAAATTTTTACACTGACTGCCATAATTGTAAGAGAAAGCCTTGTATTTATATAATAAGCGATTATAATTTGCTTGGTATGTGTGTTATAGCGCTCCTAGCTATAATTTTTTTTTTCCGTGTATATTTACTTCTTGAGGCTGTTCTTTTCTCAAACCGAATTGTTTGGTTAATAATAAATGCTTTGTTGGCTTTTCGTTCAATTGCTATAATATCGATTCTTTTGTTGCTTTCGTCATCAGATAAGCAATGAACTTCTTCATATACTTCATAATTGGATTTTAAAGCATCAGCAATACTACTACTGATAAAAAAAGCAATTATGCCTCGTATTTCGCAGAAGGTTGCCGTAAGGTCTATTGAAGACAAAAAAAATGATTTCTTTGTAATTTTTGCTCTTATTGAAAATTAAATTCATTTTAGTAAAAATCCTCTATCTTTGCCCAATCAGTTATGGTGTAAACGCTATAATATAGAATAAGTACTCTTTTCTGTCGATTGGTCTTTCCGATAAGGAGTATCCCTGACAGCACAAATGTTTTAAGAATATTCTTAGATATTTCTAAGAATATTATTTCCTTCTTAGAATATTCTTAGAAGCAAAGTGTGCTCTTGGGGATGAGACCTACTTAGTAGCGCCAAATGCTCTTAACAGGTTGGTATATAACATAAACTAATATTACCTTGATCCAAAACAAAACAAAAATAGAAAGAAAAAAACACTATTCTTTTGGCTTGTATTAGAAAAATTATAAAAATTGAAGAGAGCGCGAAATAAATACACTGCCCAGTAAAAAAGCTTTCCCATTTTTCACCTTCGCGCGTGAAATGGATTTTTATTATCAGATTCACTTTCAGCAACCTCAAAAACTCTAATATACCAGTTTTCACGAAAACTACCCCCGCCTCTTTGGATTTAGAAAAATTTTATTTTAAGATTTAGTTTTAGTGACCTCAAAACCTCAATATGTCAGTTTTCAAGAAAACTACCCCCGCACCTGATGGCGTAAGTTAGAATTTCTTTATTATCATATTCACTTTCAGCAACCTCAAAAACCCCGATATAACAATTTTCACGAAAACTACCGCTCGCCTGTCAGGAGGTGAAATAAGAAAAATTTTATTATGAGATTAAGATTTGTCAACCCCAAAAACCTCTATACAGGGTGTCCCAGAACTTGCGTCCATCCTTGAAGGTACATAAGTAAATTTTAGACTAATGTAGTTTAAACGATCTGTTTTCTCAGTGCAAATGAAAAAAGTTTTGGTGTTAAATTAAATAAATACGTACCCAATACATGATACGTAGTTAAATTTATTTATTTAGTATTTATTTTATTTTCACGAGTATATAAATTATAAAATAGTTTATATAATAACAAAATTCGTATGTAGAGTTCATATTAAATTAATTTATCTAGTGATCTAGTTTATAGAAATAAATAATTTATTATTCGCAATATTATATTTAATAGATTTTTTTGTAAACTGGTTTTAGTATGAATTTTAATATAATCTAATTAATGAAACTTTATTAAGGTTAAATTTCTAAAATAAATAAATAAAATATTCTATAGGCCGTTGTGCATAACAGTTTTGATTTAAAATGCAGAAATTAGATCAGCTGCATTTTTTAAGATTTATATGTTTATTGAAAATACGTGTATTAATTTTTTTTAAATCGCAGAATAGATCATAGAAAGCTAAAAGAACTCGAGTTCCACTGAGGACTGGATACACAATTTGTAGGCTTAAATTTTACGAATCTGGTCGGAATGCATTTTAAATCGCAGAATAGATCATAGAAAGCTAAAAGAACTCGAGTTCCACTGAGGATTGGATACACAATTTGTAGGCTTAAATTATACGAATCTGGTCGGAATTCATAAAGCAGATTTTGGTATATACCGGGTGTTTTTTTTTTAACTTGAAACTTTCAAATATCTCGATTACTGCATGCATTTTAGAAAAAAAGTCCAACAAAAGTTGTTTATTTTAATGAGGAAAACAAAATGGCCTATTTATTTTTTACGGATATTTACGTTTTCAAGGTCATTTCAAGGTTAACTTTGTTTTTTTAAATAGAAAGATATATTTTTTTACTGTTATTTAATTCCCATAAAAAAAATAAAAATCCTTTGTAAAAAACTTTTTTTGATTGGCTTTTAGTTACAGAGATAACACAGCCACACAAAACTAAAAAAGTTGGATCTTCAACGGACTCAAACAGTCAGTTACTATGTATTTTAAGCCGCTGAATCCGAATCTGAGGTCAGAATTTGAACATAACCTCAAAAAATATCATATTATTACGAAAAGTATGTTTTTTAAGGTTATGTTGAAAATGGGAGCTAACTTTTAAAATACGACCTCAGATTGGGATTCAGATACATAGAAATTAACTAGTCGAGTCCATCGGAGAACCAATTTTTTTAATTTTGTGTGGCTGTGTTATCTCTGCAACTAAAAGTCAGATCAAAAAAAGTTTTTTACAAAAGATTTTTATTTTAAGAGAATTAAATGCCAGTAAAAAATATATGTTTCTATTTAAAAAACAAAGTTGACCTTGAAATTACCTTGAAAACGTAAATATTCCTAAAAAATAAATACGCCATTTTGTTTCCCCCATTAAAATAAACAACTTTTGTCCGAAATTTTTTTTTTCTAAAATGCATAGTATTTGAAATATTTGAAAGTTTCAGGTTAAAAAAACACCCGGTATATTAACATAAAATAATAAATCAAAACGAAAAATATACTTTTTTTTTCAAAGTCCAAACTCTGTATCCTCCTTTTTTCGCAATTACATATTATTATTCCAAAAAAAATTTAATTTAACAAAAACAACATTAATTCTATATCAAATATATTAAATAAATATTAAATAACAAATTTTATTATTTAAAATCAATCAACTAAACTTTAAAAACAATCACCTTTGAATGGAAAATTATCTATATAAATAAACTTTCAAGGCTTATATTTTCAGTTTTTTTTTATCGATTGAATACCTTCATTATAGTAATAATATTATGGTTAACGATGTTTATATTATTGATAAATATGGTTAAAAAAACGTAGGTAGGAAATGTTTTTATACATACTGACTTCAAAAAATATGATGTCAAAATAATTGTAACAAATTATCTTTAGAAATCAAACGTTGGAGAACTTTAGCACCTCGACCAAAATTTAAAAAGGCTG
The DNA here is from genome assembly GCA_958510825.1 of Brachypterus glaber. NCBI lineage: Eukaryota > Metazoa > Arthropoda > Insecta > Coleoptera > Kateretidae > Brachypterus > Brachypterus glaber. Next base: position 51,131,148 of record OY294046.1, read on the forward strand.
AATCCAAAAAAAGCATGCTTTTTTTAAGAATTTTCTGATTAATATGGTATTCGGTAAAAAATTTCTAAAAAAGATGAGAAAGTTATCATATTATACAGGCTAAATAAAAACATGTGGTTATTGCAAATAGTATCCATCACAATTCAAAAAAAACACTGATCTAGCAGATAGACCTATTATAGTGTATGACTATAACCGAGAACGTTTTATAACACAAATCTACTTACAAAATTTTAAGTCTCTAGCTCAAAGCGTTCTTAAATTATTTAGCAGATAGACCTATAATAGTCATAACTAACACTAGGTAAGCTATGACCTCCATATACAGGTGAATATGTTTTTAGTAGATACTGCTCTAACTTACCCCTGTTTAGATTTACCCTGTTTGACCCCACTTTGTTAGAATCTATTTTGAAACTAAGAAAACGATTGAAAATTTTTATTGTTAAATGTTATTTTGCAAATAATTTGTTTTCACTTTTATTTATTTAAGTGTTAAAATACAAGATTGGCATTTTAATGAATAATTTGGTTATCTAATAGCGAAACAGAAATAATTAACATCATTCTTTTGTTCGAGGTAATACGATAAGAATAAATTAGTGTACTTTTAGCTTCGATGAATAAAATTGCTTTTTAATGTTTGCAGTTATATAATTGGTATATTTAAATAAAAATATAATGTAAAATTATATAGCGTGAAATGGGGTAAATATAACCGAGCAGGGAAGTAGAATAGACTTTGGGAAATGCTAATCCTTTTTTATGTGGCCAGGAAGCAATTCACCAACTATATTTACTGGGGAACAGATCACGTTGCGTAAAAACTACTAAAATACATACTTTGGTATTGACATGCGCCATTTTTAGGAGTAGGGGAAGGGGCCCTAAGATGACGAATTGGGTATTGGTATATTTAAATAAAAATATAATCTAAAAATATATAGCGTGAAATGGTGTAAATATACCGAGCAGGGAAGGAGAATAGACTTTGGGAAATGATAATACTTTTTTCGTGTGGCCAGGAAGCAATTCTTCAACTATATTTACTGGGGAACAGATCACGTTGCTTAAAAACTACTAAAATACATATGGCGCAAGTCAAGCGCCATTTTTAAGAGTAGGGGAAGGGGCCCTAAGATGACGAATTGGGTAAGATGAAGAATCGTCTACAACAAGCGAAAGTCAACAGATGGAGCAATAGTTGCAGTCTGTGGCAACTACCTCACTAGAGCGACAAATAAGAGCGCTAGTGTTATTCCTTCCAAATCAAAGTTGGTCCACGTAGAAGCCACTTTTGTTTAAATAAGTGATTCGATGTCACTTCAAGTGTACCAACTTTAGTGAATAAAATTTTATGGGTGAGTATTGGTCTGAAATTTATATATACATTATTAAAATTATTATATTTTAAATACCTTAAACAAGGGCGTAGATCTTTTTCTTCTGTGGGGGGGTAATACCCAGGGCCGGCCTTTGAAGCCTCAAATTTGGCGCCCCTAGCAAAAAAAAAACACCCTAAAATAAAGCTTTGTGCACCTACAAAAAAAATGCCCCCCAAAAAATACCATCAAGAAAAAAAGCTTTGTGCACCTACAAAAAAAATGCCCCCAAAAAATACCATCAAGAAAAAAAGCTTTGTCCCTGACGGTTTCTACCAAACTAATAATACCAACAAGAAAAAAAACTGTGTCCCTGACGGTTTCTACCAAACTTGGCGCCCTGCAAACAAAATTGGCGCCCACGCCTATGGGGGGGTAATTACCCCCATTGGGGCCATGCCCCCCCCCAGCGAGATATATTAGCATATAAATACCTTCAAAATTATATTTTTGGCGAAAGCGCAATTTTTTTCCTTATGGATGCCCCCCCGCCCTTAAAGTGATATAAATCCGCCCCTGATTAAATTACTGAAATACAATGCTAGGAAAATATCTATTTATATGTATATTTTTTTAATGGAATGGAACTCCAGGGTTCTAAGGGCCACTTGCACCAATGCTGGTTTAACTTTAAACTTGGATTAAATTGACAGCTGACCAATCAGAACGCAGCATTTTTAACTTAAACTCGGTTTAGCTGAGTTAATCCCGTACCAAAATTTGGTGCAAGTGGCCCTAATAGAAGTAATTCTTTGCAATAGATTAAACTTTTTGACTTGCCCCGATATCTCTTAGACATAAACAATAAACAATCAATGTAGGCGTACATGAGTTTTAATAGATGCATATATTTATGCGTGTCATTTAAAATATGTATGTGTTAAATACATCTTGATAATTACTATATTAAACATCATTGGCTTGCACAACTTTACCAATACATTTAACCTACATCAAAGAATAAATTACTCAAAAACCCTAAATTCCATGGCTTTTTCTTTTCTTGAAAGATGCTGGAGTATTTTCTTCAAAAGAATGGTAGCCTCAATGATTTTTTTCTCATGAGGTGTTTTAAATTCTAATATTTATTTATTTTATTTATTCATTCACCAATTTAAGGATACACGAAGTACATTTGGTAGGTCAAGAGTACATACAAATATAAAATACAAAAAAAACAATAATAAAAGCAATATTACAGAATGGAAACATATACACATACATGTCAATATAAAAAACAAAGAAAAACAGATTTAAAAAAAAATGATAAAAATACATATAATATCAAACTGGTTAAGACGAAGAAATAAATTGACTGGTTGAATAAATTACTTTTTTAGTAAGAAAATATTTTACCCTTCGCTTAAACAAATTCAAGTTTTTTATATTGCGGAGATCCACAGGTAAGCCATTATAAAATGTAATGCAATTATATAAAGCTGACTTCTTGAAAGAACTAGTTTTATGCTTCGGTATACGTAACAGCTCTCCACGTCTAGAGCAAGAATTAGATTGAGAATCTAAGCTAAAAGTTTAAGATACTTTTCTCCTTAAAAATTTCTTTGCAAGTATCTCTGGCTTTCATGTTATAAATTAATCTAATCAGACGTTTTTGCGATTTAAACACTCTGTTGATCTGACTGTTACAACCCCAGCTAATGATATTGTACGCCAAGTTGAGCTCAATTCACATTCTTTCCTAAATCTAAAAAAATAATAAAATGGCGGTGCAGGTGAAAATTTTGTCATCATTATTTTGAACTATATAGTTATAAAGATTTTTTTTTTAATTTTAGGATTTAGGCTCCGGCCCCCCTCTGGATATGTCATTGCATTGGTAGTTGCAGTCCGAAACTTCCAGGCCATCTACTTTTTCATACTTGCGTATAATTTGAGTATTCAATTTTGTGTTTTTTTTTTTTTTATGAAAAGTGTATTTTTAGAAAAATCTGAATTATATTCTAGCGTTATAGGTACAATATACAGTATAATATAATAGGTACTTATTTTAAAAAGTTAACTATCAAAGGTAAAATATATTTTGCATATCACAGCAAGGTTATTTTAGCAATTACAGAACTATTACAGTTCAACTGTACAATAGCATGGTCATAATACCTTCTGGTATTATCAATTTTCTAGCTTAACTGCCTTAAATAAATAATTATAGAATCAAGTTTCATGTTATTAATACTTTTCTGTAAGGTTTCTTTGTTAAAATAGAGCATTGAAGTTTAAATAAAGCATTTAATAGGGTCAACTAATAAAATATAGATTTTTTTTTGGCTTTATATGCTTTGTATTCTGGACAAAAATTAAAAGTTAATAGGAATTTCTTGTGTAATTATAATACAGGGTGTATTTGAAATAGCGTAGGAAATTTTAACAGGTGATTCTACATGATAATAATAGTCCCTATAAACATATGTCTAAAAATGCGTCATAAGGGAGCTACGCCCCTTTGAAATTGGCTAAAAAAATCGATTTTTATTTAATAACTCAGGAACCCTTTGAGATATATTAACGAGGTTTTGCACTTAAATTAATCCTAATAAGGTCCATCTTTGTATGTCATTTTCACGTACTTATTTAAACCAGGGGTGTGCGAAACGGGGGGGCCTTATCAGTTTTTTGTCCCAAACTTTTTTCTGTGTAACTTTTTTGCAATTTTATTTTTGAAATATGATTCCTCAGGTCAAAATACATAAAAAAGGTACTCCTGTTGTAATAATGTAGGATTAACCGTTTTCGAGAAAAGTTCATTTGAAGATGAAATTTCACGGTTCAAGGACGAAAAATTAAATACTAAAATGTCGAAAACCAAAACTTTAATGATGCAATGTTATTCTACATCAAAAACTAAGAAAAAAAGTTTCCATACATGTAGGTCGAAAAAACGCTTTTAAAGCTACCATAGCCCTTTAAAAATGGTGCATATTTAGGAGACCATAGCTCCATTAGGATTGATTTTTGGAAGTACCTGTATATGAGTTTTTTCTTAGTTTTTAATGTACATTCGCCCTGCGTCATTAAAATTTTGGTTTTCAACATTTTAGTACTTAATTTTTCGTCCTCGAACCGTGGAATTTCACCTTTAAATTAATTTTTCTCGAAAACGGTTAATCCTACAGTATTACAACCAGAGTACCTTTTTTATGTATTTTGACCTGAGGAATCATATTTCAAAAATAAAATTGCAAAAAAATTACACAGAAAAAAGTTTGGGACAAAAAACTGATAAGCCCCCCCCTTCCGTTTCGCACACCCCTGGTTGAAATAGGTACATGAAAATAACACATAAAAACGGGCCTTGGTAGGATTAGTTGACGTGCAAAACCTCGTTGATATATCTCAAAGGGTTCCTGAGTTATTAAATAAAAACCGATTTTTTTAGCCACTTTCAAAGAGGCGTAGCTCCCTTATGACGCATTTTTAGACATATGTTTATAGGAACTTTTTGTCATATTTTATGATGTAGAATCATCATCGACGCTATTTCAAATACACCGTGTATTGATATTTTTAAAATTGTATAATGAAATTTGAAGAATTTTGAAAAACAGGTATAAGGATGATATGCACGGACTGCATGAGGTGGGTTAAAGGCCTATCCAGAAGCTTGAATAAGAACATAAAACATTAGAATGCGGTGCCGTGATTGGCTTACAAGATACATGGCGGCACTTCAAGCCAATTAAGGCATCGCATTGCTATGTATTACGTTCTTATGCGAGTCTGTGGATATGCCCTTAATACGATCGTCCAATTTCAAAACAGTAACATTTTTATACAAATTTAGTTTAATGCTAATTGCACTGTTTTGCTTAACATTAAATTTTGTCCAATTGCGAAAATCAAAAATATTGAGATCCATAATTACGTATACTTATAGTGAAGACATATTATTTTAAAAAAATCAAACTTTTAGTCATCATTCACTTTATTAATAATTTAGGTTAGTTACCGGTTTCGATTATCATCGTCAGACTACAAGAAATTACACAAGTTAGAGATTATTTTAAGAAAAACAAAGTTTATCTTACCTAGCCAAAAATATACAAAAATACTATATCCATAAAAGGTCAAAAATAACCATAAGAAAACAGCTACCACCATTAAAAATTTCAGTTAATGTGTTTTGAAATGGACCAGCTGAATACTAGTAATACTAGTAAAAATAGACTCAAGGAGCTTCTCGAGTCTAATTTTTGAAGGATCCTTTTAGTTTTTAAATGATCCAGTTGGTTTTTAAAGGATTGCGTTGGAAATTTTTGGTAGATGCACAATTTTGTTTGTCTCCCTTTTTAAGGAAGTACCTAACTTAAGTCTCTTAAATCAAGAATCTGTGATTTAGATACAACGAAGAGAATATATTCTCCTTTAAAGCAAAATTGTGCTTTAAATATGAAAGGATAATGGTATGGTATGCTTGAAAGGAGAATATGAAAGGATAAGAGTCACCCTGTTTTTTTTAAGGAGTATATTTGACCTAAATTCAAATATATATACATGTATATATTTTTAGAAGGAAAGTGCAGGCTCCTTTATTATGTAATTTTAATAATAACTTGGTTTGAGCATGTTAAAATTGAGGTTTCATCTAAAATTTATTATTTCCGTGGACAGAAGAACGCAAGCATAAAGCGTGGCAAAATAATCGGCCTTGTAGGTCAAGACTAGACCTCACAGTGTTGCCACAAAAAAAAATAAAAACATCCTCGTGTGTTTAGGTCTTTTCATATGTAAAGCAATATAGTAAAAGCACTAAAATTTGTAGATAATAAACACTTTGTAATATAAAACACCTTATACTAAAGATCTAAGTACTTTACATTGCAATGGGTATAAATAAATAGGTAGATAAATAAATAAAGTAAGTCAATTTTAGGTTGCAATATTTTAATTAAGTAGTATGACCTGATCCAGAAGTAATTTCGAGTCAGAACAGTTTAATAAAGTTTGGGAAGTACGTGATTTCTTGTCCCACTGTTTTCCACTCCTGGACCTGACCTCTAATGAAAAATAGAGACCAGTAAACTAATTACTACTGATCTGCAATTTAAATCATTAATTTCCGCTAGATGCCGCCACCGTTTAAAATATCATTATTAATGCTTAAAACAAGATGGCTGAACTGCTGTCATGATAAACACGAATATAATCTAATACATTTCGTTTAAAAAACTTAAGTGTACAGTTTTAGTCAATGTTTTTTACTTTTGAGACTGAGACTGAGAAGTATAATAGATGCTATAAACGGTGCCTTGTGAGCTTTCAACAAATGTTTTTGTGGTTGTTTATTTGGGTTAAGCATATGTGGAACAGTTTTATATGATTGTACTTTTCTTGTGAAATGCAGGAAAAAAATATTTGTGGTAAATATGAAGAGAACTAAAAAACTAAGTATTATAGTATTATTTTTTTCATTTGAATTCAAGATTTCAAAAAAATAGTAATTTATCTTTAAATAAAAACAGTTGTGAATAAAGTAGTATACAGATCTCCCGGAAAATAGTACTTTTCCTGGACCTATAAGTGGTCCGAGTCTACCTGTAATCTACTATTACTTACAATTACAAACAGGAAATAAATAAACAGATTTGGCGTAATTTGGGTTCTCGAAGTATTGTGAGGAAAGCATTTTTTCTAATTTTTAAAATAAAAATAGTTAAATTGGCCTTCATCTACTTCCATTTTATCAATAAATTTATTGTATTTATTCCATTACGAAGAATATGGTTAAATTATAGTTCCTTATTAAATAATCTAGTATTTTTCAAAACTTTTATCCAAAAGGTCTTCTGCAATATTAGCTGTATATCCATTTTCCAAACGTACCACATTATCTCTTTATATAACAACTTTTAAATCATGAAATAGTAAAATTAACCTCGGCAACGCTGTATGGTACCGAAGATTCTGTACAGGTGGACCACGTGATTACCATGTACCGTTAAAGTGGTACCCAAGTCCAGATCACGAAAGAGATCGTGGTGTCACGCTAAATAACTAATATTACATTCAATTTACATGCCTTAGTTATGAATATAAACTCTTGAATGAAGTAAAAGGTAAAATATTTCTTTAATGTTATGTTTTCTTTTCTGAGAATTCCACTTGTAATTCCTTTACAAGCTAAATTATAGCTATATAACCAGTAAAGAAAAGTAGAACAATTTATTGAAAATTGCCTATCATCCCCAACGGAACTTTACTAATAGTATTAGTCTAATACAGGAAAATTTTCAGTTAAAATTAAAAAAAATACAGATAAAAACTCTAAATGAAGGATTTTAAAATCGAAATGGGAAATATAAAAAATGTCCATGTACCTAGTACTCCTTAGCCATCAATATCTTAGTTATATTCTCTTTCCTGAGTATTACCTTTGCAAGGTAAATTATAAGTACTTATGTAGTAATGAAAACCAGAACACTTGAAAATGTCTTTATAATAGTATTACACAAAAAATGTAGGGGAAAGTAGGGTAACCGTGCGCACCACCGAAAATTCATATTACGAGGTATTCTGAGACATCTCTGGCATCCATGCTCGTGTCTCACAATTCGCTAGCACCAAAAACGAAAAATGAAAGTTGTTCACAATATTTAAATATGTGTGAATCGATGTTTGTTGTTGTTATTTTTCCTACGACCTAGTTAATAGTTAGTGCCTATTTCCCACCCGTTGCCTATGACAACGGTTGGGAAGTGACAATTAGCTGATTTTATGTATAACCTCAAATTGACAAACTAATTTTAAGATACTTTTTTTATTTTTAGGTGTTAGGTGTTAAAAAAAAAAGTATACGCACCTCGACTCTAACCATTTTAGTGCACTCTCGTGCACTAAAAACTAGGTTCGCGTACTCGGTGCGTAATATACTACTGCACGTGTACGAAATAGGACGGTAAGTTCATAATTCTTGACGATTATTCTAAAATAAATATATTCTTGAAGGATATGATCATTTTCATTTATCCGTGCAATTTTGTTAAATTTAATTAAATAGTTTTTGTAATGTATAGAGATTTATTTTTAAATACATGATGGGGTAATGATGCGCATTCCCCTTATTCAATCAAATAGTAATAAAATTAAATAAAAAAGTTTTTAAAGTTAAAACCTTTCTAATAATTACATGTTACGTATGACCAAAGAGTAGATAAGAAAATAATTACACAAAATTTGTTCAAAAACTAGATTTTTAAAGGAAGGCTTTTGAAAACTTTCTTTAAACGATCAAAAATTCCAAAACCTTTCTTTTAAAAATTAAGTTTTTGAAAACATTTATACATATCTTGTGTTTAATAAATATTTTCTGTTTTTATCTTTTGTGCATAATTCCCCAACATGTGCGCACCATTTCCTCTTGGGGTGGGGAATTGTGCGCAAATGCACTTTTGAAGTTTTACATTTTAATTGTGATTATGGTAAAAGCTACCTAAATTTTGATAATACGTAATGACAGTCTAATAAGTAAGGCTTCTTTTGCCACAATTTTGTTTAATATTCATAAGGTACCAATCGTATCAAGTTTCGATTAGGTGCACACCGTTACCCTATTTTCCCCTACCTAGATACTCTGAAAATGTGTACTCTTATTGTAATCTCATACTACTTACATTTTATTACTTTTATCAGTTCTATCTCACGATTTAGGTAATGTTTCTATTTATTTAAATTAATGTCCCAAGAACCTGATTCTACTGTAAAACTTTTACTTAAAACAACAAATTACTTTCAACTTGTTGTATAAAATGTGGATTAAAAAAGAATACTTTTTGCTTTACCTTAAAAATCCATGATTAGTAAATTAAATATATCTGGTCAATAGAACAGTACTCAAGTAACAGTATTACTGTTACAGTAATCAAGTACAAGGGTTTATTTGAATAATGTGAGACTAGTAGTAGTATGGTGGGGATGCGTTAAGCCTTAGAACTAGGCCGGTATGGCTCTTTTTGTCAACCCCAAGTTGTCCCGACCATGCCACTATCCTACTCCCTCCTTGAACCTATCCGACCTTCTAATGAAGGTCATGATGTCCGACCAAGCTAGGGAGCTCAACTCTTCCCTTTGGAGCGTTGCCGCTCCAAAGATGTCCCACCTCAGACTGCTGTGACGCTCACACACTCCCAAGACGTGGAAAGACGTCTCCTGTTCTTCTCCGCACCCCGCACAGATTGTGCAGTGTGAGACTAATTCACTTATATGACATTGGGTCTTGAAGAGGTGGTACCATTACCAAGACCATAACTACATGAAAACATTTTTGTCTTTTTGTGGTTTGTGATAATTTTATGATGATAATCAAAAAAAAAATTGAGAAGAGGGAGCTAAGGTAATCTTGATGGTCTTGGATATAGGATTTGCTATGGCGAATGATTTCTGTCTTGAGGAGGGGCATGCATATCTCTTAGGATTTGGGTGTTACTTATGAACCAGCAGACTGAGGAATTTTTGAGCACTTTGTTTTAGAGTTTTAGAGAAAGTTTTGTTATGAGTGATTTTCTTCTATGCTGGAGCTTCGTAGAGAAATACTAGTCCTAATACTGATTAAAGAGTCTGATTGTTGAAAATGTTATTTTATGGATAAAAGTCTAGGGTGGACCTTATATTTTTTTAATATCATAAAATGTTCATTTAGGTGTAACTAGAAATTTCTGAAAATGTGATCAAACTTCTCTAAGGGTTCTAATTGGGCACTAAGATTCCTAAAATTACCCATAAATCGTAAAAAATTGTTGAAAATTGTCTGTAATTTTTGTATAAAATTTAAAGGCCTTGATCTTATTTTTTTTTTGCTTTAAGCGTTAAAAATTTATTGCCGAATTTCAAAATGATCAAAAGACTCTTGCCGAAAATCCGCCAAAGTTTCCCCCAACACTAAAATTTGCGAATTTCTACTGTAAACAAACATTTTAAAAATGTATCAGATCGGACTGAATTTATTTTTATTTAACGCATTCTAGTAATTAAAGTTGTTATTAATATTAAAATGATATAACTAAAACAAAACGAGCAAAGCGCCAAATTGGCTTATATAGAAGCTTTTATTTGGCGCTTGGCTCGTTTTGTTTTGGTTAAATCATTTTAATATTATGAATAAATATTAGAACGCATTTAATAAAAGTAAGATCAGTCTGATCTGATATATTTTTAAAATGTTTCTTTACCGCTTGACTCACATTTATAATAGAAATTCGTAAATTTTAACGGACTTTCGGCAAGGGTTAGAATCTTTTGATCATTTTGAAATTTAGCACATAATTTTGTATGTTCAAAACATTTCAAGGCCTTTCACTTAGGGAACGTTCAAGTATTACGTAACGCTCCTAGGGTGGGAGTGGGGGTTATTTTTGAGTGTTACGCCCATGTTAATAGCAATACGAGGGGAGAGTCCAAAATAATCAAAATTTGCGTTACGTAATACTTGAACGTTCCCTTATACAAAAATTACAGAAACCTTTCAACAATTTTTTACGATTTATGGGTAGTTTACAAATTTTAGGGGCCCAATTAGGACCCTTAAAGAACTTTGATCAATATCATATTTTCATAATTTTCTAGTTATACCTAAATGAAACACAGCCAATTGCTTTTTTTGTCAAAATATATTTTTTAATCTCTCATTTTTCTAATTCAATAAAAGAGTTCAAAACCAGTGATATCCACTTAACTTAGTGTGGATATATTTGGTTTAGATCGCGAACTCCTCAATTAGTCTGTTTTAAAAAATTTTGTGAACATTAACCAAAACATAGAAATAAAATAAACGTTGCCACAACTTTTTTTAAAACTAAAACCAACTGCCTCTAATAAAGAGAAAGCAGTGGTTTAAGTAGAAGCAAAATATTTAAAAAAAAATGTTCTATATTTTAAAGGTAAATTATTAATTTAGTTATAACAAAATATTGTAAACTGTAACTTTTTAATAAAAAGTAATAGGAATAACTAATATCTTATAATTATAGATATATCTTTTCGATGTCTACGTGTAAGTATAGTTTATTGGTGATGGTATGTGGAAGTTCACGCTCCATTTATCACAAATCGACTTGTTTCTTTAAGAAAACCTTATCTTAAGTATGCTAAATTACTAATGAAGTTAAGATATATTATTATAATTTAGATGGTATTAACCTTAAACATATGTATAATATATGTATAAGGATTGTACACATTAAAAAATATTGGCCCGTAAGATTGTCATATATAATTACACAAGAGGCTGAGAATTATGCGGGAAAAATTCGCTGTTTTCATGAAAATTTGCTGACTGGAAATAATTATGACCGGGGCATCGCCCCTGGAGAATTATTTCCTTTGACAGCAAATTTGAATGAAAACTGTGAATTTTTCTCGATAATTCGAAGAATCATGTGTAATTCGGAAGATTACTTTTTAACGATTTATATATGTCAAACCAACTTTTATATATTTTTTTATCGCAAAATGATATAAATTTTTTTATTACTTATCTTAATATTTTTACAGGCATATTCTTTGATTTGGTTAATTTAATTCCATTCTCAATTGTTAAACTAAAACCTTTTTTTGTTCATTTTTAAATTGCAAATTATGGTTCTGTCAATAGTTCAGTCACTTAATGCAGTACTGACTAGCGCGGTACTGTGCTAGGCTTGCAACATGTTCATTAAAGTCAACCTATAAAACCTGTCCTTACATTTTATAAAAAGAATATTTTGTGACATTTTTTGGTAAATAATAAAGTAATAACAATAATTATAAATAGTAATATATTCATTTGGACTTTTTTGGACTTTTTTGGAAATTATTAATTAGTTTTAGGTATGGAATATTGTTGTAAAAGAGAAACACTGGAAAACAAAATACTACAGCGATTCTTAGTAGAATTTTCTTCAGTAGAAAATTCCCAATATAACTGTAATATGATTGGACAGAAATAAACACGTGGTCAGAAATATTGTTAAATTATTGGTTGATAAAAATGTTAAAAAATAATCCAATAAATCATGTGATGAATAAACTAAAAACATGAAAATCAATAGAACAGATACGATGTTTTCAAATACACGAGCAAAATATAATCTGAAACTCACTAGCTTCTAAAGCACGAACTATAATAATTGATAAATACAAGGTACAGGTGTTCAATGCTAAATTATTTCCTATTTTGCATACTCAGTACAATTTCTATAGGTTTAATCACAAAATACAGTTAATTTCTCGCAGAGATACCAACTGCCGGTTTCTTCAGATAGGTACGTTGATATAGAAACATTTTTTTATTTACATCATCATTAAGTTTTCAGTCCCGTTCCAAGACCTCCATATCCACCTCCAACTTATCTCTACATAACTTTTTAATTTTCCTTATGTTTCTGTATCCTACATTAAGGTGGATCTTATTTTTTTTATTGTATTAAAATGTTCATGCTGTTTATCTAGAACATGCTGAAAATATGTGGGTGATCAAACTTCTCTAGTCTCAATTGGACCCCTAAAATCGTGAAATTACCCAATCTCATTCTCTTGACTGACGTGTATGATGATAATGTACATCTTGACCAGTAATATAGTTTGTCTGATTTTCAAAAACATGAAGAAGACAAGTGTATATATATAAGTTGTAAATTAACTGTACTTTTTGTATCAGTAGAAAATTTAAAAGCCTTAAAATTTTAATTTGTTCCTTTTGAGTGTACAAAATTATGTGCCAAATTTTAAAATGATCAAAAGATTCTATCAGGTGCCGAAAATCCGCCAAATTTGCCCCTAGAACACTAAATTTCCAGCATAAATGTGAGAAACCTAAAAAAGCATTTAAAAAATCTGTCAATCTGGACTTAACTAAATTTATTTAATGCACATTAATAATATAAAATAATTTGACAAAAACAAAACGAGCTAAGCTTCAAATAAGAGGCCTTTTTGGGTCTATTGTCCTTAGAGACTGATACTTCAGACGTAGGGTTTACCCGACGATATAGCTATCCCGTGTTTCTTGAGTGCATAGCTTCTTAATATGACGCCAAAGACCGTCAAAATTAGTTCTACAATGCTATCTCTTTCTAACAGTTTTTAACAGTTTAGCCAACGTAAGAAAGACAAAGTAATCAGAGTAGCCAAAGCAATAAAAACGATTTATATTTACCTAATTTATATTAACCCTCATTTAATTTTATATTACGAAGTTAAACATATTAGGTAATAATATGTATTCAGTACTAAAATTGTTGCACTCAAATTACAGGCAAACTGTTTATTAAAAAATCCATCTGTTGTTCACAAAGGCTAGAACTTTTGTTTTGTATTCGTTTTTAATAGTAGTGACATCTGTTTGCTGGAAGGTAAACTTTTAGCATTGAATTTCACCTAGAACAGTTTGGGGAAGTTTTCAATAACGGACTCGCTCGGAAAAGTATCCCATTCTTTCCTTCCATGAATTAAATGGTCTTCTCGTTTTCTTCTGTTAATAGGTTGGTAATTTTAAGCCTTTTTGACCACATGTTTTCAATCATTTTTATCATGTTGCTACACCAGATTAACTATTTAAAATCAATTCTGTCTACAGTACTTTCTCCTATTTCTGCCCTATTTCCAATTTCCTACTTCGTACTTCGTACGTGTTCGTTTCTGAAAACTCTACAGGGCCGTCTAAAACAATCCACTTTAACGATTTAAAGATAACTTTTTTTATAAATGAAAATTCTAAAATTATGAAAATTAAATACCTAAATAAAAATAGAGTTACAAACGAGATCTATCTCAAGAGCGTATTGGAATGAATCGGGGAAAAACGGGTCTTGTGGATAGAACTAGTTAGAGGAAGGGAACTTACTTAAGAGGTTTTAGACCGGGACAATTAACTGATTTTTTTCAGGTATGTAATCACAACTTTTTTCGAAAGACTACAAAATATTAAACAGTATATGTTTTGATGTGTTTGTGAAAAAAAAATTATTGAAAAAATTCGGAAAATTGTGGGCCCACATGGCAAATATTTTAGGAAAATTAAGTAATTAGCTAAAGATTGGGTGGGTTAGAGAGCTGCTTCAAACCAGCCTTAGGACTGAGAACTTAATGATAAAATACCTAAAAAAAATCAACTAAGTGTACCCATGGAACAAGAATAACAAGTTCTAATTTAATTAAAAAAAAGCTACTTTTTCATATGGTAGGTATAAGTACATTAGCAAAAGTTTAAATAGTTCTTTCTTTATTTAGTATAATGATTCTATTAGGAATTCAATGCACTGTAACGGACAATGACTTTCAGGCAAAACAACACAGAGTGCCGCGCTTTTGAGTTCAATGTTTTTTATTCTTTAAGCACAATAGAAAAAATATATAATAAGCTGCTATGTACTAAGTACTTATAATAACTACATTTAGCGAAACGCTATCCACCCAGAACCTTTTATTAAGGAGCAAACAAAAAATCAGGAAAATGTATTGAAACTGTTCCCAGTAACATTTTATAATAAATGTTGTAACTACTAAAGTACCAAAACTAGACCTCTAATGAAGGTATTTTTAATTTTAATTAAAATTATAATAGTAATTATGTATATTCCAAGCTAGAGACTTTTTGGACTTTTTAGTATGACTTTATAGTCGACCATATTATATTCCGAGATGCGTAGCATCCAGGGATATGAAAGTGCGAGGCTATATTTTCTACCTTGGTTTATGAATTATTTTTTTCACTACTAGCACATTTATTCTTATTAGTTAAACATGTTTATTCACATATTTATTCTTATTAGTTAAACATGTTTAAGTATATCAGTAATCAACTTGTTGTTGTATCTTAATTAACCGAAAAAAACAAGTAGCCTTTAAAATCGCCATTTTTGAAAACAAATAAAAAAAATTATTTATCAGCCAAAAGTTGACAGTACTTAGAGGGTTTTTATATTTTTAAAATGTGTGCAAATATATGGTTAAGTATTTATTAAATAAATGTGTTAATTCTATTATAATTTATTTATTTATTATATTTGCCATATTCATATTTTATCCAGTGATAGAAATTATAAGCAATTATTTGCAATTTGAGGAAAATCAAGTGACATTTCTGTTGTTTATAAAAGTATCTCCTTCTAGGAGAGAAAGAATTAGTATTGCTCTAGTAGTTGAAGCAAATTAGACTTTTTAGAAGAAATAATTTATAAAGTTTTAATATTTGTATCTGAACTACCAACAGGAACCCAAATACAGATCCGAATATGCATTTTTCTCGTAAACCGTCACTCCGACAAGAATGTGTTAAAGGACTTATTATATTCTGCACTAAATTCTTCATAAAAAGTCCCATAAATTTTTTGTGTATCTCCCACCCAACACTCAAAAATGACGTTGGAAAATAAGCATATTTCTCAGCGCGAAGACAAAAACACTATCCCACAAAATGGAATTTTTGAAGCATACCGAGAAGCATACTTTTTTTCTGACATAACCTATCTTAAAGAATTTTTTCTCCTGATTCAGAATCTTTTTTTAGATTTGGGCTACGACCCCACAGTTTTATATACAGGGTGTTTTAGAAAAAAAACACATTTTTTTAAATTACTGTAGAATTTGCTTTTATGAATATTTTTTAATAAAACTCGGGTCACTTATAAAAAACAGGATGTGCTTTTAAGACGTTGGAAGATTTTTTTAAATATCGACCTCCATTTTTTGTTTACAGTGAAAAAAAATTTCTTAGTTATCAAATTTACAAAAGATGGATTTTTTAAACGTAATGGGAATTAAAACATTCTGCATTTATCTAACTGTATTTTGATTTTATAAATTTTTAACGGGGAGCTTCTACTTAAGTTTCGGGCTGACGACTCTCGTCAGTACCAGAGTCTCTGATTGAAAAAATGTTTTACAGCTTATTTATTTAAAAATAAGTTCCGTTAGACAGATGTATATTTGGGCGCCATCTGTTTCTAAAAGTAGGAGTCTATTTTTAAAAATTATCTACAGGGCTATTCTTTTAAATGGTACACCCCCCCATAACTTTTAAATGTAATGATATATAAACTTCAAATTTGGAGTATGTATATCAAACAATAAAAATTATCATTTGCCATATTTCGGTAAGGCGGCGCCAGGGGGGCAATGGGGGACAATATTTTAAATGGCACCCTAGTTCTTGTAATACGTCATTTTAAAGAGCTTAAAATTCTCTATTTAACTGTGTACTATTTATTTTTTAATTTTTTTTTTTTTGAAGATTTTTCTAATTCAAAATTATTCAAATTTTTAATATTTTAGTGCATAAATATTTATTTTTTCATGAAAATGAAAAATAATCAGACCTAACATGATAATACACCATGTATTAACTATTTTGACCTTTTTGCCAAAAAATTTCCTAAATTATTTTTTTTTAATATAGAAAATTTTATCTATTTTGAAGAAAAAAAATCTTCTAAAAAAATATTAAAAAATAAATAGTTACATGATTAAAAAGAGAATTTTAAGCTATTTAAAATGAATTACCACAAGACCTAGGATTCCTTTTAAAATATTGTTCCCCCTGGCGCCACCTTACCGAATAAAAAATTTAAAAATACGACAAGTGATAGTTTTTGTTGTATGATATGCATATTCCAAATTTAAAGTTTATATCTCATTCCGTTCAAAAGTTACGGGGAGTGTACCATTTAAAAGAATAACCCTGTATACTTGTGAGCTATAGCTATTAAATTTTAAAATAGAATATTATATTCTGAATATACATAATTATCATTAGTTTATGTTTGATTTTAATCCTTTATTTTTGAAAATCTGTACGTTTAACCTAACCTACTTCATAAAATGTTGTGTTTTATTTAAATCTAGCAAAATGAACAGGATTTAGAAAAAAAAAACATGTAAAACAAACCAAGTCACCAATAATTATGTATCTATAACTGTAATTACTTAGTCTTGATTATAATATCAAACTTTATAAACTATAATTATTAAATTTAAAACACTACATATCTTAAAAGTAGGTATTCAAAATAATAAAATATATTTTATGCTTAAGTGTACTGTTATACGCTCAAATACCGTAACAGGTGTATTATTTATTTACTAACCGATACATGTTGTTTAGTTGTAAATAAAATATTAATTGCTACATGTGCACAATAATTGAAAAAAAAACATACATTTTATAGAAACAATGTTAGAAAATATGAAGATTGTTAATTTAAGTAGGTATAAAAGGTTTTGCAAAGAAATAGAAAACCGTTTTTCCAATCTTAAAGCATATGCGCATATGGTATTTAATTATTATTTGTCTAAAAACAACCAATAAAAGGCGCCATGTTTAAGTTTAAAAGGATCATATGTAAAGTTATCCCTCATTTGAAAGATATTTTTATTCTGGTTTTAACAAAGTTTTGTTTTTAAAAATTTGATCAGCGTTTATTGAGTTCTTCAGCTCTTTTGGGAGACGATATTTGACCCACGCCCATAATACGAAGATGGGTCAAATATTTATTTATTTATTTATTTATTTATTTAGTACAAACAGATATACATCCAAGTACAATCAAGGAAATATTAAAAATATAAAACTTATTATTAAAATATAATATAAATTAACAAATAGAAATCTTAATTAATTAGTTGTTCCTAAAAAATCGTTTAAAAGAAAATAAGCAAAAAATGTCAATATTACAAGAATTTATATTTCTGGCCAATCTAGGTACACTACTAAAACGACCGTAATCATGGTTTTTTTCTTCAATTAAGATAAATTAAAAATCGCACAGCGAATATTTTCAAAACAGATTCGAATATTGAATGTGCGAATATACTGCATAAATTATTTTATTCAAACCTCTTGTAAATATATTTACTGTGCGATTTTTAATTTACTATCTTGCTTGAAAACAGACCATAATTCTAGTAAACGGAACATGTAATAAAGATGTACAACGCATGCTTACTCCAGGAACACGAAAGGAAAAAAGTTTTAGAATATCCGGACAATCAATTGGGTAATTAAATAACATAACATAAATATTTTGTCAATATTTGTACGGCGAGATTCAAGTGACTTGATTCCCAACAAAGTTAATTTATGATTATAATTAATTTCATTTGGTAAAGTATTTTAACGAAATTTTTTTGACTTGTATACCTTATACAGAGCGGTCCAAAAGTCACCCCCCTCCCTCTTAACTTTTGAACCAATTGAGATATCGACTTCAAATTTGGAACTTTTAAATAAGACAACTTAAACTATCTTTTAGCATATATTTAATACTTTCAGCTCTTAAAATGTGGGCAGGGGGGCATGGGGGGCACATTTTTTTAAATGGAAAGGGGGGTCGTGTAATACATCATTTTAAAGCTTATAAAATTCCCCTTTTTACTTCATATTTTTAAATTTAAAAAAATATTTTTTTTGGGTTTAAAATGGGGTTGAAAATGGTTATTAATGTCAAAATTCCTCTAAAAAAAACAAATATTTTTTTTAAAATGCCTAATTTCATCATAAAAAAATGTTAATTGTACTTTTAAACCAATTTTAGTTGACATAAATAAAAATTTATAAAAAAAAACTTAAAAAATCGAATGTTTTAGCACAAAAAATTGAAAAATCAAAACCCTAAAAAACATTTTTAAAAAATTTATAAATGTAAGTTAAAATAGAGAATTTTATAAGCTTTAAAATTATGTATCACACGACCCCCCTTTCCATTTAAAAAAATGTCCCCCCATGTCCCCCTGCCCACATTTTAAGAGGTGAAAATATCAAATATATGCTAAAAGATAGTTTAAGTTGTCTTATTTAAGAGTTCTAAATTTGAAGTCGATATCTCAACTCGTTCAAAAGTTAGAAGGGGGGGGGGAGACTTTTGGACCGCACTGTATAATATAAATAATATTTCTTTGTATTTAGGTATAGTTTATTAAAAAACTAAATTATTATCTGCCGAGCGCTTTCGGAATTTTAATCCATCATCAGGGCTGGCACTGAAAAGTAAGTAAAAGGGGGCGAATTAAATTTTGACAAATTTGTGGGGAGCTTAAAGTTAGGTTATATTAATTTTTTAAAAACTTACTTGTCAATGCCTTACATGATGTAGCAGGTGAATATAAAAGAATATGGTATACATTTAGAGCAAAAAGGGGACAATTACAGACACTTTAAAAACTTAAAACTAAAATAAAATGCGGGACAACATGACATTTAAAATTTTTGGCCTTTTATCCTCTATACATAGCCATTATGCAGAAGAAGAGCAAAGTAATTTTAAATGTCATGTTGTCCCGCATTTTATTTTAGTTTTAAGTTTTTAAAGTGTCTGTAATTGTCCCCTTTTTGCTCTAAATGTATACCAAATTCTTTTATATTCACCTGCTACATCCTGTAAGGCATTGACAAGTAAGTTTTAAAAAAATTAATATAACCTAACTTTAAGCTCCCCACAAATTTGTCAAAATTTAATTCGCCCCCTTTTACTTACTTTTCAGTGCTAGCCCTGATGATGGATTAAAATTCCGAAAGCGCTCGGCAGATAATAATTTTGTTTTTTAATAAACTATACCTAAATACAAAGAAATATTATTTATAAAGTATTTTAAGTTTATACAGAAAGAATTTGATAATTTTTTTTTTTGAACTTTTTCAATCAAGTTTTTATAATATTGTTGAGAGGGGGACCAAATAATTGCTGCATATTCAAGAACACTCCGTGACAAAGAATTAAATAGTAGATTACAGGTTGACTCGGAAAAGTAACATTTTCCGGGAGACCTATATACTATTTTATTTAAAAATAAAGTACTAATTTTTTTGAAACCTAGATGTTTGAATTCAAATGAAGAAAATAATACTATAATACTTAGTTTTTTAGTTCTCTTCATATTTACCACAAATATTTTTTTACTGCATTTTACAAGAAAAGCACAATCATATAAAAAGTGAAGTCCTACGCGTAACCCAAATAAACAACCACAAAAAATATTTGGTGATAGCTCACAAGGCACCGTTTATAACATTTATTATCCTTCTCGGTCTCAAAAGTAAAAAACATTGACTAAAACTGTACATTTAAGTTTTTTAAACCAAATGTATTAGGTATATTCGTGTTTATCATGACAGCGGTGGTGGCGCCATCTAGCGGAAATTAATTCTTTAAATTGCAGACCAGTAATAATTACTTTACTGGTCTCTATTTTTCATTACAGGTCAGGTCCAGGCGTGGAAAACAGTGGGACAAGAAATCACGTTCTTCCCAAACTTTATTAATACATGTAATGTATGTATTATATATAGAGTTGCGAATAAAAGTAATAGTATGGCAGGCACATCTGTAAAGTCTTGGCATTGCTTAATTACAAAACCACACATTCTAAGGGCTCTATTAACTATATTCTAAATATGCGGGACATACGTTAATTTGTTATCAAATTATATATCATATTATGAAAATGTTGTATTATTTTTTTAAGTTTTATTACGTAGTTTTAGTTGCAAAAAGCTAAACTTTTCGTACACATAATTTTGCTGGAAGCAAAAAATTAGGTAATTATTAATAAACACACACTGTGTGTTTATTAAAAGATTGTGTCATAAATGACATCAGGTATTTACGTATTATTTAAGGAAATTAAGTGTTTGCAATTAAATATTAAATACGTCTATTAACTTGATATATTATCTTTTAAGGTAACCTTATAAACATAAAAATTATATTTTTAACATATGCTTTGTTATTTTAAAATATTTAAATATATTTTTATTAAAAATTTATTGTTTTAATATTAATTGCATATATAAATGCAAAAAATATGTTTTTATTTTGTTAAATTTGACATTCATAAACACTGATCGGGTCGAAGAATTCATTTACCGGGGTCTCGCAAAAAATAGTATTTTAACACGTTCGCTGCCATTCCTTTTACTGATCTCTACCTGGGAGCCGAGTACATTTTTGTATGTTTTTTTTTCGATTTATATTGTTAACTTTAACTGAATAATCGGCAACAAAGGCACAGTTATATCCAAACCTGCATACAACGCATATGGTGACGGCATTTGGATTGAGGGTGGGGTGTAAAAAGACTATTTTTAAAAGTAAATAGACACTTAAAACTAAAGTGACGGTTATGTCGACGCTGTTATTTATTTTAGTAGGTCACTTTGAACAAAAAAAGAAAAAAAAATGATTTTTTTTAAACCGTTAAATTTTCTATTTTTTTTTTTTTTTTCATTCTTCAATTAAATCACCATATAGTACAATAAAATATAGCTTAAAGTGTTTATTTACTTTAAAAATTAGTTTAATTTTTGTGTTCCCCCGGTAAATGAACACTTTTATCCGAGCACTATTCATAAATATTTATTTAATTAT
Source organism: Brachypterus glaber (assembly GCA_958510825.1). Lineage (NCBI taxonomy): Eukaryota > Metazoa > Arthropoda > Insecta > Coleoptera > Kateretidae > Brachypterus > Brachypterus glaber. The sequence goes on from OY294046.1 coordinate 51,152,875, forward strand.
AATTTAATAAAAACATTTTTACCAATAGGAAGATTTTATTTAAATAGGTATGACTCAAAAATATGTTTAGCACCGCACGATACTTTGTTTTCTTGACTTTTGTTTTTAGTTTTGCAAAAACTAACTAGTTACCTAATATGTATTTAAATAATATTTATATATTATAATAATAAAAACTACAAAATACTACTACTACCCGTGGTAGCAAAACTTTTTTTAAATGAAAAAACTTTATGATTTTTAATAAAATTGTGCCTCTTGAAACGAATCTGAAATCTTATATGTACCCAAAATTGGCTCTAGTTTTTAATAATGCATTATCTCAAAAAATATATATATTTTTTGTGTTATTTTTATGTCAGTAGGATTTCAAGGATATTTTAAAGTATCCAAGTCCAAATATGCTTTACTTTTCCAGAGGAAAGTCTTGCGTTAGTAAACAAATTTCGAAAAATTTTTATTGCTTTTTTTACGTTTCCCGACGTTTTATATCCAAAAAATATGATTTCCGTAAAAAAAATTCTGTCTGTCGGTCTATCTGTCGGTCTGTCTGTCCGTATTATTTGTGACCACGATAAATGAAGAACACTTCGAGCTAAAGACTTCAAATTTGGATCATAGGTTGATTATGGGATTGTTGGTAAAAATCGGAGTGGGGTAAGGGGGTAAAATGGGGTAAAAACATGTTTTCAAAAAAATATAATTTTCGTTTTACGAAAAAAGAAACTTAAAAAAAATTAAATAATTTTTTTTTTTATTTTTTTTTATTTTTTTTTTATTTTTTTTATTCTTTTTTAATTTTTTTTTTCGTTTTTCATTTTAAGGCCTAAAGGGGAAGTATTATATTGTTGGCAGCAGTATTTTTTTTGCTTTGATTCAAATAGTTTAATAATAAATCATTTCAAAACCCAAATGAATTTGGTAAAACCTTTGCTCGATTCAAAATCAGCAACCTCAAATTAGCCAAAAATCATTTAAAAATTGTTTCCTAATAAATTAGTCATTAGGCAATTCGTTTTTTATTTTGTTAATTACTATGGGAGAAATTTATTTTATTTTAAATGACCAAACCACAAAAGTCATTTGGATTTTTATCTGCATCATCCAAATTATTTGGAAAAATTCTAAGGAAAGTGATTCACAAAAACTTTCATTTTTCATTAGGTTACTAATTATATTTATTATAGTTTTGTATAATTTGAGCTTCAAATATGTGTTCTAGTTAACGGTCTATTAAACATAAACGCTGTTTTATTATACCCCCGCAGATTCACAGAAGAGGAGGATTATATGTTAACTTCGGACCCCGAAAAAATTTTTTTTTTCAAAATAATTTTTTTTTTCCAAAATGCGTTATACAATTATACAATTATAAAAAACCTTTAAAAATGCCTGTTGGTCTGTCCATGTGTCAAGTTTTCTTGTTCGAACTATAACTTAAGAAAGAATAATCCAATCGACTTCAAACTTTCAGAAAAAGCTAATTTTCGTCGAAATACAAAGAATTCTGCCGAAAATAAGAAAGCTATGGGGGCTAAACATTTAAAAAACTCAAAAATAGTGGAAGAAAATCTCCAGTTAACTTAATTTTTTTATGAAAAAATACATTTATTAAAAAGATCATAAAAAATTACCAGAACAAAAGTTTTTATATACTCATACTTTTTGTCTATCTATCTGCCCATTCGTCCGTACATGTGTCACGTTTGAACGGAATGACTGAAGGATATGAAATTTTGAGGAAAAATCTTTTAGACCAAGAACCCTGTTTTTTTAAGAAACATTCTTTCAAAAAAAAACTTGGGGGCCTAACTTTTGAAAAGAAATTAAAAAATAAAAGGAAAAGTCCGTGAAACTCCAAGTTTTCGGAAAACATTAATTTGGTAGAAATATGTATGTGCTTACTTATTAGGAAAAAAATTATTCATAAAAAAAAGTTAAAGATATAGTTCGTACAGTATCAAAAATACAATTCGCGCGCGTAATTAAGGTAGAGGAATGTTGTACAGAACCAGGTATGCAAGACTCTGGATATTCCTTTAGTTTAAAAACAACCCATCGCAATAATTCTTCCTTCGAAGTGTCGGAACCTTTGTCACGTAATGTCGGTACCCGGTTTTGTAGCCATTATGACTGCCCGGTTTTGTAAAACTGCGCACTAAAAACAACATTAATCGGTCATTAATTTAAAAAAATGAGTCAAAGTTACCTTAAAAATCAAGTTAAATGCACTTAAAATCTGAGATTACCGACTGGGTACCCGGTACCAGGTACCCGATTGTATCATACTACCCGGTTTTGTAAGACTCTTGCGCTACTACCCACCGTGAAGAGTACACTATGGAATGCTAAGCATTGCATACCTTTTTTTTGCTTGTTCATTTGGAGAGTCACGCAATCTTTAGTCCATAATTATCAGAAATATTAATAATGAAACAAATTATCGTTACAATGAAATAAATTATAGTTGCTCCAAATGTAGGATAAAAGTACTATTTATTTTTAATAAAAAAATAAATAAAACTGTGTCTGAGCAGGCTTGCACTTAATTTAGTTGAAATGTTTTTTAGCGCGAGTAGATTTAATTGCTAGAACTAAATTACCATAAAAACTCATTATATTATGGACCACTTTTTTAGCACAATTAAATTTGAAATATTATTAATAATAACGGTTAATTTGGTAAACTAATAAAGCTCCTTTCTTCTAAGGGCCACTTGCACCAACTCTTAAACTGGGATTATCTCGAGTAAACTGAGTTTAAGTTAAAAATGCTGCGTTCTGATTCGCTGACCATTAATTTAATCCAGGTTTAAAGCTAAACCATAGTTGGTGTAAGTGGCTCTAAAGCAAACAATGTTTACAACTCCTTAGAGTTATCACATTTAAAAAAATACACAGCCCAGTAAAAAAGCTTTTCCATTTTTTACTTCTGCGCGTAAAATGGATTTTTTTATTATCAGATTTATTTTCAGCAACCTTAAAAACCCCAATATTCCAATTTTCACGAAAACTACATCCCACCTCTCAGGGGGTGGATTTAGAAAAATTTTATTCTAAATTTTGTTTTAGCGTCCTCAAAAACCCTATTAATAATTAAAAAAAACTATCCCCCGCCCCTGGAGTTAATTTTTTTTTATTAGATTCAGTTTTACCTACCTTTATACCAATTTTCACGAAAATATTGTAAACATTTAAAAAAAACACCCCCATTATCAGATTCAGATTTAGCTACCTCAAAAATCTTTAATATACCAATTTTCACAAATATTTTAAACATTTAAAAATAACCACCCCCTCACCCCCGCGGCGGTGAAATTAGAAAAAATTTATTATCAGATTCAATTTCAGCAAGCTCAAAAACCCTAAATGGCAATTTTTAAATTTTGTGTAAAAAACTATTGTATTTCCCAAAATTTTGAAAGTGTTCAAAATGGGAAATTGCTTTTATGCAGAAGCAGCAGCAGCTGATGATAGCAGAGTTTCCTACATATAATAATATGTATATTATATAATATGTATATTATAAATGAAGTAAGAACAAAGTTTGTAAACTATTTTACGCAAGCAGCTTAGTATAAAAATTGAAGGTTTTTTGATGTTAGAACCAATAGTTTTATAAAATTTTTAACCAGCTTGTTTAAAATAATTAAAGTGTAAAAAATCTAATATATAAAAATAAACAATGCCTGGAGACATTCTTCACATAAGTCTTTAACGTAAAGTTTAATAAAATAATAAAGGTGGGCTAAAAGATTAATATTAACGCTGTCATATACAGGGTGTATTTGAAATAGCGTCGAAAATTTTAACAGGTGATTCTACATGATAAAATATGACAAAAAGTTC